>CM017564.1:5612649-6017649 GCA_007844125.1 Sinonovacula constricta
TTACTTTATTGATGTCACTCCGAAATATTGAACTGATGTTGTAAATTTACTTGGTTTTGATATTGATTTCAAATTGTCGTTAATTTTCGTCCGTCATATCATGACGATGAGCTCAACGTTTATTTATTTAGTTTATTTAATGCGTTTGGATGCCTATTATCCTGCTTTGTTGTGTCTCCTTTAATGCGCCTTTGAACGAACTGTAAATACCATCTGTTACTGTCAGAATCATAGTCAGCAATTATTTCCCTATACACTATTTCAGGGTAAAATGTATGGCATTTTCCGTCGCAGTGATCTCATGTCATATTCGAATCTTGGTAAATTTCGTGTCAGGCTGGTTTTCGCTGGCTCCGGCATCTAAAGACATTTTAAATGTCTTACTTAATCATGTATTACTGGTTCCAGAGGTGGCGTGTACAATGAGACATAATATATTAACTATAAGGCTTGATATAACATACATCATCCTGATAAAGAATAACATATATATTAGCGGTAGTGAAGTGATACTAACGAATGAATGTGCTTTAAGTTAATATTTCTAAATCATAATTTTCTCGAATTTTAAGAAGAAGCTTTACGATATGTAAACGTATGAGTACTTTAAGACAACCTTTATTTTTGATGTCGAATTTGAGATCTCTGCAGCAAAGTGTGAAAGTGTGTCTCCTTTTTATGAATTGCACGTAAAAGACACTTGAGTTATTATGTTAATTATAATCTTACGGTCAATAACATAACAGGTCATTGTGTGCTTAAACGAAAAATGGCTTCATTTAGTCATCTGAATTCCATCCTTCCCCAAGAGAAAGTGCCTATAATCAGATATGCATGCATTTTCTTTTATGTGAACAATAAAAAATACATTCATGCAGAATCAAAACTTTACAGGGACGGTCAGAAATGGTATTTCATTAAAATAAGCATGAACGGCAATGTGTTAGTACTGGCTCGACATTTAAACGGTACAATTTCGTACAATTTGGTTCGGTTCAATATTATGCGAGTGTTATATTTAAATCAGTTATTGTTTCATTCCATCAACAACCAGCCACTTATACACGTATTCCTTTTGATATACATAAATCAAAGCGCTCAAAAGCGCTGTTTCGGCCATTACATGTGTGCAGAAAATGGTAAAAATATTCTGCAGTAAATCAAATATACAATACATTGGAAATTAAAAAAAACTGGCAAGTATTCAGCTGCAAAAAAACACACTTATGGCATGTTATCATGGTAAACTAGAAATTAACGCATTTGAACGCTCATTATTTATTTCTCAAATATTAAAATATGTTGTTAGAAGAGCCTTATTTCTCCAACTATAGACCGATTGAAAGGTTTCGGTTTGCTCATTTTGTTGATACAGTACTGAAAATTACGAAATTGACATTTTTTCCGTTTTCACTCCGTTTCGTTTCCGTTTCAGTTGGAAGCATTCGCCGCTCTGTTTCCATTCCGTTTCCGTTGCGTTTCCATTTCGTTTTATTCGTTTCCAGCGCTGCATTTCAAACGCTTCAAGCGTTTCTATCGTTTCTTCCGTTTCTATCGTTTCTTCCGTTTCTACCGTTTCAATCGTTCCATTTCGCTCCGTTGCGATTTTGATTCGTTTAATAAATTTCTTAATATAAAGTACTTCCGGTGTGTTTGCAAAATGACGAAAGAAGTAAACATTCTGGGGAGAGACAAAAGTCTTCCATTACACATAAAGGAATCGGCAATAGATTGTTTGCGACGAGGCTATTCAGTGTCAGCCACCCGGAGGAAAATTGCAGACACATAACTACCCTCCTGAATCAGCCGAAACAACAGGAAAATGCGCTTTAGTTAATATTAGGCTAATCACGATAAAATGTTTCACTACTAACCTGTTTTACGCAGAAAAACTCAAATTTCAATTATAAAACACCAGGTAAAGATTCAGTGAGTGCATACATTTCCCATCTAGACTGACCAACAAAAACGTTGAACACGCTTTGTATTGTTGTCATTCATTTTCGCGATATTTATCCAAACACTGATGCTAAAAAACGGAAATAGTTCACAAACACAATTGCAGCTCTGTCACAATTGTGTTGTCCAAACACTGAATCACCGAAGATAGTCAAATAAAACACAAATTAAAATTACAGCCCTCTAAACCGTTTAAGAAGAAATATTACTTTTTGATTCAAACATAGAACGAAATAAATATTGTGGCAATTTAACAATTTCGCACGATTTTTTCAAAGTTTTAATTGTTTATTATAATATTACTTATTGATATAAGTTAATTTGACGAACTTGTCATTATGACGTATTTTAACACCTTTACCCATAGCCATTACCTGACCTACTTGTCTTCGCCAGACGTCATATCCCGGAATAAACAAACTGTCAAATGTGGTCCACACACATCCAGTATCCTAAAAAGTAACTTCTCTGTGATGTGTTAATCCGCAAAAAATCGTAATGGTGATACGATCTTAGAATGTATACGATGACACACACAATTTGGGCTAATTGTGGCATTTGCCCCTTTGATAATTGCCCCCACCACCCGGACGTTTGCCCCCCCCCCCCCGCCCCTGTAAGTGCAGACCGGACGTTTGCCCCCACCCCCACTGCCAAAATGAAAAGGCGAACGTTTGCCCCCCCCCCCCCCCCCTTCCCATATTTGTTACATGGCGGACTTTAGTTTTAACGTTTCGCTGACAGTTACGTGTAATATCCAAGAATTTAAGGAAAGTATTACTCACTAGAGTCGCATTTCATCGTTAACATTATTTTCTCATATAAACATGAACAAATGCTGTTTTTTTCCGAAAACAGGCACATAAAAAGTCGCATAAAATACAACTTTCTAAGAAAACAAGCGTGTGTTATTTTTGCTTTCGGTTTGCTCATATAAGTGCTAATTAACGGCTATTCAATACATTGTTAACGCACTTAAAACATGGAGTCGCTAATTAAATCACTGCGATTTTAATTTATCCAAGGTTGTAACAAAATAAATGCGGTGTTGTTTCTTTTTGGCGCGGCGGGCTCTCTGGCCAACACTGCAACATCAAAGAAAATTCTGGGAAACAATCGCCAGTCACAACCATTTGAAGTCGCCGAAAAGAAAAAAAATCGTTTCAAATTGACCGACCCATTATTTCTCTTAATACTGTTTAACATGATATCGATCGATAATTGTCTTCAAGCTGCCATAATGATAAGTTCTAAAGTAGTGAGAGGGGAGGGAGGGGGACTGTACTATGTAGTAATGTTTCAGAACGCATATCCTTTACCCACATCCACATCTACACTGACGGAAGCAAGGATACAAACAAAAATGATATAGGAGCATGAGTTATTGTGATTAAAAATCAACAGAATAAATAAACAAGGCCAAAATGAAACTAAACACTAGACATTCTATATTTAGATGCAAACTGTTAATTATTACCCATAAAATGTGTTCAAATAGAACAAAATTGCCGATCAACAATACATATTTATCCCGGCTCTCTTAGTTATTTACAAACATTTCAGACAATTTACGGAAAGAATAGACAAGAACTAATCAAAAAATATATAGATTAAAATACTAAAATACAAATGTTAAGCAAAATCTCTAATATGAATTTGGAGATTGGAACTACCATCATAATATAGCCTATGATTAAATATTACTAGACTCAGACTCGGATCCAGCTACCTAGGTGAAGAAAGTAAATCCCCACCCCCCCGACAAAGCAGAACTAATAATACGCGCTCTTAATCTTTTTTAGAATAAATGCATTTCATTAAATATTTAATTAATAATATAGGATAACACCTACATAAACTGAATTAATACAATGTCCAACCGATATCATATCCAAATCAAACAATAACTAAAGTTTCAAAACCCACAAGACACGTGATGGGGTGAAATCTCTTTAAAATCTAAACATTCCTAATAAACCCATTCTCTGATTGGCTGGACCCCAATTTGGCGGAAGATTATGACTGCTCTTTGTTTAAAGGCATTACACCTCTAAGAAACTGTTTCTTAAAATGTTCACCATTGAAATGTTTTCTACTCCTGACACTTTTTGAACTAAAAGTGAACATGAAATCGGATGATTATGAACAAATAATGCATTAAGTTACACACTAGTTACGAGGATGTTTTAAAGTGAAAAAAGTACGGGAAAAGTGTGTGAGTAGTTAAGCTTGGGTTGGTAATTCAGTTAGTTTAGTATATCGTATATATATATTTTAGTAGAGAATTAAATGTATTTAATATCTTCTAGGTATTAAAGTGTTGCATTTTTATTAAATCTGCCTTTTTCCGCTGGTACAAAAAGCAAAGACACGTGTGAATAATATAGGTCTTTGTAGCTAATCTCTTGCTATTGTGTGCTGCCTTAACCAAAACAGCACGGGGTTAAAGTATTTCTCTATGTCACAGTAAGGACAGTTCCTATTGGTGAACTTGCATTCTTCACCAGGGTAGCTTGATCCTAGTTTTAATTAAAACACTATTCTAAACTAACGATATTGTGGCAGTAAATATTGAACTTAGAGTCCTACCAACATATCCGAATATCTAAATTTGTGCGTTATTTATTATATTTATTTTATTACTTATAGCTCTTTCTCCATGGCTTGGTACCCACCCTAGTTGTATAACGGCATTGAGGTTTTTTGACAGGAGACTGTAAAGACTATATATGTCTGCTGACTTGCTTGATTTTGCAATGATTAGATATTATATTATTTTCTATTGTTACCCCAACGGTATTCTTTTCAGTATCCATACTGACGTCAAGGTACATGCCGATGTGCGCTAGTTATTTTAGGAGAGTATGTAAATGGCTTCATCATCCTAAAAAGACTTACAAAGGACCATTTCGTTATAAGAGGAAATCGATTTAAGAACAGACCAATTAACACCCCGGTCAACACGTTAAGGATCAAACCAATCAACATAACGAACGGCTAAAATCCTACTTCCTTTAAGATTAGTGGTGTCATAAAAGTGTCACCAATTAATTGGAATTAACACACGTGCACGTGATTGGCAGGGCGGGAAAATGTACGGAAATTAAGAAGGCATGATGACAGATGTTTACTGTTATTTATGATACTAGCACATTTTTTTTGACAAACACATTCACACCTTAAACGTCTGATCCCATCACTGGCATAAGAATAGTTATATTAATTTGTTTGCTTCACTTGGGAACGTACTTTTATTGAATTTTCGTCGAGCACTGAATTGCTTTTATTATATTTTTTAAATTCGCATAAATGTGTATAAATTTACGCGTTTAAAATAATTGGCGAAGAGACTATATCAGTGTTGATTGTGCCCAGCGATGACATAGGTAAGCTAGCTTTACAATTAACTAACTTGTCGGAATATCAGAGATGATTCCACACGGTCCAATTATTTATTAACAATGTTCATTGTATATGAGCCGTATCATTTGAATCCCATATTTGAGACAAACCTCTTTTCCATAACCTGACATAGAGCTAGATTGTGTTATAGCTAGTTTTTTCCAGCTGTATGTTTATTCCAATTACGCCTAACTGCTTTATTTTCCATAAAAGCGTGGGCAAATAACCAGAATCCTAGTTTTCACGAATATTTTCCTAAACGTCCATTCATATTCAATCTACGCATATTGTCATTCAAGTAATAAGTTCGAAGGTGTGCAATATTAATTTGCTCATCGATTGTATGCATGTACCGGAAATGTAATATATAGTTTAGTTTCTGTTTAGAACCATAACTTCTTTTTGTATTTGTGAAGCATTTATTATGACATTTAAATTTCCTGTGAACATTTGTATGAGCATGATAATGTCATTAGAAAAATGTCACAATATATGTATCTTTGTATCAAAGAATTATGAGAAGGCACAGTGCAATTCTCCTTGTGTTACGTTACCATACTATACGTTCCGTTACGATACCACGGTCTTGTCATAAGCGTTACGTTCCGATACGATACGATGTACCATTTACGATAGGACTCGTTACGTTACTTCACGATAGGCCTATTACGTTACACGATACGTTACGTTACCATACGATACGTTTACGATAGAAATACGCACGATATACGATGTTTTGGACAACTGGTACGGTGCCAGGACTGTAACCATTAAAGGGTCATTAACTTATAATTCACGTAAATTGCAGGTACGGTTTCTGTTTATGTTCAAAAGTGTACTAACACACATAAACTGTTAGATAGATAGTTGCTGATAGATAGATAGATAGATAGATAGATAAATAGATAGATAGATAGATAGATAGATAGATAGATATATATATAGATAAATAGATAGATAGATAGATAGATAGATAGATAGATAGATAGATAGATAGATAGATAGATAGATAGATAGATAGATAGATAGATAGATAGATTTATCCTTTTCTCGGGATTAAACTGGTACTGAAAGGCTTTTAGGTCGACAAAGTAAGGAGCTTCAAACAAACTGTAAGAATGAATGGGAAGAACATTTTATAAGGTATTACAGACACCATTAAATAACATGTTATATGTCTAATACGGGACATATTGTGTGTCGAATGTGCAAGTCAATTGTACCACTAAATTACAACTCGCCTTTCATCTAATTCTAAGACACATGCATACAAAATGTTAGGCCTAAACATGCTAACAAACAGTTTAAACATACGCTATATATATATTTACATAAAAGGTATTAAATAACCGAATTTTAATTATGTATATCTAAAAATTAAGTTGTTAATATAATCTTTATTCTCCATCTGTTTGTGTCTTCTGTATTCGTTCATGTGCATTAACCTACATGATTAATATGGTTATTTAGACAGGCATTCGGCCAATAGTGTGTGCTTCATTTTAATATGCTTACAATGTTTACTAATGACGTCACATGTTTGCAAACGATCCAGGGTATGGGAATGTATATTAAACACAATGTACATGTTTTACGGAAACACAGCAATAACAACAACACGATATATCATTTAAATTGCAGACACTAGACAACTACTAACAACACACCACACACATACACACAAAATCATAGACACCGATACGCAGACACAGACACAGACACACAGACACACACACACACACACACACACACCACACACACACACACACACACACACACACACGCCAAGCAAACACATTTTCATTTAAACAGTGCCCTCAAAAGATTTACAAGCGACGTGGCCTACCCAACTTGCTACACAGACGTTCAAGATCGGATGTCAGCAACATTATTTTCTCCCATTGGTCCGTTGTGGGATATCGTTAATGACTTGTATTTAGAAATTGCATCTTCAAAGATCCACCATTCAAATAACGACCAACAGTCTTATTACCTGTACTGTCGTCAGGCGGTTAAACAAACAATACATTACTATTTATTTCAAAGAAGCATACATTATTTTCAAGTTGACCAGGAATGTCAATGTTCATGCAGTATTTTCGAATCTAATGTTGCACATCAGTTTAATCGAGTTTATTTATAAAGGAGTACAAATGCATTTTTACTTCACAAAGGGATTGGAAAACTGTATTTTACAAACATTGCTTAACAATGTGAACAACGAATATTTTAGCTTATTCGTGTCTGAATCAAATGTAGAAGAGACAATACCTGAATAGTATAAACGGATAAAGGTCGATATTTTAATTGGTACGAAGATCAATAAGTGACGATAATTGCATGTGCCCTTAATATTTTACAACTTACTAAATAAAGTCTTAATCTGTCGGTGCGTGTATTTATTGCTGATGTTGTACACGTAAAGTGAAACTTAGAGCCATAGTAACACGCTAACGACTGAGATTGTTGAAGCCCGTAAATCACGTTAAGAAGTTTATTGCACAGAATACAGACCAAAACAAAACCGATGTACATCTCAGTGGGCCCGGGATTATTATATATATGGTAACATATAATATCAACGTTATCAGAAACAAATATAATCTAAACAATGGCTGTGTTCAAAGCTGTGTCTAAATAATGTGTAGGTCGCAATCTAAAATACAACTAACCGGTAATCGTTAGTGAGTATGTCTCACTGAATCATTTGCCTGTGAAGAATCCATGCGGAGGGTCTGCTCGACCATACTCCAGGACCCACCTAGCACTATTTGCGAAACATGTAAAATGACATGTCATACAACATACGGCCATGTCCAGCCACATGATTATACAACCATTGCAAAACAGAACCAGGTATATATCTGCTCACAATGCAAACATGTTTTTTTAGATTCTTTCACAACACAATCACTCACATTTCATATAAAACGGTCTCACCTTACCGATGCCCATGATCACAGTGTTTTCTTGACGTTAGAAATTGTTGTTAACACAATCCCAACAACTTCATCGTTTGTCTCTTGAATATAAATAGCCGAATGTCAACATTTTTTTTTATAAATTCCCGAACTGTGCAGCACAAAATACTTGACGCGTTTTTCTCTTTAAGAAAACACCTTATCATTCACAACAGGACATGTTATTTGACGTTCAAGACTATATGCGTCACAGACAAGACCGACACCGAAAACATGCATGGCGGTTGTACGCTCAAACATTCCATTCAAACGAAGATACACTTAATTGAAAAAATATAGTCATTGAAGGAGATTTCACAAAGTTAGGATTGCACAAATGCCTTCGACGATATGTGTGTATTTGTACAAATACACTAATTGACTGTTTCCGTTTTAATGATATTCAGGCATACCCTGATAATTGCCATGCTATAGCTGTAGAGGGAAAACACTTTATGTCTCCAGCTTACTTCATTGATGTCACTCCGAAATATTGAACTGGTGTTGTAAATTTACTTAGTTTTGATATTGATTTCAAATTGTCGTTAATTTTCGTCCGTCATATCATGACGATGAGCTCAACGTTTATTTATTTAGTTTATTTAATGCATTTGGATGCCTATTATCCTGCCTTGTTATGTCTCCTTTAATGCGCCTTTGAACGAACTGTAAATACCATCTGTTACTGTCAGAATCATAGTCAGCAATTATTTTCCCTATACACTATTTCAGGGTAAAAGGTATGGCATTTTCCGTCGCAGTGATCTCATGTCATATTCGAATCTTGGTAAATTTCGTGTCAGGCTGGTTTTCGCTGGCTCCGGCATCTAAAGACATTTTAAATGTCTTACTTAATCATGTATTACTGGTTCCAGAGGTGGCGTGTACAATGAGACATAATATATTAACTATAAGGCTTGATATAACATACATCATCCTGATAAAGAATAACATATATATTAGCGGTAGTGAAGTGATACTAACGAATGACTGTGCTTTAAGTTAATATTTCTAAATCATAATTTTCTCGAATTTTAAGAAGAAGCTTTACGATATGTAAACGTATGAGTATTTACGACACCTTTATTTTTGATGTCGAATTTGAAGATCTCTGTCAGCAAAGTGTGAAAGTGTGTCTCCTTTTTTATAAATTGCACTTAAAAGACACTTGAGTTATTATGTTAATTATAATCTTCGGTCAATAACATAACAGGTCAGTGTGTGCTTAACGAAAAATGGCTTCATTTAGTCATCTGAATTCCATCCTTCCCCAAAGAAAGTGCCTATACATCAGATATGCATGCATTTTGTTTTATGTGAACAATAAAAAATACATTCATGCAGAATCAAAACTTTACAGGGACGGTCAGACATGGTATTTCATTAAAATAAGCTTGAACGGCAATGTGTTAGTACTGGCTCGACATTTAAACGGTACAATTTGGTACAATTTGGTTCGGTTCAATATTATGCGAGTGTTATATTTAAATCAGTTATTGTTTCATTCCATCAACAACCAGCCACTTATACACGTATTCCTTCTGATATACATAAATCAAAGCGCTCAAAAGCGCTGTTTCGGCCATTACATGTGTGCAGAAAATGGTAAAAATATTCTGCAGTAAATCAAATGTACAATACATTGGAAATTGAAAAACTGGCAAGTATTCAGCTGCAAAAAACACACTTATGGCATGTTATCATGGTAAACTAGAAATTAACGCATTTGAACGCTCATTATTTATTTCTCAAATATTAAAATATGTTGTTAGAAGAGCCTTATTTCTCCAACTATAGACCGATTGAAAGGTTTCGGTTTGCTCATTTTGTTGATACAGTACTGAAAATTACGAAATTGACAATTTTTCCGTTTTCACTCCGTTTCGTTTCCGTTTCAGTTAGAAGCGTTCGCCGCTCCGTTTCCATTCCGTTTCCGTTGCGTTTCCATTTCGTTTTATTCGTTTCCAGCGCTGCATTTCAAACGCTTTAAGCGTTTCTATCGTTTCCTCCGTTTCTATCGTTTCTTCCGTTTCTATCGTTTCTTCCGTTTCTACCGTTTCAATCGTTCCATTTCGCTCCGTTGCGATTTTGATTCGTTTAATAAATTTCTTAATATAAAGTACTTCCGGTGTGTTTGCAAAATGACGAAAGAAGTAAACATTCTGGGTAGAGACAAAAATCTTCCATTACACATAAAGGAATCGGCAATAGATTGTTTGTGACGAGGCTATTCAGTGTCAGCCACCCGGAGGAAAATTGCAGACACATAACTACCCTCCTGAATCAGCCGAAACAACAGGAAAATGCGCTTTAGTTAATATTAGGCTAATCACGATAAAATGTTTCACTACTAACCTGTTTTACGCAGAAAAACTCAAATTTCAATTATAAAACACCAGGTAAAGATTCAGTGAGTGCATACATTTCCCATCTAGACTGACCAACAACAACGTTGAACACGCTTTGTATTGTTGTCATTCATTTTCGCGATATTTATCCAAACACTGATGCTAAAAAACGAAAATAGTTCACAAACACAATTGCAGCTCTGTCACAATTGTGTTGTCCAAACACTGAATCACCGAAGATAGTCAAATAAAACACAAATTAAAATTACAGCCCTCTAAACCGTTTAAGAAGAAATATTACTTTTTGATTCAAACATAGAACGAAATAAATATTGTGGCAATTTAACAATTTCGCACGACTTTTTCAAAGTTTTAATTGTTTAACGAGAAATCTCGCGTTGATTAATTTTAATGGATATAAGTTAATTTGACGAATTTGTCATTATGACGTATTTTAACACCTTTACCCATAGCCCTTACCTGACCTACTTGTCTTCACCAGACGTCATATCCCGGAATAAACAAACTGTCAAATGTGGTCCACACACATCCAGTATCCTAAAAAAGTAACTTCTCTGTGATGTGTTAATCCGCAAAAAAGCGTAATGGTGATACGATCTTAGAATTTGTACGATGACACACACAATTTGGGCTAATTGTGGCATTTGCCCCTTTGATAATTGCCCCCACCCGCCGGACGTTTGCCCCCCCCCCCGCCCCTGTAAGTGCAGACCGGACGTTTGCCCCCCACCCCCACTGCCAAAATGAAAAGGCGAACGTTTGCCCCCCCTTCCCATATTTGTTACATGGCGGACTTTAGTTTTAACGTTTCGCTGACAGTTACGTGTAATATCCAAGAATTTAAGAAAAGTATTACTCACTAGAGTCGCATTTCATCGTTAACATTATTTTCTCATATAAACATGAACAAATGCTGTTTTTTTCCGAAAACAGGCACATAAAAAGTCGCATAAAATACAACTTTCTAAGAAAACAAGCGTGTGTTATTTTTGCTTTCGGTTTGCTCATATAAGTGCTAATTAACGGCTATTCAATACATTGTTAACGCACTTAAAACATGGAGTCGCTAATTAAATCACTGCGATTTTAATTTATCCAAGGTTGTAACAAAATAAATGCGGTGTTGTTTCTTTTTGGCGCGGCGGGCTCTCTGGCCAACACTGCAACATCAAAGAAAATTCTGGGAAACAATCGCCAGTCACAACCATTTGAAGTCGCCGAAAAGAAAAACAAATCGTTTCAAATTGACCGACCCATTATTTCTCTCAATACTGTTTAACATGATATCGATCGATAATTGTCTTCAAGCTGCCATAATGATAAGTTCTAAAGTACTTGATTTGTTTCGATGATTGATGTCTTCTTCGATAACGCTATTGTTTTAAATGTAAAATAAACCAAAATAACATGGTAATATTATTTTGTAATGCATACACATTATAAAGAGTCCGCAATGCAGTCTACTATGTATTTAGATTTAAAACTCAGCAATATATAAGAGTTTTAACCTAAAGTAGTCATCGTTGTATTGCTAAATTATACACAATGCATAGAACACTAGGCGTTGGCAAACACGTTGTAAAATACGGCCTCTTCCTTTCTTTCAGTTTAACCGAACATACTGTACAATCCGTAATGGTAAAAAGACATTCATATAATTATAGAAACTATATCATTCATACATTACAAGCATGTAAAAGATCGCCACAACCACAAAGTTGCTTAAACTACCCGGGTAATTAACATACAGTCGAAATTCAACTTATCGTGGGTAGAACAACCGGCGCACCGAATGATAGCTGAAAAACCTCCCGACATTAAAACGTCACTTACGCGGCCAGGACTCGAACCCACGCGGTGGTGGCTAAGGCGTTACAAGATACAAGCGCCAACAGTGTGCTTAATCCTTATATAGACACGAACACACCCTAAGGAGTAAGCACACTGTTGGCGCTCGTGGCCGAGCGGTTTGAGTTGCTTACTTGTAACTCCTTAGCCCCTAACCGCGTGGGTTGTTCTATCCAGACGTAAGTCTGAGGTCTTCCGACACAAATAATTAACTAGACGTCGATAAAAGGATCAGCGCAAAGTAACAAACAAACACATAAACATGTTAACAAAATTGATGGAAATTGATCATTTGAAATTGTATAATTATGAGACTATAACAAATACAGGTTGCATGTATGTTCTGGTTGGATGTAAAGTAATTGTTAAGTATTGTTTATCCTGTATAAAACATTACGCATGTGCCTTTTTTATCCAAAGGCCTTTGAAATGTATAGTAAGTAAAGTGTGTTCACTCTTACCTGCATGTGTCATCCTACTTTTGTTCTTATACTGTATATAATCAATATCCATGGTAGACTTTTCGAAATGTGTAATGTCTTTGTAAAAATGAAACACCTTTTTTCAGCAACATTCAATATTGTCAGCAACTTCAATTTTGATGTTCATGGCTATATGTAATCCAGCGATTGTTATAAGATTCGTTATAAAGTGAGGACGAATGTGGTGTTTTGAAAATTAAATTACCCGTCTTGTCCTATTTATAGAACCGCGCGCTTTTGGTCATGTAACTAGTATTTTTTCTCAGTCCTCTTTGAGTTTCCATTAGGAGAGATCTTACATTTTTAAGTTTAAACACTTTGGTTATTATTAAATATAGTTTAAGGGTGCTCAGCCATTGTAAGAGGTAAGTGGTGTTCGGTCTGTCAACATGTATTGTTGTTGTTGTGGCAAATGAGTTACGCTTCTTTTAAGTTATTATCTTTGTTAATTCAAATGGTTGAATTAAAATGGATGCCTGTATTGTATTCTATGATATGACTGTAATGGACTTTAGATCTATCACCGTTGCTATTTGGAATGCTACCACATCCTTTTACGTACAGCATGTAATCCAGCAATGCACCGAAGTGTGAGACTGTAAAGAGCTGTCATGTGTGGCTAAATAGAGATGGTCTACATCTGGTATGTTATTGTAATGCATATATGTACATGTTTAATTTCTGTGTAACTATTATTTTTATAAATGAAAAATGTGTTTATATGTTTAAATTATTGCACTGTTATCTTGGCCAATGATCTCAATATATAATCATTTTGATTTTCTATATGGTTTGTCTGTAGAGAGATATCCATTAAAATACGATTCTATAATATATGTCATTGTATTGTGTACATGTATGTGAGTGTATTAATGATGCTAGTCATGCAATGCATTTGTATTGCTTACTGGTTATTTGCAGAATAAGATTGAGACCAGGATCTAGAACAAGGTCTAGAAACAGTTCAAGTAGCGGAGGGCTATTTATAGTTGTTTTTAAATAAACCAAACATGTGTAATTCGACACCAACGTATACCCTTTTTATCGAACCCCATCCTAGACTTTAAATATTTATTAAAAAGCCAGGATATATCCTGAAATGCTACTGACGTTTAGTATAAAAGCCCGGTTTTATCAACGTTTAATACCAAACACTTCTGAAATTACAGACTTTGTTTGTTTGAATTTAAAAGTAGTAAGTGTTACCCAAATCGACGTCATGTTTAGGGCACCTTTTGCAACTTAATAATATTAGTATTGTGCTAGTGGGCCAAGCCTAAGTTGTGACGAGATTCTATGAAGCGCTGTGGGAAAGAAAGGTGTTTTACAATGCTTGACCTCTCCAATAGAGCGAACCATGACATGGCCAGCAACCATTATCAGTAACATGTCAAATCTTCAATCCCGCTACTGGAAATTTAATGCAAATAAAAGGTTGAAGGTTCAAATGGAATTACAATGTCAACGTGAATCTCCAAATAGGTGTCGTATGGGAATGCAATTCATGCAAACATTCCCTTTAAAATTATAATACATAGGCTACTATCGGCAGCTAAATTTAACACTCTGCTTAAACAGTTCATATTCTAAGTATATTGAAGAAAACAGCGACAACGTATTAAATAAAATGTCTGTACTTAGGTGAGTATCTATGAAGAGATTTGCAACATTGTAATTGGACCCTTAAAACTGTAGTTTGTTGTATCTATCGAAATGAGCATGTATCGAGCACCTCATGAGACGAATGGGAAATGTATTTTGTATTTTAAAATGAATGTAAAATAACACAGCCACGAACGTATACAATGAGCGAACTATCATTGTATTGCCTTTCACTGAACGTTAAAATGTGTTATGTAAAGGGATGATTGTATGGGTTTAAATGCTTTATACGGACGGTTAGATTGGTCAACACTTTGAGATAAGGCACATACTTAGTCCCGTGTAACCTACCATGTTGTCACGTGGCCACCGAAATGCTGATAAAATTCCGTCTAACTTGTTCTATAATGTCAACACGGGGTAAACATCCCCCTACCTATATGTCGTGTATGAAAATGTCATGACATGTAACAGGAAGACATTACAGTACTTTTTACTGATTTTGAATTAAGAAGACTTTGCATTAAGTGTTTTAGCATAATGATGTAATTTATGTTCCCAACATTATTAGTCTTAACACTGAACGTTAGACCCATGTCTTGAATTGCAACTGTTTCCTAAAAATATCGACAGGTATAAATATCATCAGATTTTTATAAATATCATTGAGGTAAATTATTTCGACTTAGCCCAGGTAGGCTGAAACTTGTATGAGAATCAAGAATACAATATAACAAGGCGTTGGAAATTAGAATTTCCTACGAATCTTAGCAAAAACACATACTGTAATGAAACATTCCAAAATAATGTTGAGCTATTCCAGAGCACATACAACATATTGTGTAGACAAGTACATACAATGGTATTGTACATTGAGTAAATTCTATATATCTAATATATGTTTTGCAGGTGTAATTGGTACAAATAGAGTCATATCAAGGTTTCCACGACGATCGTATATGCGTAAATGTGATATACTAGTAGTAAATATACTTATTGTATAAGTAGTATCCAGTGAAGCACTCGATCTAAAACGTGTTATCCCTCTGGACGCCCTTTATGCGCGGCATTTGCCATTCATACCTATGCAATTCATGTATGTCTGCATGACACAATATGTTCACCTTAATGTCAACATCACGTTAACAGTTATTAGAATATGGTACGTTTAGCATGGCTGTACACACTTAAAGCGACTAGTCTTTCCATACATGAACTTTTCTTTACACAGGCAGGAAGACTGTCCTCGAGAAGTAAAGGACATGCATGACCATTCTTCCTTGCTAGTGAAAAACAGCTTTCTTTTCGACTCTGGATGCTGTCACACAGTTCGAAACTTACTCACATCAAATGGGTATATATTTACGGCTGACACAAACAAATACTTCAATTATCTGATCATGTCACACATTCAACTTATTGGCGCCATTGTTCCGATTACAATATATAATAGTATTAGTGTTTTTTTACTGTAGTAAATCAATACTGTGCAGTATAAATCTCTGATTGGTCACTTCCTGATCGATGGTCGTGGACGCTGTCATGACAATTGATGACGAAGATACGGCTTATAGCCAGAACGAGTGTCAGTATTATATACGTGTTTTGAATTACAATAATACAATATTGGGCAAACCAGTGTAATCATGGTTATATTACATGTATTACTTCAAACTCGAATCAACGATCTAAGACTATTACAGCATATGTTAACATTTGAAAAAGACCAGAAAAAAGCTTAAACGTCCAAGGCATGGGCAGACTTAGCAATACCACTGATAACAACATCAACATCAACTTACCGGTTATTTGGAACGAAAATATAATATACCTCCGGGATGCATTTATGCTTTTGTGTTGACATGTAATGATGATACGCATCAGAGTAACATGAACATTAAACAGTGTTGTCACTAGAAAAATGCATACTATGTAGTGTTATATTGGAATTAAATATGTCTTAAACGATATATTGTCTTAACACAAACCCGTGAATTGTCTTGAATATGTTACAACAAATACACACAATATGATTATGTGTACACGACTGAACATGACAAGCTTCATAAACAGAATACAATTATAATCCTGCCGGATTAATACTACCTTAGGCATGCATATCTGTTCTGCACGCACTTATTCGTCCTATGCATGAATAGCTGCGAGTAGTACGTGAGTAGTCAAGGTCATTCAGAGTCAATCCTGTGTGATTCCGAAATCCAGTTTCCTCTGAGCGCCGGCGACACCGGCCCTTAACGGTGGCCTAGATGTTTCAGTTTTACTTTTTACTAAAATGACCTAGTATAAACCTCGGATGCATTGTATTTCTAACCACTACAGCTAAAATAGGAACACCAACACATGTCGTTCTTTGATATAGTTATTAATCAAGTTGCGTCCCGTACATCAAGCTGGGGAAGAGTTTTAGACACTCTATTGGTGTACATGCAATATATTGTTGACGGGACTTTTAACTGAAAACTTGAAGCATACCTAATGTGCATGTGAAATGTGCTTGAAGTGTTATAACCAGTGTATGTAAGCATTACTTATAAAGTTTAGCACAATTTTAGCTTGTGTATGCAAACATATATATTACACGTGGCTTGTCAAATCTAGTCAAAAAATGCATCCACATATTTAAACTGTGTTTACATTAAAACTAGATTTTGGCCGTCATATGACCTGGACAAAAACTCATTCGTTCTAACCGGTTAAAGCCGGGGGCATTCAAAAATGACCAACCCTAGCATAGCACAAATAATCGGTTTTAATTGTCACAGCCTCAACACATTGCACACTGTATTGCGTTTTACTTTCATAACATCTAGTAATATCAGTATGATTCGTAGTTTTATCGTTCCAAGATGAAGAGCAGTAAGTGTAGCTTATCTGTAACGCTACAACACTTTACTGGTGCAGGCAAAAGGTGTGTGTGTTTTACATAGGAAAATGAACTTAGCTCATCCTTTATTTGATTAATTTGACATCGTCGCAAATAAGGAGATATGAGTTTTGGTTAGATGGTACACAAACAAAAACTAAAAAAAAAAAAAAAAAAAACACACACACACACACACACAAACAAACAAAAACACTGTGTACGAAAACAACTTGAAATAATTTTACCTACGCGCGCAGTTTTTTTTTTCTAAAACTAGGTTATATTTTTTTGGCAGTGGCAAGTAAGTGGGAGTTTCGTTCTCTACCGTTGTGTGATTCTCAAAGCTAATTAAATAGTATGTGTCATCACAGGAAGAGAATGAGTATCATCAAATGCTGGCTGCTTATATCCGGTAAATCATTTATAAGCTGTTACTTTAGTATGAGTTGCATTGTTGCTTGCATGGAAACCTTTATATTATCAAATTAATAACAAACACACACACAAACACACACACACACACACACACTAATTAAAATATATATGATCTCTCTTATTCAACTAAAACCTATATTTGTATCCACTTCTGTTCCATCAGTCAAATAGATTACAATTAAAAGAAACGATCAAGCGCTATATAGCTTAATGTTCCAGATCTTACCAAAACACTTCACAAGCCATTTCAAAAATCTATTCATATCTGAGCCAAACCGAACAGTTTTGTTTGTTTAAACGGAGACAGCCACTTGACAATTTTTGAGAGTTTGGTTTCATGATAGCCGGCTTATCCGCTCTGAAATTGTTTACAATTAAGAAATCGTAATCTGCTTATTCACAGATATGGGATGAATAAAAAGACACAGTGATGTTCTTCACCAGATGTAGGGTCAATACACTCTTATATTGGAAACAGTATCAAGGTCGTCCTAGGTAGAGAACTCTTTATTTCAGAAATACATCGGATCGACCACGTATGATCATTTTAGCGATGTCCAGCTTAATGTTTGAGAAATACGCAAGAAAAAAAAAGATGTTTGAGTAAAACCAACGGCGCACCACAAGTTAGCTTGAGTATCTTCCCACATTAAGTCCTTCGTCCAGACCGGGACTCGAATCCACGCGAAAGTGGCTATAACATACGCCTTGGGTGTTCTTGTCGTTTTACTGTCCAACTTATAAACCGCTTTTCTGTTTGTCTGTCTCACTACGCTCCTTTAAACACGTTCGCATTTTCGCCGGATTTATATTTTTAAGCCGTCTGCCCCGAGACTAATCAGATAGGTAATTATCAGATTATTTTTAGATAATAACACATGGTTATCGCGTGTACACTGAAACGGTCGGGTAGCAAATGTCAAGGCTAGTTTCAAGTCAGAACGCTGATATGAAGCGATGTTTGAGGATACAGAAAGATTATGCGGCTTTGTCAGGTAGGAAAAAAACTGTTGTTATGAGCAGATATATGCCCACAGAAGTCAAGTTCACTAAAAACAAATGTTGTTATTGTCATGGAGATATTTGAGTTATTAAAATGACAATAGCATTAGATTTATGTATATAACCCTATTGCAATAGGCGAAAATTACATCATGAAAATAAAATAAAGTAAAGTAAAAACTGTCATTTCACACACAAATTTGTTGACAACCTGCAATAGTTAATTGTTTTATAAACTTTAGTGTATGTGGTTAATTACACAAGTAAATTTTCTGACTATTTGTGTTCAAGTTAGCAAGTAACATTCGAATTTGAGACTACCTGTTGATATTGGCGGCAAAATATTATCCCTAAGAAAGGTTGTTTAAGATTGATTTAATTGTGTGATTATAAATCACACACGGGCAAATGGTCAAGCATATACAAACGAGTTTTGTGTAAATATGTTCTTTCAATCAATACTTTACAGTTACTTTCTGCATGAGCTGCTGTAATAATTTTATTTTGTCTGCATATGCTGGTTCTTGCGCGACACGTCGTCTTCATATATTTGGCATTTCTGCCAGGTTATTTCAAAATCCCTCAAGAAATCACATAGTTACTGAGCGGATACGACCACCAGTACACTTCTATGGATTATAACTTTGACCTGTACAGCGATATGTCACGACATAGACCAATCATTGTTTTATGGTTCAAGGATGCGATTTATATAAGAGCACACAAACATCTCTTTACGGGAAAAGTGGAAGCCAAAACATGTCTCACACATGAGTGTCAGTAGTAACGAAATTGCGCACCCATTCAATCGGTATTCAATCCCGGTAGATAGTGGGTCTGCTGGTGAAGTTCACTGTATGTGGAACGACGCTTTACTTCAGATTTTGAACGCTCTTGTGCGTATTTGAGCGTTTAAATCACCATTTTAATCGTAAACGCATTACAATAATAACACGAATTTAGCAACTCCAAATAAGCAGATAAGACGTAGCAAATGCAACTATTGGCTATTTAAGCAATATACGAATTAGATAGGCATCAAAGGAAAATTAATACAAACAATCTTTAGGGTTATAAGTCCGTCTAAAGCAGAATCAGTAACACCTATGTCCTACAATGGTATATGATTTGTCTGGAAATAAGAATAAACAGAACAACCAGACACCTATCTATTCGTAGTTTTAGCCTGTTTACTACCTTCGCTCTGGCTCAAGCATCATACACGTTTGAGTGAGATGTTCAAAACCTGTTTGTTCTCTCTTTAAATAGTTTTCCATACATAATTGCAAAACGCATTCCAGATGTGCGTATGTAAAATTAACTGGCATAATGAGTCTTATTTAAAGTTGTGTCTTTCGCGGAGATACGTTTTATGTTTGTGTATTTATTCTTGGTTTAACACCTCTCTCTATATATATAGTTCATATGAAGTGAGTGAAAAAATGACGAAACCGGCATAATTTTAATAAGAAAAAGTAGATTATGTACATGTATTAAACATACTATTGCAAGGTTTGCATAATATGAATACATTCTTTGGATTTGAATGTATAGCTGAAATAAGCATGGTATGTGTTTAAGCTGAGTAAGTTACTTACATCCATTTCTCTAACACAATCTTGATCAAAACAACTTCTAAAAGGAACGATCCATTATGTGCATGAAGTCTTAATTTGTTCCATATCTCAATGAATAAAATAGCATGCAGATGATTGTATGATTTATAAGTTTTTCGATGCGAGTTGATTGCAGTATTTTAATACGAAGTTTGTTGATAGGAAATATTAAGAGTGTTTTTTTGGTTGACGGTATACAATTGCAATCGCTGACCTACATATTTTTATATGTCACGTCTATTAGTTATTTTTACCACATGGCTTTCTATTTAACACTATATCCAGACTCTAAGGCCGCACACTATACACGTTCAAAATTGAAGAATGTCAGCCTGGAAACGTCTTACGGTATTGTGAATCGATGAACTGAACACGCCAGCACGTGGCATAATTATATTGAATTTTAATCGAAACGAAACATATTTTAAACAGTACGTCATGTCATTTGCTGAATGTTTAATTGTTTTTTTTTTTCTTTTATTTGGAATTGAGCAGATCGCCAATTGGACGGGATTTACCTTTCCTACATGTTAAATTAAGAACACGCTTGTAAAGTGATATATTTTAATGGATGCCATCACATCACCTTGAAAATGTAATTGATACGAAGCCTTTGTATAACATCTTTATTGCAAAAAGTGTCACTCATACCGAAACACAGAACACAAACACGTACTTACACGTGTAAAATGTATTGTTCTGTTGAGCTTCTTTGTTTCCGTTTTTCCTTTGAAAAAAAAACACACACACACTCATAATATTTCAATTCGTGCCCAGCATGCCGGTTTATACACTTATCACGTCTTTTCCTTAAGACTTAAACCGAGTTCTTCATAAAGGGCAATGATTAAAGCATATATAATATTAGGTCTTGATCGTCTTGCCTCCCTTGGAGTACACATCGCAACGTTGATCGGTTGAAAAGGTAGTTGGATTTTGAAGATATCGATTAAAATTCAGAGCTGCAGTTGTCATACAATAATGTGTATGCGTATTCCTATTTATTGTTATATAATTCCTATTTAACCAATGTAACCGACGTTATAATTCAAATTATATATATGCAGCCATTTGCTAAACATTACTTTTAAAATAAATTGTTGAAGACACACACTTTTGGTAAACAGCAAATACACCAACAATGGTACCGCATTACCATGAGATTGTATGTATTTACCATATCATCAGTACAATTATTTTTCAAAGTGTCTATGTTAACGATAGCAGCTTCAAGCAGTATATGAACCTACACTTGATTGTCATCAACATTTATTTGTAAGATATTCCCTTAATTAAACCAAGTTGTTTCTACGAGAATCGTGATTATCTGTTCAACAAGTTCACGGATGTTGAAGACGCACATAGTAGAAGAGAACATATTTTCGGAAGCCATACCAAGTTTAACTATAAAATTTAACATGCACACCCATTTGTCTGACAACATGATGCTGGTAATGTAAGAGAAACCTATCATTTATCTAGCCGAATCCCAAACTGTAAGTGATGTTTTCGCTAAAATGTATGAACTGTCTCGTGTCAGAGTTTCATTGTCAGTTTTACATTGAACCTTTGGCAGAGGGGTCGTAGCTGCGCTGTTAGTATACCGACATACACTGCACCTCATCGAGCGGGTTCCTGGGAACGAAATATTCTATGCGGCGAGTTGGTTAACTATTATTTGCTGTGGGCCTGTGGTTCCATCCAGGTAAGACTACCAATAAAACAAGCAGGAAGTATTGTGCTATGTTTCATGACACGCTCGATGTCTGGTCCTAGTTTAAATTGACTTTATGTTTGGGGTAAAGCATATGTCCTAGTCATAATATCATGTTCGTAATATTATAGACTTACGTTAATTTAAACTTTGCAATTACGTTGCCTGACGACCATGCTTTTGGTACGTGTCGTCTACGTTGTAAAACAAATTTCTTGTCCTCCTGAAATAAATAAATCAAAGCGCTCCAAAGCGCTGTTTAGGCGTTGTAAGCGATAACAGGTGTGCAGATGGTAAAAATATTCCGAAGTACATCAAATCTACAATACATAAGAAGTAAAAAAAAACAGGCAAGGCTGCAACTGGAAACACATACCTTTTGTAAAATTTAGATTATACGTTCTGACAAAAGTTACATCACCATCTCTAACACTTGATAAACTTGATATAGAAACCGTTTTATTTAAAACTCAAAACTTTCTATATGGCTTAACATTTTCACTGAAAAAAGAGCTAAAATAAATAGTCATACAAGCTACCGTCTGTAATAATGGTTATGTTGCTGCTCTGCATATGTAACATGAGCATTGAGTTAATTATTAATTTAAAATCTTCAGAGATTTGTCTGTATATTTATAATTAAATATTAGGCGTTCATCATTTAAGCTCACATGTTTCAACTAATTTAAGTAATGAGGATTTTGACAAGATGTTAAATGAGTCACTCTATGTTATATATCTTCCAACGCCACCATAAAATGATAATTTGGATATATGAAATATACAACATTTGAAATACATACAGTAAATGAAATGATAAAACACAATTGCGTTTGTATTTTAAGGAATACAGACCCGAAAAATATTCTAAAGATACTGATGGATGCGCATTCTATTCGAATAAATATTGTTAAATAGATCCAAATTAAACCCCTTTAACATATGTTTAATTGAATATATTCATATTTGAAGATGGTTTGCCCAGGTGCAGAAAAATGAAAAAAAAACACAGAAGACAACCCTTATATATATATATAAAACAAGGCTATGCTTGTCCACTATAATTCAGGAATTTTCAAATATAGACGTGTACATTATACTTTGATGGGTCTCCTGCATGATTATTTTAAATTGTCAATGTCATATGCGCTTACTACATATCAGGCAACTGACCTTATAGAGATCAGCAGGATATTTCAAGCTAAAAAACTCCGCTATAATTTGTATAGATGATGAAACTTTATTTACACATTTAATCTCATGAACATGGCAGTTTCTTGTAAGGTTGTCATTTGTATGGAGCTTATCATTGTAATGTTTTTACTGTCAGGCCTATTGATATGCATTTATAAATAAACACTGGTTTAAACTCTTTGGGATTGGTAACGCATTTTAATTTGGTGCGGTGTTTTGAAGATACACTTTGAATAGAAGTTAATTTAATGACTCGTTAGTCGGTTTATTTAAAGCTACAATGAATCCCTTTGTACTTGTGATTATTATAATATTGCTTTTCAATTTAGTCATAGTTAAGTGTTTTTTATTCGGTACAAACATGCATACAGTAGCTGAGTCATGTATCTCCACAACATGTGTATCCTGTGTTGTCAACCATTAATCTTATTGGATTAGCTTTGGACTTCATTGCAGATAGGCAAAACGTGGACGTTTGCCTAACATCGCGCGCATTGTTACACATTACATTAGAGATAGATAGAGAGAGAGAGAGAGAGAGAGAGAGAGAGAGAGAGAGAGAGAGAGAGAGAGAGAGAGAGAGAGAGAGACTGACTACTCACACAACACACACGGGTGGGGTGCTCACCGTGTAATAGTGGGTAGTTTGTTCCCATACCATGTCGACACGTAAACTACATTTAAGTTTATCGTCCCACTAAAAGAATTTCCACAGTGTCCACAGTATAATGCTGCTTTCACAGTGTATACTCATGGCATGAATGGACACTCAGCATTATCTTGACGCCGGCTCAACCAGTCATGGAACAACACCTAAAGATGTGTGGTCGTTGGCATGTATGTATACCACTACCTCTTATAAGGACTTTGGTATGTCGCGGCCCTGCAACGAACACAGAACTCTCATATATATATGCTGAATTTAAAACCACAGAGTCTTCGAAAATTACAAAAACTACAAACCCAAACCATTTTCGTCTACACAAGCTTCCAAACCTTCCTCTACCCAACCTTCCAAACCCTCCTCTATCCAACCTTTAGAACCTACTTCAAGGCAAACTAAATCAGAAAGAAGAGCCGCCGCAAAAACTTCAAGAGAAGTCTCTAGCCCTTCTTGGAAAGCAAGAGGACCTAGTCCTCCAAATACCCGGCAGAAGAGAGTTGGCCGGTCTAACTCTCTCAATAGATTTGATTGTCTGAGGCAGGCAGATTCTCCACCAGACAAGGACAAAGCATCAAGGTCACCTGTTAAGGCTCCTAGATGAGACATTTAACTATAATTTAATATCATTCCATGAACAACAAAATAGTGCATTAGAATTGTCGGGGCTTTAAAGCCAATTTTAATGAAATTTTACTTTTATTGGACACTTTCAACCCTGGTGTGCTATGCCTTCAGGAGACATTTCTGATAGAAATTGATAACATTGACTTTAAAGGTTATACTTGTCAGCTCAAAACTGCCACATTCAGAAATTAACCTTAATACTGATTTACAGGCTGTTGCCATTCGTGCAACAGTATATAAAGTCATTACAGTTTGCTCTGTTTACCTCGACCTTATTCAGATATTCCAAAATCAAAATTAGATGATTTAATAAAGCAATTACCGTCCGCTTATATTCTTGTGGGGGATTTTAATGGACATAGCCCATTCTGGGAATGTTCCGATCATAATAATATGAGTAAAACTTTAGAGGACTTTATTGCCCAAAATGATATATGCCGAATGAATAAAAAAAGGCAACTTACTTACATCCTGCTTCAAGACATTGTTCATCTCTTGACCTTTCTTTATGTCAACCTTCTATATATCTTGATTACAATTGGGATGTACCTGAAGATTTATGTGGAAGTGATCATTTTCCTGTAATATTGACCAACGATTCTGTCAATATATCATTAAAGTTACCTTTGTATATATATAATTAAACTTGCTTTTACGGAGAAGTTTTAAGTTCATGGAAAAATGCATTCGTCATTCCTATACCTAAAAGGGAAAGGATCCAACAGATCCTTTAAGTTACATACCTATCGCTTTGACTAGTTGCATTTGTAAAACTTTAGAACGGATAGAAATAATAGACTCGTTTGGTATCTTGAATCAAATAATTTACTCACAGAATTTCAAAGTGTGTTCAGAAACCAGCGAAGTACACTCGATCATCTCCGTCGATTCGAAACTTTTATTAGAGATGCCTTTATCAAGAAAGAATACCTTGTAGCGGTGTTCTTAGATCTTGGAAAGGCATACGATACTACATGGAAACACGGGATTATAAATTATCTATGTTACCTTGGTCTCAAGGGTCTTTAACCCACATTAAGTAACAGTTTTCTTTCTGACAGAGATTTTGATGTTAAAATTGGGTCTACTTTGTCTTCTGTTCATAAACAGGAACAAGGTGTCGCTTAGGGTATTAAATTGTCAGTTACTCTCCTTAACACCAAAATAAATAACATTGTAAAAAACTTTATATAATGGAGTCGATTGTTCTATGTATGTGGACTTTTTACTTCTATGCTATCGCTCTGAAAATGAACACAAACGAAAGGCAATCACAACAGTGCCTCAACATATAACAAACCTGGAGTAACAACAGTGGTTTTAAATTTACACCCACCAAAACAAATGGCATACACTTCTGTCAGAAAAGAACTTTGCACAACGATCCTGATCTATTACTTAATAACGTTCGTATTCCTGTCGTCAAGGAAACTAAATTTCTTGGTGACATATTTAACAGCAAACTGTCTTTTATACCACATATTAAATATGTAAAAACTAAATGTCTTAAATCTATTAACATGTTACTTTTTTATTGCATACCGACTGGGGAGCTAGTAATTCTTTTGCAGCTTTATATAACACTAGTTAGATCGAAATTAGATTATGGGAGCATTGTTTACGGCTCTGCCAGGAGATCATATCCCCAGTTGCTAAACGTTTTTCACAACCAGGGACTCCGTCTGGCACTTGGGGTTTTCAGGACCTCTCCTGTAGAGAGTCTTTACGTTGAACCTAATGAACCACCATTATACCTTAGACGAGAGAAACTTGCGCTTCAGTTCATAACAAATATGAAATCTAATCCTAAAACATCAAGCACATCGTGTTATCTTCAATCCGAAATATGAACACATGTATGAACGTAAACTAAAGGCAAATAATCCGTTTGGTTTACGTGAATTAGAAATGATACAATCATTACATCTGAATATAATAATAAAAATGTAATGAAATTGGATTTTTTTAACTATGTCAATTAAAACTCCCGTTGTTGATTTAACTCTCAGTATAAATAATAAATCCAAAACAGACCCTCTCGTACTACGCTCAAATTTTATCGATCTGTGCGACAAGAAATACTCGAACTGCCTCGAAATATATACTGATGGCTAAACAGTAGATTTGTATGTCGGCTGTGCTTCCTTAAGTAAAATTCATTGTTTTAAACAAACAAAAAATGCCACCGACTCATCCATATTTACAGCCGAAATTCAGGCTGTTAACCTTTCTCTTGATTTCATTTCAAATCATCCTGGCGATAAATATGTGATATTTACTGACTCTTTGTCAGTATTACAGTCTATTAAAAATTTCACTTTTTTCCACCCCCCCCCCCCCCCCATTGGACTATTACTTCAAAAACTTCTTAATAAGAATATTGCCAGGAACCACTGACAGTTAGTCATATTTTATTACATTTTATTGACACAGACCATATTCGGTCTGAATATTATAACGTCAATAACATATGCGAACTATTATAACAGTGTCCGAATCTAAACTTGTTTGCTCCTTGAAAGAGATTAGCATTCTTAGTAGGTAATACTTTTTTTAACTGTTTAGTATGCTAGCAGGGTAATTTTTTTAGCTGTTTAATATGATATATTGTCTACAATTATATTTTACATTATGCGAACCTAGACTTTATATTTCCTCTTACCTATTTAGATTTTAACCCGACTATATCAAGTTCACGTTAAACTTATCTGTCTTCCGCACCGTATAAACGATAACGTGTCGGTTTGCCGTAAAAATCCCCAAAACAAACACAACACAAATATATATACACGCACGCACGCACACACACACATACATACAAACGATAGTTTCATAAGGTATTATTGTCTCCATTTAAAAGCATGTCATATGTCTTATCCAGGACATCTCAAACATGCTAGTCGATTGTACCCTTGAATCAGATTTTGTTGATAATCATGTGCATCAAACAACATTATCAATATCGTTATTTAGACAGTCATACAGCCAATATGTGTGCTTCATTTTAATATGCTTGGACCAATTAGTACTGACGTCAGGCGTTTGCAACACACACAAACACACATACACACATACAAACACACACATATACATATACACACACAAACACAAACACACACACACACATAAACACACACACACACAAACACACATATACACACATACAAACACACACACACTCACATACACACACACACATATACACACACAAACACACAAACAAAAAACATACACAAAACACACACATACACAAACACACGCACACATACACACACAAACACACACAAACACACACATACTCACACACACACACAAACGCACACACACAAACAAACACACTCACACACACACATACTCACACACACTCACACACATACAAAGACATAAACACACACACAAACACACACTCACACATACACTCACACACACACTCATACACACACACAACCACACATACATTCACACACATACTCACACACACCAATACACAAACACATACACAAACACATACACTCACACGCACACTCACACACATACACACACACTCACATACACACAAAAACACAAACACACACACACACACACACAAACACACACATAAACACACACGCACTCACTCATACACATACAAACACACACACACAAACACACACGCTCACACACACATATACACACAAACACGTAAACACGCACACACAAACACAAACACACACACACACACTCACACACACATACACACACTCACACACAAACACACATACAAACACACATACTCACACACACACATACACACATACACACACTCACTCACACACACACTCACTCACACACACACTTTCACACACACACACATACATACGCCCACGCACACACACAAACACACAAGCACATACACTAACACATACACTCACACACACACTCACACACACATACACATACACAAACACACTCACACACACACACATTTACATTTACCGCATATTAAACATTACATATTTCTATGCCGTTCTCCAGTGACCCCTCAGGGTTTCTATTTTATGAAGATTACTGTACAACAGTCTCAAAAGATGTACACGTGACGTGGACTACTCCAACTTTCTAAACCGTAAATTTGATGTCAATAACATTATTTCCTCCCATGGGCTAGTTGTGGGTTATTGTTAATGTCTTGTACACTGAAACAATTGTTCGAAACATCGTGTATCGTGCGTAGTTCTTTCGTAAAGTTTTCGTAAGGCAGCGTAGCGTATCGTGTAACGTAAAAGGCCTATCATAAAGTGACGTAACCAGCAGCATCGTAAATGGTACATCGTACCGTAACAGAACGTAACGCTTATGATTAGACCATATAATCTCCTGTACCTTTTTTACGATGTTTTTATTTCGCTATTATGTTTAAACTATTAACATGCTCAAATTTGTTTAACTTTGTCGTCCAGGCTGCTATTTGTGTGTCCATTGTATTATGTGTAAAGTAAAATACACACAATCGGGTGCAAGTGATTAATGTAGTATGTTAACCTGTTCATTGTCCGATCCTTGTGCTTGAATATTGGACATATCATTTTTCTTGTTTTGTTATGTCTCATCTCAGACGGTGGTCATATTTTTTTCAATTATTTTGTCATCAATAAATACAAACATTAAAACAATACCCAATTTACGCGAACCAACGTGAGACAACTAAAATTAAGACTTTGCATCGTTCAATTTATAAGATTTCTTTTTACAAACAACATGTGAATATTTATAATGAACTATATACATGCGTCCACTATGTACAGGAGACATATATTTTCAATTTAATACAAGTACCGCTTCATCTAACCAGCTATGTGCTTACTTTTCCTACTCTACTACATGCCGCTATAAGCAAGACGATCAGTCCGCATAAAGGTTACGACTTTCTAACTGACTGTAATCGGTCAGTCTGATAATGCCTCGCTTGCATTTCTGAAATGCAACATTTATCATTTTGTAAGTACTGATTAATGTCTTGAAATAATGGAGTTGTTATAGGCATCTTATAACGGTAAGATACTGAAACACGTGAATGAAATGTATGGAATTAGGCACTCGGTATGTAATGGTGGGTAAACTTCTTCACAAAACAATGAACTGTAGTGTTCGTTCGTTTAACAAACGAGGATTGTAATAGTGGATAAAGTACGTGCTGTTGCGATTTCGTTGTATTTGGTAGCATTAGGCATGGGTGGTTTGTGAGCGCATGCATACGTCTTGGGTTTTATGAACTAACACGCAATTCACGTAATTTCTAACAGCATGAGAACTTAATATGTTCATTGTTAAGCGATAATCCTAACATAGTTTATTACCCGGGATGGACCATGTAAATACTCTCATTGTCGTTCTTGTAAAAGTTCGTCCCCTCAAATGTTTTGTTAGACTGGCAACGTAAACTGAACATTGGTCATGTTTTATTTTAATATTGCGACGACGAAATCTTCTGACAGTGTGCATTCAATATATAGCTATGCAATTCATCTGCATTCGATGTAACTGTCAGTGCTTTTTTCCTAATCGATTCGTATTAGTGTGCACACTTGAAGGCATTCACCTTGTTGTTCACAACAAATACACATCCAAATGGTCGCCTTTATTTAGTTAATGTATCATATGTGTTTCTATTGTATATCTGGACTTGAAAAGACACTGAACCAATAAAATGGTTATGCTTAGTGGACCACGACCGCAGCAGTTGTACGTGAACTCATATCTGTTAAATAGTCATATGCTTGCTGCCGTTCAATTCTGTTGGGGTGTACACATTGGTATCGAGTGTTATTCGGGTTAAAAATACTACTACGCATGTGTCCGCTGCGATAGTACGGGACTAACGCATACATCAAATAACCAGTGTGTACACTCTTAAGTCTAAACAACGACCAGCAGCTTGAAACTAAGCCTAACTGGGTATTACACGTAAATAACCTAGGTGAGGTACCTACACCTATGCCTGCATTTTGGCAAGGAGATCGACTAATCTAATATAACTCTGGCGGCTTGATGTCTTTATAACACAATCGGAGATAGATATGTGATCACTGACAAGCAGCGTTTCCTTCTATCTCAAACCTGTTTAGAAGTTCCTGATATTTTATTGTTTGTTGATATATTCAAGTAATTTGCAAATACTAAATTCGTAATCAGGTGTTAGTGCGTAGTGCAATTGTATTTTAATAGTTTCGTTATTTTTCTTCTGGTAAATTCAACAAACGATGTGAAATATGATAACATGAAAGTTAATTGTTCACCAGTCTTCATTTGGTTTCACTATTTCCGACCTGTTTTTTCTTTTTATTTTCAGGAACACGTAAGTTTACAAAGTAGTTTTCAGAAGATAATTTGGTACATGTGTCTTCAAACTCCATTCGATTATGACCCAATTGATATGTGTATTGTGTATGGATACATTCACCTCCAATCCCTTCTACTGGCGAGTATTTGATACAAGATTGGTCTAGGCATTATTGACCGATAAGACCTCCACCAGGTGTCATAGATGACTGGGGAGTGTTCTCAAAAATATGCCTGGTTAACTCAATGAATTAAATAAGCTATACGGAGAAAGAACCCTGTTTGTGTCATAAAATGTTATAATTTATCAACTTAACAATAACATGGAACAACTGTGAACAATATGGTGATATAATAAACGTTGAAGCAAACGAGCCATTAATTCACACAGCGGTAATTGATCTAAACGTTAGGGAATGGAGAACAATAGGCAGTATTTATGAACAATGCTTATTAAACATAATATATGTTTTGTTTTGTATTGGTGGCATTTTAATACATTTTACCAAAACGTATTGTAGTTTTAAACCTTGGAGAAAGGTTATATTTAATATTGTAACTGTCTATGTTAAATGGATGAAGATATGCTTAATTATGTATACGTTTTCTTAAATTTGATTACCTGAAAACAAACACGTTTAAAGATGACAGAATGTCAATTGAATTGAAAGAAAAACGCTATACGATCATCAAGTTTGGGTTAATTTCTAATTCCCGTCTATATATTTACTAGCATATATATTTACTATATATTTTCTGACAATAATATTAACACTGATTTAATTGCAACCGTCTCCTAATTATAACTATAAAATGGAGAGGATGGGTTACAATAATGTAAAATTAATTGTTTCTACAATGGTGAAACTGTTTTAGTCAAAATGCATCACTCTGATCGATTTAAACTGTATGGCGTTTCTTTCGCCTCAGCAAATCCTAACGATATATTTTTCTATTGTAACCACTGCATCATTTATTGGATATTGTTTTAGGTAATTTAAACAGTAATGCATAATATGTTTGCAAACTGGTTCCAATGGCACCACATCTCGATATAGTATACAGATCATTATTCACATCTAGACTGAAAAATATGCCGTTGTACTAAAACTTAGTTAACGATGTTTCAAGTGTGTATGTCTGCAACAAACAATGCATATTATTATTTATGTGGTGTTTGTCGGCTTAAATAAAAAGAAAAAAAAAAAATGTGTTTATAAAGCAAACACAACACATATAGAATTACACTAATACGATTTTTTCACGGTACAGACTTTGACAAACGCGTTAATATTTTCGTTGATAAAACATTATATAATACAGTCATCACGGTTATTCAGATACATTGATATTTTTGCATAATATTTGGATTTATTCGTAATCCATCTTCAAGCTTCATCCTTCATCTGCCAGTTAAAGAGAAGAGCAGTCGAGGAAGTTATAAAACTGTCTAAACTGTATAAATGGGTTCACACTGTCATATGTTTAAGCATTATTGCTAATGTCTTGTTGTTGTTGTTGTTGTTGTTTTTTTCAATTCCGCAAACTTAAACTGAAATTTAAATACGCTGGTCACTTTAGACATAAACTACAAATTACCATGTTATTGCCACCAACCATGTATTGAAGCAAACCACTCTATAAGTGAACGGTTCTGGAGAGTCGATATTAATTACCACTCGTATCTATTTTTGGAATTTCCGTAAAGTTACTATTTTTAGAAGCAACGGCACATACCATTGTTTATGTTACGGTAAAAGGCCTGTTATGAGATTCTATAGATGATGGTATAGATAAACGAAAAGGAAGTAAAATTGTTAATGGCAGAGAAGGTGAAGTAATGACTTTTTTATCTGTTCAAGCATGAGCTCGTTTTGGTCGGGACCAGTAAAACATACGGTATTTTAAAACAACTCAGAATGAAATTATGGTAAGCAATCCACCAGCACGTGCTGTGGCAAGCCAATACATGATATTAAGTAGGTGGAGATAGGAGACTCATGTTGGTAATGTGTGTTGCTTAAAAATATTAAGTCTTTAAGGAGTGTGTAGCTCAGTATGTATAAGTATGTAAAAGTACTGATTCCAGCGATATTCGGATAACGCCTGGAAACTATATAGTGCAATTTTCTTGCTTGGTTAGCTAAACACTCACCTGTTCCTTCCAATATTCATAAAACCAAAGCGCCCAAAAGCGTTGTTTTGGTGGTGTAAGGCATTACAGATGTGCAGAAAAAATATAATGTAGTAAATAAAATGTACAACACATTGGAAATTGGAAATCTGGCAAGTATTCAGATGCAAAAAACACACATTTTTTTAAATATAGATTATACATTCTTACAAATGTTACACCAGTGTCTCTATCAATACTTTCTTTATGACTGTACAATTTATCTGAAGATAGGTTTAACATGAATGTCCATACAAGCTATCGGATTTGACTAAAATAATCTGATTTGGAAATTAACAACTGCCGTTAAAACGCCTACAACCTGCATCTTAAGATTTCATTGTCCGTCATTTCTCTTAGAACGCATGGCGTAGCTCTAGACCTAGATGCTAAGATGATACGAACGACCTGCCATTAGTTCAGAGCCGAAGGAAGCCGTTAGGCCCCGCTTAATATAGCTTGATATGAAAAAAAAATCGGCACAGAAGATAATGCATAGTCAGTGGAATACTCGTTTTAGTAACGGTCCACTTCCCATGTTGACCCGTTTCTCTAGTCAACAAGTGTTACGCTGCATTGTTTATTCATCAATTTGCATTTCGTGTATATATGAATAACAACATAGTAACACAGTTTAAAGAGATTACATTTGAAGCATGTCTGGACACAATCGACGAGTCTCGTCTCTTCAGACATGTATATTTGTTCTATACACTTCTTGCCAGGCAAGATTACCTGGCTTCGAGTAGTCAAGGTCAGGAAGTGTCAATCATATATGCTTAAAAAATCCAGCTTTCTTAAAACTCTGGGTCCAGCCCGAAAGGTTTCTTTGGGGAATATGACTAATGTTGATGCTTCTGTAATCGTAACAAATAATTATTTCGAAAATTGTCTGAAAAAGGCTTGGGGGACTTCGGGATTATTACCAGATATTAGTCAAAGTTTACAGTTTCATAATGGTCCGGTGTCAATGAGTGGACAGTAGTCATGACTTCTGCACACTAAAACCTTCCATGTCATTGAGTTTTATTTGCTTCAGCAAACTGTTGTTTTAATGTTACTTACACTCCACATTAATGAAATATCAATAGCCAAAAGTATCGGCTAATGGATAATTGAAATACAATATTGATACTCAGACAAAATTGCAACCATATAGCAAACACACAAAAAGCTTCCGAATTGAAACGGTCAATAAGAAAACACAAATATTGCGCTAAATAGAGATAATATGGAAAATATTTCGATCGAAGAAAATGGCATTAGCATTAGCACTATCGCTGAAATAGCTAAATTTCGAAATTTAAACTTAGCGCGGCTATAATTCGTATAGAAAAAAATACGTTATCACCACATGGAGCCAATCAGTATAATGATATAAAAGTCAGGTCTGTAGATATGCTTTTGTAAATAAATAATTATTAAGATAGTTGGTTTTTCACATGCGAGAATCCATGATAGAAAGTGGTATGCAATAGATCTCCAACGCGATTTAATTTGATCCGGCATTTTGAAGATACAATTTAGATGTCATAAATGTAAAGACTTGTTGGTCGGTTTATTTAAAGCTAGAACGGATCACTTTGAGGGAAATAATGGTAGTTTTGTAACTGAACATGTATGCCACAATGTGTCTGTCCTGTGTTAAAACCTATTTATCTTATTTAATAGACATTGAGCCTCCTAACCGATAGGCAGTATTCTGCACTGAAGATTTGCCTAAAAAAGCAACATTCAAACTTTAATAAGATGCATCTGAGGAGCAGATTCCCAAATCACAATAAATATATGTATAAACTATAGCTTATGTTCCTACTGTTTCCTCGTGACATCGGTTGTTTTCTCGCGATTTAAACTTCTTGGCAGATAGTTCAAAAATATAAAACAGCAGCATTTATTTCGACGTAAATAAACAAGTATGCACATAAACGTATATGTCAATGGTGTAATTTAAGGAAATTCGAATGGAAATAAACGTACTTTGTAAAGAGTGTATTGCAAGATAAGGAATTATTGAGTACGCAACCATCTAGTAAAAAAGTCGGCATACTGTTTACCAAAATATACAGCACTGAAAACGTGAGGTTAATCTAAAATACAAAGTTTAACTTTAGAATAGAAGGGGTAGAAAACAAAGGTTTTTAAATGGACTTTTAAATGCTTCCACTTTCCCTAAGTTTAGCAACAAGTTAGTTGATGCATTCATAACATGAATACTTTAAAGACAATCTTAGAAGCTCTATTACTACACATCACTCCAGATTTTAACCCAGTACTCTATCATTGCCGCTAAAAAAAAACACTACGACTGAAATGATTGACAAACACATACATATAGAACAAAATAATGAAGACAAAACAAATGTAATATTCCACGTAATGAAACAGTTTATGTTCTGAGTAAATGACGTTAACGTAAAACATAATTTGTTTCACCACATGTTCTCTTAATTACATGTGCTACTAATTACCAGAACACTTATATGTTGTCATTTAAAAAAAATAGTGAACCAATCAATTAGCTTAAGCCATTTTATGTAAGAATGAGATAGTTTCGAGTTTCGACATGATTATTCATTCTAGTAAGTTTTTTTAGATCAACTCAGCGCTCTACAACTGGCAAATAATTATATTAGTACTGCCGCTAAGGTCCCTTAAAGTAAGTTTAACGTCAAATGAAGTAAACTAGTTGATGCTTGTAGCGGCGATACGATGTGTGCAATAAAAGGTTGTGCATTTCACATACACGAACTAGGGCATTATGAATATACAAATTATTTAAAATGTCTTGTTATTCGTCAACAGAATAACTTCATTGTTTTCTTTATAATTAAAAGGTCTCGCATACAAAACGATAAAACGGGTAAGATACTTTAGCAAGCGGGGTTTAGCGCGTCTTTATATTAAATAAATACAGCAGCAGATACATTAGTGACATAATTTTAATGAAACATAATTGCTGTTGTACATCAATCATACGTCTACATCAACTCTCGTATTATCACAATATATTCCGTTGTATTAAACTGTACATTTAAAAAGAAAATGCACAGAAATGTCTACTACATGTGCTATTGTGTTTGTCGCAGTGGAATCCTTGCAGAGGAACATAATTGCGCCCCTGGACACCCCACTCCCACATTCCACACACGCCCTTTATTTCACATATTCCCCATTACACACTATTCAACCTTTCTGATGAAATCAAATGCAGACATGTTTTATGTTGTACCGCGCCGTTTTGATAGCAGTACATTGTAAATGCATTCATGTGTCTTGATACATACCCTTTTCAAATGTCTTCAAGAACCTCGAACTCCGGACTACATTATGTGGAGTTAAAAGATCTCTCTTTGATAAATACACAATAGAACGGTGCCATACAGACTAGTTTGTGAATAGAGCTCAACATTAACAACCCATTGAAATGCAAACGTTCACTGTTTTATTTGTTATTATTGCAGCTACCCTGTTCAATAGGTCTATAGAAAAGCAATGTTTGTGTAAAGCTCTTATGTTCTGCAAGAGCAAACAAATATACTTATCGATGCTTACTTCTCTTGTCGCACCATACCAATTTAAGCTACGTATTTTTTTTATTCAAACAGACATGCAGTGCATATACCAATGTATATCCACGGCACAAAAAAACTGATCGGTTTTATTGTCTTTTAAATCAGTCTAAACATTTTCTATGACCGTTAAATACGACTATAAGAAATCAAATGAAAGACAAAAGACGCTTGTATTTAAAAGATTGAGTCCATGTTTACATTCATAAAATACTTGAGTAGCAAGTTCTATTATGTATAACAACATTTCCCTCAATAGAAAAATGAACACCGACATAATAGTTCAAATGAATGGGAAATATAGTAACCAGCTACCAGGTAAAATCAAAATAATGTGGATTGTGATAACCACATTATTTAACAAGGGAATACCATCTACACTATTTCACTTTTACCAGGTCAACGGACTTAAGTCAAACGCATGGTCATACATCGCACACATTTATATTTGAGCACGGATTTCTAGCTTATCAAACTTGCTTGCAATGTTTGCCTGTATAATCTGTACAAAAGAAACTAGCTCTCTAGTTTCAACTATTACATCCGTGTTGTTATTGTTTATCACATAATAAATGATATTAGGATTGTTTTTTTCTTAATTTCTTACATGCTTTATAGACCAAAGTACCAAACAGGCAGGTTTTGTGAAGAACTGTGTCAGCTTCGGTTGGTTCTTTTTAATGTGCATTACTTTTCAGACCTTACATGCCTGCCTGCCTCTAACCTGCCTGCTTTTCTAAAAAATATGCTTGCACATTTTCAGGAAAATACAAAACAAAGAACACATGAACAGTATGAACAACACCAATAACCATATATATTTCGATTGGAAAAAAAAAACACTGTGTAAAACACACACGAACAGAATCTCAAAACACACAGATATACACAGCCGTCTACATGTTAAACACAGAGATATACACACCCGTCTAAAAGTTAATGTTTAAGGGAAAATACAGTGAGATGAGACATGCCAAATATAAAAATTAAAAGCGGCTAATACTTTTGAACAGTAAAATAGCAAAACGTTCGTGTACATTGTCACAAACAGTTTTTAATAGTTCCTTAGGAATCTTCTTCAAATCAATGATATCACACGTTCAGTTTCACATAAGAAAGTAAGAATATCTACCTTGGAACTGTTAACTGATATAGCATGAAGTACCATCATGGGTGTTGAAACTGTTTTAAGGAGAGCATGAACCTCGTACTGTCAATCGGAGAATTAGTAAATAAAAACATCCCTTGAAATTAAAACCAAAAACCAGTATGCACAGTTTTTAGTACTAAATACATAAGTAAATAAAACAAAATATCAGTAATAAAAATATCGTTGTATTCAACACATACTAAGGTGTTTTATTGAAGACCTGTCATTAAATATAGCATAACACTCATTAAAGGGGATTGGAAGAGAACCGCTTATGGGTGTTTAAATTATATGTCTATGTAGCTTGCATGCACAACTTAGGTTCATGTTCAGGTTTGCACCACAGCATGAATTTCTAATACATTAGACCAATTATTTGCTTTATTTCTTATTGACACTTTAGGACAGTTTTGACTTAACATATTTAAGATAAGTATTGTGTTCAAGTTATAACCCTTATGTTGAAAAGGTACATTCTCTTCTTGAATTGATTTACTTTATATTCATCTTGTATCCTAACACAGCAGAGTAATGCTACTTTACCTTCTCTAATTAATTTTGCAATGCATAACTGACTACGTACAGCACCAGTCTGCAACATTAATTAATTATGTATTCTTTTAATTGTCAACTACCCGAGCATAAATGTACGGCGATTGCACACATTTGACTGTTATTTGAAAATGATATTTACTTGCATTTAGACAGATAATTTTGAGGTGACATGTTATGACCTATGTATGACAGGAAGAATGTTTCATGGAGAAGTCAGCAAGCTGGTCTTATTTAAAATTGAGATATTTCACAGAATAGCTTTCGGAAGTTAGTTAGGATAAATGCAGGAGTTAAATTGTGGTACAACTTTAAGAATGTCCAAATCTTTAAGGGGTGCTGACTTAAGTTTAACATGTTTGCACCTATAATGCAAAGCTTCTAATGGTAGTTACTTAACTGGTTCAGTGTTATTGAGTCGTGTCATGGATACACATTTTGAATTGTCCATATTATGTTAATGTTTTATTAATAAACACATAAGGCAAAACTGTTTAAAGGCATAGATGTGAGCATATTTCAACATTGTCGAAATTTGACAAACGTGGATGCATTTATATAATTTACACACTGTAAAAGACAGATATTAATTTATGATGACGGAAAATAAGTTAAGAATGTATTGACACGAAAGGGTGGTGAGTCGATTTGATCAAACTGGCAATCTCAAGCCATGCTAATGTGGACATATTGTTTCTACTTTTTCCGATTTATAATGATGGCTATATTACAAAGTTACTATAATGCACTCATGTCGATAAAGTTAGGTGTTCAGCAAGGACTGGCAGATTGGAAATAAATCAAACACATGTTATGGGTCGTTCAAGTGACGCACTGACCATATATAATTATGCCATGATATTTAAAACTGTTTTCGTATTACTATGTTAGACATGCCCTCATCTAGTTTTCCTTGTAATGTCATTAAGTTAAAACATCGATTTAAAATGGAAAATGTTCATGTTGTGTTACTTCACCGAGTGCTCAGAGCCCAAAACCCCCACCAAAAAAAAAAAACAAAAAAAAAAAAAACAACAAAAACAAACAAAAACAACACCAGCAACATGTGTTGTTGTGTGTGTTTTGCTTTCCTTTGATGCCCTTTAGGTTATATACTATCAGCCCTACATCAGAACGAGTATGACGTCATCGAAAAAACTGTACGTCGATTCCTCAATTTAATTTTCAATTATAATATGGTTTATTTTTAACTCTGATTGGTGTACAATTCAATTTTAATAACACCTCAATCACGCTGAATATGTACTTATATATTCTACTGTTCAATTGCTATGCTTCGATTCAAGTTTAAAATAATGCTTAATAAATTTAAACTCAGTCACCATCATATGTATTTCCTACCGTCGAAATAATACTAAACCGCATTTACCATGAACTTTATATTTACTTTGATAAGGTTTCTGATAGAACCCCACCTTTGTGAACTCCTAGTTATTCCCTTTGACAAAACTTGATAGTGTTAATTTAATGTGCAACATATTAATACATTACATTTGAATATTGAAGGATACTGCCAGCCATACTTATATCGCAGACATGTAACTAGGTTCTGTAGAACGTCCCCAAATCTCTGGCGCCTTACGGTAGGACTATCTTTTTGGTGTCTCGGTCCGGTATGTGAGCCGCCATATAGGTCAAAAAATTACATCACAGAGAAAAACGCACCACCATGTGATAAACAATGACTAAGAGAGTTATTACGAAAACTCCCTGAATAAGGCTCGAGCGACTTCGGGATTATTACCCGACATTAGTTGATATAACCGATTCAAAAGGGTACGTAATCCTTTACTGGGCATTACTTATAAATAGGTAAATAAGAAAAGGTCCTATCAAAATGTTCACAGATATTTAAATTTTATCTACCAGTAGACAAAGACAAACAAGTAAAATGTACATGTGGCAAAAACACAGAGACGAGACATAACACACAAACAGAAAAAAACACACATCAGTAACCGCCTTGGAACGGCCATTCGGCAAAATTGCCAACTGGGGTGGTTAAACCTGGTCTATGGAGCGCTCTAAACTCGCACTTCCTGAAGGTTTTTCTAGCAAACAAACTAGATATAAATAACAACATACCGTCAAAGTGAAACAACTAACAGTAAGCACCTGCATCGGGAGTTAAAACAGATGCAATGAACTTATATATATATATATATATATATATATATATATATATATATATATATATATATATATATATATATATATATATATATATATATATATATATATATATATATATATATATATAATAACTAGTAATAAAAAAAAGCTATAAACATATAATTATACAGTATGTACAGTAGATAATAGCCTCGGCAACGTAAAAATAACAATTCCAAGCGAGAGATTAGTTTGAAATAAAATAGTCCAAAGCGCTGATATAATATGAGATATTATAGGAACAACAACAAAAAAAAAAACGACAGCCCAAGCGCTGATTTATTATAAGAACAAATAAAACAGCCCAAGCGTTGATATATAATAAGATCAATTTAAATTTGTCATATAATGTCATGACATCATGTTCCAAAAGTGTCAAAAGTGAAATGTAAAAAATACGAAAGAAAACATTGAAATTAAGAAAACAACCTACCAGCAAAATAAAATGTATTATTTTTAAGAGCTTATAAGTTAAAAAAAAGGTCATGAAAAGCCGAGGATTTATCAGCAGTTGGCATATCATATGTAAGAAAGGTAATTAAAATCCCGATGTTATACCTACTGTGTATTCTCACGTAAAGGGTATGGAGACTGCTAAAGTTGTCTCACCTATATAGGACACGACTGGAGAGATAAAGAGACAATAATTCCAACAGTAACTGTCGACTCATGGCTTTAAGTTACTGTTTTCATATAGTCTCAACGACCTGTCCGGTCATCGTGTAATTTAAAAGCAATGCAAATTCTTGACTGTAAAAGGGTCAATTGCAAGCTATGCAGTACAACGAAGGATTTCCGGGTTGTAATCCTGCAATACATTTTCTGATAAGTTTTGTAAAGTGGTCAGAAAAGTTATTGAGACCCTTAATTTTCTTTAACTTGTATAAAACATTTCCATAAAATGCAGGATGGCTTATGCCTTTCTGCATCAGTGTTTTCATACTGATATCAACTTAGAAGCAATAAAACCATCGCGGCGAAAGAATTTTGAAAACGCTTTTCTTAATTTATGAAAATGAAAGCCTTGTGGTAAAAGTTTAGAAGAAAAAAATAGGTTTCTAGCATTGAAATCTTCTACTTTAGTACCAACTCGTGCAATCCTTGTAAGTTGTGATATGTTAATACCATAAGATGTAGCACGAGGTGAATCACCGTAAATGTATGGAAAATTCACAATACTAAAGTTGAAATCATCTCTCTTGTCATAGAATTTAGTAGAGATGTTGTCATTGGAAATAGCGATCTAATGTCATGAAATGCTGCATTTAAATGTCAGTTTTTGCTTTATTAAGGCCAAGTGCTGGAGGGGAAATCAGATGGATCATTTGAGAAAAGAAAGGATTATCTATAGTAAGAACATCGTCAAGATAGTGTGACGTTAAATTGAAAGCCTCTATAATGTGGCTTTGATCAGAAGGGGATAAAGTTAACATGAAATCACGTTCAAAGCAGTATAAAAACAAATCTGCGATGAATGGTGCACAGTTGGTTCCCATAGGAATTCCAATTACTTGTCTAAATAAAGTGTCACCGCATTTTATGTAAATATTGTCTTAAACGGCCTTTGTCATCGAGTTTTCTGTGCTTCAAAAAGATATTGTTATTGAGCGGTATTGATGTAATGTACACTCAATACTAATTAATTATCCGCTAATGGACAATTTAAATGTAACAATGACATTGAAAGGATCAGTCGGAAAAAAGTCAGGTGGTGTCCTTTGAAGATACTATTTGAATAGTCGTTAAGTTACTGACTCGTAAGTCCGTTTATTTAAAGGTAGAACTGATCCCTTTGTACTTGTGGCTATTATAATTTTGATTTGCAATATAGTCATAAATAAATGTATTTTCCTTCGATACACAAGTGTAGATAGTAGTTTTGTGACTGAACCATGTATCTCCACAACGTGTGTATCCTGTTTTGTCGACCATTTATTATATTACATTGGCTTTGGACTTTGTAACCGATAGGCAATATTCTGAATTGGACGTTTGCCTAACATCACGTGCATTGTTAAACATTTATTGTAAGATAACAATAAATAGTTCGTTATATAACTGAAGTGTAAGAATTTAGGTTGTGAGTGGATAAAAGCTTATTAAAATCAAACTGCATTAAAAACGGACAGCGTATAGGGATTGTTTTATTCTCTATGTTCTGTTTATACTCGTACAAGTTGTATTTCCTCGCTATTTTGACAGCAATATTGTTTATGCTATTTCTGTGGGTTTTTTTCCCATTTTCATTCCATTCCATTTACTATTGACCATGGCGGTATGTTTTAATTGGACAAATGTGAAGTATATTAAAAAGAAATTTCACATTTTGGTCTTATTCTTGTGATCCACCATAATGATCAGACAGTACTGTCGTCACTGAAACCTGTAACACTGTAACATGTAACATGTATCATACCATGGCGGTATGTTTTAATTGGACAAATGTGAAGTATATTAAAAAGACATTTCACATTTTGGTCTTATTCTTGAGATCCACCATAATGATCAGACAGTACTGGCGTCACTGAAACCTGTAACAACACATACCTAGGAATGAACCGCTTCCTGCGCAGGGGATCAAATTCAGTATTTAGCTTTCAACTGTACACATTGAGACAAAATACCGAATATATAACGTAAGTGTTATGTATGATTTTTTTATAGATCGGGGTGCGGCAGCTATTTGATTACTCATTACTGTATGTAAAACCTAAACGACACTTAAACAATAAAATTAAACTTGTCTAGCGTGAATCTCGATCATCTTTTTTCAGAAATCTGCAAGATTATTGTCAACAAAACTTGTCTAATCGTATACCAGAGTAATTGTTATCTTTAAATTGCTATCCAACCCCACATACTTTCCTTCTCAATATAGTGTCATCAGATTGTGTTACGATGTCATTGTTTTACACGGGGAATATAGTAATCATAGAACTCAAACTTTGCAGATTCACTTATCTTTTATTTGCACGGCAACTCGCTTCGATTATTTTTTTTCTAGAAAGTTCTGCACTCTCTTCAGATCTTGATGTTTTCCCTCCTTCACATTATTCATTTCTTCAATTAAAACGTTTCCTCTATGTCCTTTCTCAATTCTCCTCTCTACATCTTCATCCTGTTCTCTGTCCAAATCTTGCATTTTCCTTCTTTATTGAACCGCACTTCATTTCTCACATTTAACCAATTAACACAATTATTAATTAATCTCTCGTCCATTGGTTCATGCATTAATTCAATCTTCAGTCACACCCTGCTTCTTCATAAGTCTCCCATACTCGAAGCTTGACACTCAGCATGGCACTAAGCTCTATAGGCAAACTCCATAGTACAACTCAGAGGCAACACTGTCTGCTAGCATCTTTCTTGTATTCAAATAATTTGTAATGTTAGTTGAATAGACTGGTGAATAGACTGGAACACCTACCTAATTTCTATAAACGAATAAAGAGCAATTCTTCTATATGTTCACAAATAATTAAGTCAACCTAATTGCACTCGTTCTGCACATAAGGTAATATACTAATATATGACATTTCCAGTAACATGGAACATGTTGAGGTAATAGGGACGTTCGGGGGGGGGGAGCCTGGGTCTTGGTCTGGAAATAGACGAGGCGGTGGTTTTAGGATTTATTTAGCTACCGGTACAACTGATAACCTAGGTCTGCCGACCACGTGCACAATAAAGGCAAAAGAGTACATAATTATTATAAATAATAGAACAGCATATTATTAAACAAACACATAAACAATGGTTATAAAGACATCTAATGTATATATATTACCAACCTGGAAAAAGAGGAGGTGGTTTTAGGATTTATTTAGCTACCGATGCAGGGAGGGATCACGCCACGGCCATTGTCACGTTAGGTCTGCCCCGTGATCCGGTCAGACCCCACCGAAGTGCATTATGGTTAGTGACGTATTTGTATTTTAAAGGCGTAACTTGTAAGGCATTTTAAAGGAGTAGCTTGTAAAGTACAGTTATTCAAGGTATTCCGAATCACTGGGAGTTCCGGGTCACTCGACGGAATGTGTTTAAAAATTATTAAACATGCTATTTATTTTGATAATTTGACTCGTGGTCCTTAAACATTTACACTTTTGCCATTTGTGGCCGATTTTTCAAAGCCGTGTGTCTGTTGATGACCGGGAACCAGTCTACTAAATGACCACACATGAAATATTTTACCTTGACACCGGTTGTTTAAAATCTGCGTCTCCGTAATTTGCAGCCATAATCAAGGTAATATGCTCGTATATTCAGACTTTCTAGGTGTTTATTAAATGATGCACATCTATACAATCTACAGCATTCGCAGCTACACAATTCTTGCTTATTTGTTGCAGAAAAACGTATAAAAACAAACACATGTGTACTAAGGAGTTTCGGGTCAATAGTCGCTTGACAAATTTTAAAGAGGGGGCATCTCAAAACCATTATGAAATCCAACTTTTCCACCGAAATAGTGATTTTTGCCTGATTTTCAATGGAGAACTTGTTTATAAACATTGTTTGACATCAATTTATAATACTCTAGCTAACTGAATAATAATTATTTACTAACAGGAATCCATGAAATAATACCGTTGTTACTGACATCAACTAAGCAACTCATAACATTGTTGCCATTATTTTTATACATAATTTTATGGTATTTGTATTTCAGCATAACTGTAAACACTGGCAATGGGGAGAAGAAAAAAAACACTCCCTTGTTGTACACCTGCTAGTCCTGCGCAAGGAGCGGCAAAAAGATAGCCAAGAGGTACTACAAAAAGTCCCCCGCCAAGAAGGAGCGTGTCCGCCGTGCTCTTTATGAAATTGAAAAGGAAGGAACATCTGTGAGAAAAGCGGCAAGTAAATTTGGTCTTTCTTTTAGTTATTTGCAAAGAAGAACTTCTGGTGTAATAGATATAGACAGCAGAAATGGACCAGAGACTGTATTTAGTGAGGCTGAAGAGGAAGCAATGGCTAGATGGTTGAAAGAAATGTCAGAAAGGGAATGGGACTCAAACCTGGTGAATTTATAGACTTTGTGCAGGATGTTGTTGTGAAAGAGAAAAGAAAAACTCCATTTGTAAATGGTAGGCCAAGTTATGATTGGTATTCTGCATTTATGGCCAGGAATAGTCATATTGTCGAAATACGTCAGGAAACTGCACTTGAGTCCCGGAGGGCTAAAATCACAAGAGAAAGCATAGACAGATGGTATTCTACTTACAGAGACTTTGTAATTAGGTTGAGTTTGATAGACAAGCCAAACAGAATATATAATGCAGATGAATCCGGGTTTTCACTTGGAAGCAAGCCAGGTAAAGTGATTGGCCCAAAGAGAAATGAAGTACCACAAGTTCCGCATGTGTCAGGGGGCAGCACCAAATAAAGATTGACTGTTATGTTCTGTGGAGCGGCCGATGGAAGTATGATACCACCATACTTTGTATATCCTTCCCCACGTCCCAGAGGATACAATCCTCTTACTGGAGCTATTGATAACAGCGGAATCACATACACTGCAAAGGGCTGGATGGATACAGTGGCTTTCAAAAGCTGGATGGAACATTTTGATAAACATTGTGTGCAATGTCAGTATTTCAGTTTGCCATGTCAAGGGGTATTGAGATCTACAGGTTTATTGCAAATGCTACACATATTATGCAGCCCCTTGATGTTGGAGTATTTGGTCCTCTGAAGAGAAGATGGTATGAAGTCTTGCGTCGACATAGTAGAGAAAATCCAGGGTCACCGGTGGGTAAAGAGAAGTTTCCAGAACTTCTGAAAGAAGCCTTTCTCCTCTTCTATAGGCCATTAACTGTAGTTAACAGTTTCAGAAGCTCTGGTATCTATCCAGTAGACAGCAACGCTGTAAGGTCAGAAGTCCTAAAGCCTGGGTTGACCTTTTCAGGTGAAAGTTCAGTAGAAAGCTCAAAAGAGGAGACTGAAAAACCAAGCCAGATGCAAAGTTCAACCGACTGTCTTGGTGCCCTTAAGGCCCTAGAAAGTGCACTTGACACCCCAGTGCGAACAAAGTACAGAACGCGTATTGAAGAGGGTTATGACATCGAAAGCCAGTCACCATGCTTCCAGGTATACAAACGTTTGCACACAAAGTCAATGGAACAAACTAAAGTCAATCCTTCTACAGCCACAGCCACAGTCTCTAGGTGTCCAGATTCTCCTGAACCTGAAGGTGACCAACCAGAGCAGGACACTCATCTTGATAAAGTACAGGTACAAGCACCAAGTGGGCTAGACTTGCTGGCCACAGTTTGTTCAGGAAGTGTAGAACAACCACAAGCAGTCACTCCCAGCATCCCAACAGAGACTTCAGAAAGCGTGATGTCGCCTGTACTGGCCGCCAAACTTGTTTTCCCTAAGGCTGCTGTATCTACTAAACGAAAAGCAAGGCGTCTTATACAAGAAATGCCAGATAACCTGACTTCGCCAGAATCTATTAGAAAAATGGCACTGACGGAACTGAAGAAAGTAAAACAGTTTGCTGAGAAAGAAACAAAAGCGAAGAACAAATTTAATAAGCAGCTAAGTAAAAGTCAAACATCGAAGAAAGCTTCAAGGGGAAAAAAATCAAAACAATCCCAGTCTGTTCTAATCAGTAAAAAAAGACCCAGCACCAGAAGAACACAGAAGAAGACACCCCAGACATCTGAAGAAGTTGGTGAAAAAGTAGATACCGGTATCACTTGTATGGGTTGTGAGATGTCATGGGAGGAGGACCAGTCACTTCAGTCGGGGAGTTTATGGATACAGTGTGACAAATGTGATGGCTGGATCCATAGAGACTGCTGCTCGGACAGTGTAGCCATGGGTGTAGATGACGATACGCCATTTATTTGTCCTGAATGTAAGTTTGGCCATGAAATGGGCCCTCATTGGTTACACAGTTCTGGTTGTTTTCACTTTACAATGCTCAAAAAATAACCAAACCATTAATTAAAAAAAATGGATCAGTATTCAGTTTTAGAGCAGAGAATAAAACTGATCATTTCTTTTTATTTAAGTCTTGTGAATACGACACACTCAAATTGTTGTTACAAAGTTACTTAGCAGTTGCATGAAGGCTGATCTTAGAATGCTGGTTGCAAAAATAATAAACTTTTAGGCTTTATGCACACCAATTTAATGTCATTTTTTTCTCCTGTCTGTTTCAGGTAACACCAAGGACTGAAGAGACCACATCTGTCGTTGCTGTATGCACATCTACACACTCTGAAGTTGGTGGATCTCCAATTCGTTTACAAAACTGTGTAATAAAAGGGTACCACGTCTACCAAATTCGCCCTCCTATGACAGATCCGCCATCTCTGTTGCTTGTTGATCGAGAGTATACAAACATTCACGACAAGTCTGCATGTCTGGTCTGGATTCCCAAACTTGAAACTTTTAATGAAAACATGCACAATATGACCACAGACAATAAACGCCACCTGATATTGTCTGATGTTGCTGGCCTCCCCATAGGGCATGTGCCAAGGGAACTGGCCACTTGTTTTAGAGACATAATTGATAATGGCGGGACTGTCTATGCAGAGCCTTGTGGAGAACCAGCCCCTAGCTCCTCTCCTTGGCCTGAGCAACAGGAAGTTGGCGGGGGAGTCATTATACCATGCCATTACATTATCAGACCGTTGTCGTCATCTTATGGCCAAATGCTCAGTCAGTTAAGGCACATTGTTTCACAAATGAAAGCAGGGAGTGTTATGACCATTGTTAGTGAATAGGATAAGTTTTCATGACTGTGTTTCTAGTTTTTAAAGTTTCTCAGTCAAGTCATGATATTGTTATATTGATCAGTCTAGTCATGACATTGTTATGTTTATCAGTCTAGTCATGATACTGTTATGTTTATCAGTCTAGTCATGATATTGTTATGATATTGCTACTTGTATCAGTCTAATCATGATATTGTTATGTTTATCAGTCTAGTCATGATACTGTTATGTTTATCAGTCTAGTCATGATATTGTTATGATATTGCTACTTGTATCAGTCTAATCATGATATTGTTATGTTTATCAGTCTAGTCATGATATTGTTATGTTTTATATCAGTCAAGTCATGATATTGTTATGATATTGCTATGTTTATCAGTCTAGTCATGACATTGTTATGTTTATCAGTCTAGTCATGATACTGTTATGTTTATCAGTCTAGTCATGATATTGTTATGATATTGCTACTTGTATCAGTCTAATCATGATATTGTTATGTTTATCAGTCTAGTCATGATATTATTATGGTTTATATCAGTCAAGTCATGATGTTGTTATGATATTGCTTTGTTTATCAGTCTAGTCATGATATTGCTATGTTTATCAGTCGAAACATGATATTGTTATGTTTATCAGTCTTGTCACGATATTGCTACGATATTGCTATGTTTATCAGTCTAGTCATGATAGTGTTATGTTTATCAGTCTTACCATGATATTGCTATGTTTATCAGTCTAGTCATGATATGGTTATGTTTATCAGACTAGTCATGATGTTATTATGTAATCAGTCTAGTCATGATATTGTACTGTGTTTTTCCTATCAGAGGTTCACTTTAAGACTTTTATATTTTATTGCTATTTTATAAGAATGTTTGTCGCACAGCTAATTTTTGATCTCATGTGAAATAATGCCATACTCTGTTTTTTTTCTTTTACATGTCAAAGGTATTGACCAGTGTATATACATTTTACAGTTGTTTATTGTTATTTTTAGTGTTTTACATGCCAGCAGGTACTGGTAATTGCAAAATAAAATGTTAACAGTTGTTTCTTGTTTCTTGTATGTCGCAGTGTACACCAAACGTGTGCTTGAAGGTACTGTTGTGACTTATAAGTAGTTGTCCCAATGTTTTACAAGTTTGCTGTCAGTTTTGACAGTTCATAATGATTTTGAGACGATCTCCAGAACAAATATATCACGTGACCCGGAACTCACGGAATTGACTCGTAACCACCGGACTTGGTGCATGTTGTTACGCTCAAAGTATTGCACGATAACACAATGCTGCTGCATATTGTTCAAATGCAAAACATTCCAGAGATATTTGTCTTTCGAAATATGTAAAGGTTTGTTTTATTTGAACGATTATAACGACGGCGACAGAGTTTTTGTCGTTAGTGACCCGGAACTACCCGACAGTCTGTAGGTTAAAAGAAAAGTACCATTTTTTCAAATAATGGTTTGCAAATAGTTAAAGGGATGTGAAAGAGAAGAAAGTAAGTAACATACATGCAATGCAGACGCTTTTACATATAATAATACACACATATATACAAACGTATTCTTACTATAGAAGTCTCAATACTTATTGTGACACATACATTAGTTCAGGAAGTTGAACACGCAAAAAAACTTAAATATACTATTTAGATAATGGCATTGCATACCAGCTGACATCAAAATGTGTACATATGTCAAGGAGATTGAATAGTATCCCAATTTTAATTTCATATTAAATGTGTATGCATAGACTCATAGCCCTAGTACTGGTCATTTCCGATATATATATATATATATGTTCATTTTAACCAATGTTGCATTAAAATGGAAAGACATAACTCTAGGAAATCGATACTATACCACATTATAATTGCTTTTTTATTAATTTTCAATTCAGTATCGTAAAAATCCGGTACATCTGGTATAAGACTTCAACATGTTGGCTTTAGGACTTTTGTTTAATCGATATTTTATCATTGTGTGTCTTTGCGGGTTTGCATATTATACATATATGCCATTTGTATTGACGTTTCATTTAGCAAAATTATTGAGGCAGCTGACGTTTATTTTATCATGCAACCGATTAAAATGTTGATCAACAAAAAATACCAAAAACAGGCCTGAATAAAAAAAAATGATCTTAGAATAAAACAACAACAACATAAACGACAATACAATGCACTCGGTCTTGGCTCGCGTAATTACCTTACCGTTTAATTTACTGCGGGGATAGAAAAAAACAACAATTTATGTAGATACCCCGATTTTAGTATCTTGAAAACGCTGTTAATTAAAATGCAAATGTCGAAAGAAAGAAATAGAGAGAGAGAGAGAGAGAGAGAGAGATAGAGAAAGAGAACGGGAGGAGGAGAGAGAGAGAGAGAGAAAGAGAGAGAGAGAGAGAGAGAGAGCCCATTCACACATAATACAAGGCTGCATTATTTGCGATAAGCACAGTGTTACAGTCCGTAATTTGTTCTCACACAAAGTCAACACTTTAACTACTATAGGGTTTAACGTCTCGAAAACAGTATTTCAGTTATCTCGCGAGAATGTCCACTTCAAGCAAATACACTGCTGCCTTTACAGTGTATAACATGCCTTAAAACATGGCATGCTACCACACTCATTCACAGTATCTTGACAACGGGCCAACCGATCTTGTATCAACACCTAAAGTTGTGTTCGCATGGATGTATACCTCTTATTACGACTTTGGTATGTCGGGCCCGGGAACGAACCCTAGGCCTCCCGTACCTGTTTAGCAGCTTGTACATACAGTGAACACATTTCTTTTGTAACGCATTCCATTTTTAACATTAGATAAAAGAGAGAGGTGGCGTTTGTCATGATTGCCTTCTGAACGATTGTTCATGGCCCCAGGGATACGGGACATTGTTTACTTTTCATGAACAATAAAGGCGTGTGCTATTGTGAAACTATTCTGAATACAGTTTATGTAAAGCAGGTTCGATTTTTTTATTCAAATGATTGCTTTAATTGTAGACATAAGAAAGAAAGAACAAGGCCTTTCGTATCTTGTAATTGTTATCGGTTTACAAATAGTTCACTGTAAACAAAACTGGACGTCCTATTGTCAATATTATTTTACGGTTAGGAACAACAGGTAACAACGGTGTAAGCGCTTACAGGTGTGCAGAAAACTGTAAAAAATATTCCGAAGTAAATCAAATGTAAAGCGCATTGGACATTGGAACACATACATCGTCCTGCAATGTCTCCAATAAATCTTATCGAGAATGAGGTTATGGGACATATATTACATTTAAAATAAATAAAACAACTGATATGTCAATATACAAGTGTGCATGTACGTTCACGTTTACGGGCCCTAATTAGTAGTGTAAATATATTGATGGAGCCTTATTTTATTCTAGTAAAGTTACACATCGAAATTTGAAACACGTTTTTCGCATGTTTATTTAGCGATGCTGATACGTGCGGATGGCTGCCGTAAAATGAAGAAATATAAAACGATACCTATAACACAAACTATTGTCATTTTTTTTTAACTACAGTTTCATAATGTCCAAATATGTGATGTTTGTGGTGTACTTTCAATTATTTAGTATAATTATCAGAGTCGTATAATCTTAGTAAAGCAAGGGCAGTTGTCCTTACACAATTACGAACTTCTATTAGTTTATTTAGTTTAAATCTAAGTTTCAGTTTAATTATAAAAATAATTAATATCGATTTTAACAAATGAGAAAATAACAAATAAAGGATTTTTACCTTGGATATTTCATTGTATAGCTTAATAAACGCAAAAGGTACCATTGTTAAAATTGTTAGACATTTGCCGAACACATATCAACCCCAACAAGGGCGCCCGGTTTTGTGTCTCTGGAAAGATTTCATCTACCACCCCCTTCATCCTCCCTTCACGAACTGGGTCGAATTTGTCTTCGACCATTCAGTTGTCCTCAGTCCTCTTCCTCAAGAATGTGATTTGCAAGAGGAAACGGCCCTCTGGAAGAGATGTGACTTGCTTAGGTCATGCGGGCGTCCAATGCCAGTCGGCCGGCCCTAGCGTACATACCCTCGGCAATCTCAACGTCGCGAGTATGAAGAGTGTCCTTGGACTCCACCCTAAATGTGGAGAAGTCCGACGCGTCGCCATCTACTTCAAACTCATATTTAGCATGGTTTATCATCTCGACCCATGGGTCTCCTGGAAATTTCAGCGGGTGTGGGACCTGGCCATCCAGATCGATGAACAGCCGTGGGCCTTCTGGGGCTCTCTCCTGGGTAGGGCCGGCGGGGTTTCATCGTTAGGTCGATGGCAGCCAGGCAAATAATTTCATTGACGAGGACACTTTCCCCGATTTCCTCGATTAGCCTCTCAAGAGCGTCGGCGGACAGCGATATGAAATAACTGGCGCCTGGTAGATATAGCGATGGCCTCTGCCGCCGAGGACCCCAAGAGAAGAGGAGGAGCGCCGCATCCCGAGGGAAGCCTTGGCCCTGGCCGCCTGCGTGTTACGGGCCCCCAGGCCCCACCCGCATACGGCGCTCTATACCGCACTGAATCAAGAGGTGGTCCGTGTGCTGAAGGCCCACCGCTAGCTCTTCAGGGACCGATTGCAACCCTTTGAGGCAGCCGAGCCCTACGCGCTTTTCAGCGAACTGGCCGAGGAGCTTAGCGATGCCGCAGCTATGAACTGGGGCCGGATTACGACCCTCTACGCACTAGCCGCGGTCATCCAGAACTGCTTGCTTAGATCTGCTGAGGGGGTTGTGGGGACGTGGAATCTACGTCCCCTGGGTCGGAGCCTTCATCGGAGCGAAAGCAGGCCGGTGGATCCTGGATAACGGGGGTTGGGAGGGGTTCGTCACTAGCCGGCCGCCCGCCCAAAGGATCTGGTCCGAGATGGCGTGCCTCGCTCTAGGAGGAGGCCGCTGTCTAGGCATCGTATTGTGGGTAGTCTTCTGGGGAAGAATGGCTGGCAGCACCTAGGTAGTCCGTTTTAACAAAGGATCATACTTATAAGGTTATACCGATCCAGCAGCATGAACATATTTAAGGCACATGCAATTGTAGCCGCATGCGCCGCAGAGGCCCAGTCCAGGTCAGCTTTCCCAGATAACGGGGAGAAGATTGCCGAATCTCCGTGGATGGCGAGACGTTGTCTCCATCGTCAGTGTACCACGAGATGATCAACTCTCATATATTGCATTTGAGATAAAATTATTTTCGGGTAAGGAAGTTGTAATTTTACTTTTTAATTATTTTCTAAAATAAAACTCATCGGAGGAGAAAATACCAAAATAACAACAAATAGTTGTATATGTTCGAACTATGTGCGCATTCGTTAATCCATAACTATTGGAATACGTGTGTGTTATTCCAGAGAAATTCGATTTATTTCAAAGAATTGCGTTTAATCCTTTACAGATGTAATGTTATGAGTAGACATTTGTCTCTTGCTTCAATGATAGATTGTGGTATTTTATCTTTAAATATCCCTGCAGTGTACCAGTCGTACAAGAAACTTGTATTTAAACAAAAAAAAACATTGTTTGATAAATTTACACAATTGTACTGCATATGTTACCACCATTTGACGATCAGTCGACGTGAAGTATGAGCCAAGCAAAGATTGAGATGCGACACTTATCGGTAAAGAATTCAGTGTTACATTAGATAAATAGTCAATATAATATAAAATGGTATAACGGCCAGAAAGCATACCTATCCATTGCGCAAATATCCAAATTGTCTTGGACGAAATTAATCTGCCGATGCGCATTTCTCCTTATACTTGAACTTGTATTTTGTCAGATGGGTTCATTTGAAATAATCAAACAAGACCGTTTAGAAATGGCCTATGCTTAACGGCTCAACTCTTAAATTGGCGCTTCAAGAATGTTGTCATTTTCAAAGTTGTTCTCTTTATATATATACTGCCGTTATTATTTCCATATTTAATCGTGTTTTAGATTTACATCTATCTATATGTTAATATCTTGAAATCATTTGCCAAGCGCAATTTTAAATATATTGATTTACACTGGCATAAACGTAAGCTTTTTGCGCCGGACTACCGCTTCTCTTCGATTGTGTTCATGTGTACTAATAGGTTCTTGACAAATGTCGAAATGCATGCAATAACATGAACGATCGTCTATATGCTTATTAAATTGTTTTTTACTGAATTTCCCTCATAACAGTACATATTCAATGTAGCGCAGTAATGGATTAATAACGACATCTTCGGGGAAGTAGACAGGAACAAAGTCTTCTGTAACTTTAACATTTTTTTCATTGCTCAAACCGATACCAGGCTAAGCCAACCGCCGGCTGGACTGCCGACACACACCCGCGCTGGCTAGATATGGACTCCTCTCTATGGCCTCCTAACTTACTCATACAACTAAATTAAGATTTTAGCTAATATGGTTTTATTAAAGTTGATACTGAACTGCAAAATAGGGGTGTGTATTGTTAAAGTGGGTAAAGTAACAGGTTATAATTAGATAACATTTAAAAAATATCAACTGAATTTTGGCTGACAAAGCGCTCGAGGTCAATTTTGCGCTGACGCTTAAACCGCCAGGATGAAACGCGGGTGGCATTTCTGTATTCCTAATCTTTTGCTGGGGATCCTTGAGTAGCATAAACTCCCTTTTATCATCATCTGGAGTGGTCCGCGAGATGATAATACCAGCTTGTTCAGACGTGAAATTGAAGTGTTGATAATCTGAAAATGCATTTTTATCAAGATTATGTTAATATTTAAGTCTCGCCACAAATACAAATAAGATTAAATCTATGATGTTGTTTTGCGTATTTTGCCGTCCAAAAATGTTAATGGATGAAAATCGTAGATAACTGTTAGTGAAGTGAAACTACTGGCGCATCGCAGGCATTATCACAAGTGTCTCCCCTTCCGGGACGATAACCCATGTAGTGAAAGGTTGAGGCATTACGAGTCTGTGAATCTAACCTTTCTGCTTAGAGTAGCTTTTTAATATAAACCCGATTGTTTCAAATTTTGTTTACGGCATATAACATCGACATACCGTATTCCCGGCAAAGCCTCGAAGTGTTGCCCAAGGAAACCATTGCAACCTCTCCAGTCACACCTGAGATACAAAACGGGCGAGTTGAGCTGTGAGGATCGCTTCACAATGTCAGCTGGCTCCTTAACAGTCTTGCAGTCATTTTCTCGGCACTTAATTTGAGGTGGACAAAACCGGGATCCACAAGACAACTTGCGTGGAATAAGAAAAAAACTCTCGTTTAACATAATTTACATGCCTATTTATGTATGATCATTGGCTTTAACTCTACATGTATGCCTATTCCTGTCTGTTTTGTTTGTTTTGTTAACTACAGTGCATCGACTAAATTATCGTCATTATAGCGACGTCCAGCTATTACTGGTGGAGAAAAATCATGGCCCATGTCTGGGTAGAACCAGTAGCGCATTGCAGATCAGCTGGAAAACCTGACCACCTAAAAGTTTGTACCCCGATCGAGACTCAAACCCACAAGGTGACGGATTATGGAGTCAGAGAAATAGCAAGTAATCGATTCTAACCTTTAGACCATTAAACCACTGGCGTCCCCTATGTTTCAGTTTTTTTTTCTTTTTGTTGTTGGTTGTTTTTGTTCCGTTTGTTTGTTGCAGATACCTCGTACCAATACAATTAGTGTCGTATTTGAAATAGCCAGTTTTTACTGGTGGAGCAAGATATATATATCCAGTGGTGGACTGTAGGTTAACGTGAATACCTCCGGACATGAATGTTTGTCGCTTCGACCGAGACTCGAACAAACGGGTGGAACGGTCTGTGACTCTATGAGCTCGGCAACGGGCGCCCCTTATTTGCTTGTGAATACATTAAATGGAATGTCATATGTGACTATAATACTAATAAATCAGTCGAAGGAAACAATTAAAACAAGTCCGTGTACTTGCGTGTTTAGATATGTGTAGCCTCTATTCAATCTGAGTCTACTCATATGCGTAAAATATAAAGATTATGTAATCACAATATAATAAATAAATCTTACCTCTAGTTCCTCCTCCATTCTAGTTTGTTATCGCTTCTAATAATACAACAACATTCAGTTTCAAATACGTTAGCCTAAGCCATGCTGTCAAGGTCGTAGTAAAAATACTTGGTAAAAGTGACGTCATTTTAATTGTGGATTTCCCAGTGTTACGTCATAATACCATAAGCCCGTTTTAGTCACGTCGTGCGTCATATATATATATATGTGTGTGTGTGTGTGTGTGTGTGTGTGTGTGTGTGTGTATATACATCCTAATGGAAATGTACTGACTTACCTAACTTATCAAGGGTTGATATGGTGCTATTGTATACTATAATGCATGACACCGTCTGGCAGAGCTATTTTCACTCCCTGACCAGATCCTAATGAGGTTGTAGAAAATCAGTTGGGTAATATATCGGACCCTCTGGCCCTATTATGTCACATCATGTATCACGCATTCAAAATAACATTTTTTATGTTAGTAGTTAAATTTCGATTTCTAAATAAGATACACATCAGCACACAAATCCTTTCTGTTAAGCATTAACTAAACAAAACATGAAATAAGCAACGTAATGTACTGTTTATAAAACGTTGTGAAAGACCTGCAGTATAAGTACTATGAATATGTATATCTAAGAGCCACAAATTATCCTGTTTTATATGGTGCACAGGGCAAATGTTTCGTTGAAATTGTGTATAGACACATTAACATTGAAAGCGGTTACTTATTTACACAATTCCCAGGAGTTCAATATGTAACGGTACTCCGTCTTATTACCTATACTACCTACTACATTATATTTACCTGTCTCCAACGGATGTGGACAATACATGACTCGATTGCAAATCACAGCGGCGCCAACAACCAAATCGATCCATGTTTTACCTCCATAAGTCTATTGACACTTCCTAGATATTGCCCCAAACGAAGAACAATAGACACAACATGGAAAACAAAACCGCGTACCGATAAAACGTTTGGAGTTGGCACACAGGTGAAACCACGCGAAGTTGTGATGTCAGTTCATTCACAGTTTAAAAGTGTATCAATAAACGCCGCTGAAATATGTCAGTGTCATAGTGGCTGAAGTACTTAACGGAAAATCTTCTTGTGTATGTTATACATACCCTATACGTGTATGTTGATACGAAGTAGACTTATTTTCATAGACATCGTATAAAACATGTTGTGAATATTGGTTCATTGTTCCTGTTATTTCTTTATGAATTTTACGAAACGGAATACAATATAAACTTCTTACATTCGGTTCTGCAATAAGTGCTTTTGTATGTCTGCACGTACGCGAGTTTGCGTAGATTGTTTTAAAGGAGTGAAGAATCAGCTTTTCCATAGACTTAAACTAGCACACACACACAAACAACAAACAAACGCAAAAAAACAACAGCAGCATCAACAACAACAGAACAGTACATCCAACGCAATTTAGGCAGACACAGAGGTCGACTCCAGCCTGCAACTGGGTTATACATATTTGTTACGCTACCCTGCAATCGCCCATTCTGAAGAGTGGCCATGCTATCACAGGCGTAGACTACTAAACTTATCAGAGAAGATCGAGCGGTTTGCATTGCACGATCTAAGGACTCAATATAAGTGACAACGGAGCTGATGAGCTTCAGATAAAAAAATGTGCAAACTATCTTTAAATTCGTTTTAATTTGTTTCATGTAAAAACATGCATGTGGCGACAGTATAATTATGTTTAGTTCAGTTGCATTTTTTGTTGACCTTCTTACTGACGATTAATGATTATTGCTCTGAAAATATATTTTACAAGTAAACAGAAAGACATGTTGTTTCCTTAAGTATAAATTGTTTTTTTTTAAAACTCGCAACACAATTAATGTTGACACTTAAGCAGGTCGCCATTTGGACGGGATTTTCATTTCCTATATCATTTGCACAATATGTTTTTAAGTTGAACAGTTATACAATATGCTTGGAGTAAATACATATTTCCTCTTATGTTATATGTAAGTTAGCAACAAACGTGTATTTGTGATATATTTTAATGTATGTGTTCGCTTCAACTAGAAAATGTAATAAATGGTACGCCGGCGTGTAACAGCTTCATTGATAAAATAATCCTAGTATACTAAAACGGAAAACACAAAGCTTTATTTACACGTTTAAAAGCATTGAAATTATGAGCTGCTGTATAATGAGTAACATGTGGTCTGTTTAAATATATATTTGTATGCGTTTCATTGTAATATAATTCCTATATAAATCACATGACCTTAAACAAAGTGGCCAAATTGTTTATTTCAATTCAATAAATACAGCTAGGATTTGCTAAAGGTTTGTTATTGTCTTACCTTTTGAAGACAAATACCTTACATAAACAACAAATATACCAGAAAAATTAGCTTGAGTTTTCACTGTTTTAATATGAATTGACCATATCATCAGTACAATTACACTTGTTAATTTTTATTCTGAAATAATAGAACAACCGTACATAACCATTGTGTCACCGTTAAGCAAAATAAAAGTACACCGACTTCCCGTTTACCTGGTAAACAGGTTCACGTGTGTTAAAACGCACCTCGTAAGAGAGAACATATTTTCACATCAAGTTTCACTATAAAACGCAACATGCACTAACATGTGCTTGACTATATGTTGTGTGTTATGTAAGACACAACCATCTTTTATCTAGCCGATTTGTCGGTTTACAATTCCAAAACTTTAAGTATTGATTTCCCTAATATGTGTGCACTGTCTAGTGTCACTGTTAAATTATTAAGTTGGGAGAGGGTCGTGTTAGAGATATCGACTTGTAAGTACACTGCATCTCACCACCTTGGTTCGTGGGAGCGAGATCTTCTGCTCGAAGTTGGTTAAAACTTATTTGCTGTGAGCCAGTTAGTCTACCTAGTCATGTATTCCTTTAGCAGCAAACAAGCTGGAAGTATTGACCTTTGTCATGTGATACGTTCTATGTCTGATCCCAGTTTAATTCAATATATGGTAGGGGTAAATCATGCGTCCTAGGCCTCACTTCATGCTCGTATTAATATGCACTTACGTTAATTTTGCAATGGCATCTACCGACGACCATGCGTGTTGTCTGTGTCGTCTCCCTTATCTTAATAAATACACATTTCAAGCTTACACACATGACTAATTCTTTAGTAGCCCTACGTCCACATTTGACGAACTACGCCATTGCCTGCATTAACACTGACACTTTTAGAAAAAAATAAAAACATAAAAAGGCGACACATGTAAAATATATGTTGCGTATGAATGTATATAACTGTAACAAATCAGATTAAATTGTTTATAAAAGTTCCCGATTAACATCTATGATGATCTATGATGATTGATATAACTATTCGTATAGAAACACATTGTCCAACGGTTGATTGTTTAGTCTTACTTTCAAAAACATGCTAAGTGACTTGACCCGCTCTGCATACATATTTTAATAAACGTCAATTGCATCTGGTGTATGCTATATAATGAATATAGCCTTAATGTTTTAACACGAATGCATAATTCTGAATTTGTCATATATTTATGAAAATATCTTAATACGCTAGATGTTTTTTCATTGACATCTTCGTGTAAGGTTCCATAATGTAGACACCTCAAATTGTACTTTTTTCAAGTTAACCATGTATGCGGATAACGCGTTCGTATCTGGCGAAGATCTTTGAGTGATCGTCTATTGGGAATCAATAAAAACATGTTTGATACGTTGTTATGTGGTCTCTGGGTATTTATAGCAGATGTTAGTTTATTACGTGTCAATTAAAAAACGAATTTGCGCGGGCGTCTTCGAAGTAGTCATAAGAAACATGTGGTCCCCAGGTAGGGTGGTTCCATGGTCAGGTTAGATTTGTGACGTAACGGGGTTTTATAACACTACGAATGTCACGCGGTCAAGTACTTAATTATACAAACACAAACTTTGCATAAAATAACTGCTCAGTCATGACGATATATCAGGGAAAACTATAAAAAGGGGAACTTCATGTATGGGACGTCAGACGATAGTCAAAAAGCTAGATATACATGGTCCAACTTCAAAAGGGAAAAAAGTTATTGCTCCTAGTTAGTTGACAACAATGACCGATGGTGCTTACACCACAGTTTTTACTACCCTGGATCAGAAATTCCACCTCTGCGTGTATATACTAAGACAAAATGAACGATCGAGGCCTTCCCCATTCGCCCGATTCAACTAGGCCAGGAATCAGCGCACGTCTTGTGTTTGTGAGAATTGTTAAAAAAGAAGAAATACTAGATAAGTTTGTTTTGTGTTATTGTACTTCTGTATTTCAAAAATCTGTTACATACATTGTAATATTTGTTATTAGACACATAGTAACTTTGTACTGTTTCTGCTTAGAGATTTGAGATTGGCTAATTTATGCTTGATTGTTAATAAAGCTATTTATTTGCAAATTATCACATAATCGTTTGTTTTTGTTTTTATGAAAGGCTGTTCGCTACGAACTTACAATAGACAAATATAAGTAATTGCTCGGCTGTAACTGATATTATAATAACATACTATTTATGTACCGATTGTAATCAAAGCTTAAAGTTTGTATAGATAAACTTGTTTGCTAAAGTATCTTAATTAGAGGAGAATTGCCAGACGAATTGATAGTGTTAAACATCACTAGTCGAGTGATACGGCAATAAAAGGTACGCTCTATATATTATATATATGTATATATATTTTTATAAGTAACTTGGAATTGATTTGATACTTAGCATAGACATCTGATTTGACAACTGAATTTGGATATTGTAATGTACTTATCAGATATGAAATATTAATGACTAGAATACACTTCTGAAATCGAATGTTGTCTTAGGTCTGTATTTCTACCTTCAAAATTAAGCACGTATAAGATTTAACAAATCGATAAAGTTACGATCCTGAGAAAAAACAATTCGCGAAATATTAATGTTGAAAACTAATCGAAGATGTACACAAATCTAACCACTATACGATTATGCGCAAAAGCCACCATTGCAGCCGATTCGAGAAGTAACCTTAATAAAACTAATCAAACCCTAAAATTGGGTTATCGGGCTACAGTTCTATAGTAAAACGCACCATCATCGCATGATTTCGCTTTGTTAGTCAAAGTTACAGTTTTAACAACGGTGAGGCGTGGATTCCTCTCCCTAAAACGTCCAAATCTACTCTCCTATCCGTAGGCCATCACTATTCCTCTTTTTTTCTCCCGTTCTGCACTCCTATATATTCTAAACTAGTTGCTCATTCGAACTGAGCTCGTATATATTTTTGACGATCGTGTTATAACGTCAGTGCACAACTCACGCTTCCCGCCTACATATTGACGTATGCATCAATCCTGAATCGTGACTCTTTATTGCCAATTTACTAGTTTCCCGGTACACAAAATGTATATTGTATCGTTTAGGTTATTATTCATGTCATTGTTTGTCCTGTTTTAAGTTAAATTTTCGCACTTAGTTTAATTAGACGGCACGATGGCTTTCACTAACCAATTATAGCAAATTATTATTTACTTGAAAACTAATTAAAGTTGTAAGATTATATTGCAGATTCTAGTATATGCGTGACACAAATCGTAAACAGACGAGTCTAAGTGAAAGAACATCCCTGTTGTTAACGCTTAACTCAAGACGACTGCGTAATTTGCTCTTCGCCTTTTGATGCGAGTTTAATTAGATTTATTGGCGCCAGAACGGGCATATTTCCATATTACGCAGCTGATCTTTGTTAATAAAAAAGTAATACACATACTTTTGTAAGAGATTGCCTGGCCGTCGCCCACTTTCATGTGTTGAAGTTCTTAAATTAATTCCCTGACAAAAGCACTTATATAATGATTAAATGTATGCTGTTCATGTGGCGTTGTTTATTTTATTACAGGTAAGAAGACGATGATAGGTATACTAATTATCAATATCTACAAAACATGTTATTATTTGTATTGATAATATGTAGGCCGCTATTGCTCAACAGTGACAGCTGTGATAAAATGGCCCTTGGCCCATGAACTCGAACACTATCTTACTTGCACTCTGATTGTCCATTGAGCTGTCTGTATTACGCATTAGTTAACACATTCCATTTCAGTACAACATCAACGCCAAATTAGTACCGACGTACCTGGAGTAAATTCCTATTTACCGCTTCGGAGCAATTTGAAATGTCATTGAAACAGTTGCCACGGAGAGGGGAATGCCCGTTCATTCTAAAAGGATTCTTTTCGCTCTTCATATTTGCCTGATTATTTTCATTTTAAATCATGCATTCTTTCAATTAGTTGTTATTGTATTAAACACTTTACTAGAATATGCACATTTACACAGTTATGGAAGAGAATATATGACAAAGTCTTATGAGCATTGCAACATATACCAAACTCCGAAAAGGCACAGAACAAAGGTATTTCACATGCAAGCCAATCGTAAAGTAAGAACACATTTGTGATGAGTCATTTAACGAAAAGAGCAAACCCGACAATTACCGCCTTGGAATGGTCAGTCGGCAATATGGACCGACTGGGGTACTTACACTCCATGTGTTGTTTAAGCATCTATATGCTGTTATGTCGAAAGTCATCCCTTACAGTCGTGTGCAGTATGCTGCCTATTGTTCTAACATGCTCTATAACGATTAGAATATACGTGAGAAACATATATCTGGAGTCGCATTATCAATTTGTACTAAAGCTGTGATCTTTATTCGGCCGCAAACCACGTTTTCTCTGGCAAAAGGGACTACTGTAACCTTCCAATTATTGGTCTTTGTCGAGTTTCTTACCTCTGAGCACACCTGACAACGTTGCCCCCCCCCCCCCCCTCAAAAAAGGAGAAGGATATTCTTATTTTGAACGTGTAATAAATCACATTTAAACAGTTGCTTTGCATAGAAACATTATATAATGTGTTTATATACTCTAGGTGTGTTCCATTGTATTATAATTCCTGTTAAAGGCGCAAGTACATACATGAACAATAAAATGTCATAATTGATAATCAAATTAATAATGTTGATAACTGAAATAAAATCACTGATGTCCATTCGTAAAACTGAGCGCAGTCGTACAAATTGAGCATCTGTCTAAATCTGTTATGTTACAGTGATACAAATATTTTCTTAGCATGTTGTTCAGTATAATCCTTTTTCATCTTTCTAATTTGTATCTGGATATTAAATTACAATGCGAAATTGCATTAGCATTATATAATAAAGTAAACACTATCACCAGTGTCTTCACTTCCTTATCTCATGCACAAAAAACGAGATATGTTCCAAAATGTTAATGATTTGTACTAAATTAGTAACCTTCACATGATTTATGTTAAAACAAGAACGTATTTAACAGTCTTAATTCTGATATGTAAGTAAAACTAGAATCTCATAAAAATCAGTAGATATGTATATGCTAGAAACAGTTTTATTTGATGATTTTATGTGTGGAAAGAACAAGAACAACATAATATGTATGATGAATATCGGCTACGTATCACACAAAAGTAAATATTATGTATCGACAATATTACAAAGTCAAGATAATGAACAAATATTAAAGCATTGTTTTGATAGGCTTAAGGAATTGCACAGAAAACTATACACAGATAAAACATTTATTGTCGGAGAGAGCAAGTGGGAAAAATACAATGTTCACTTGGTGCATGTTTAAAAAGTAGAGCAGTCGGTATGCAGTATGCAAATTAATTTCCTTCATAGACAGAAACACGCATAGACTTGTTTATGCCAATTATATAGTTGTTTGTATGGATTCCTGGTCTTATCGATGCGAAAACCATAAATTGGTAATTTATAACAGCTGATGTGGGTCAGCATAATCGGAGGTACGGTTCTGACTCCACCTCTGACAGGTGGACTTCACGATTTGAAAAATAACACATACGCAACATATATGTTGATATATCAAAATGGGAAATGTATAAACGATATATAGTTGACAGTACTCGTATGTTCGTATGTTTCTTTGTTATAATTCTCAGGTCTCGATACATGAAACATGCAGGGTGAAATATTAAGATTAAATACAGAAAAAAAAGAAAATGTAACATAAACAACGCAAAATATAATCAAGTGATAAGTGAAATCAAAACAAAACAAAAACGCTCACAAAATGTAAGCAATATAAACTTCTGCCACATATTATATTTTACATCACAATTAATTGCCGTTTTCCAGTTTGTTTGTTTGTTGTTCCTATACACAATGCTATCATCTATTTTATCATGGTAAGGTTACGTCTCTTTTTTAAACAACCTATAAAGTTAACAGTGTAAAATGAATAAAAACGAATCATTTGATCAGTGTATCGTTTTTTTTTTTACTTGCCCAGACATATGTTGATCTCAAATTACATCCTCCAATGTACACGCCTTCTTACAGCATTGTTGATTGACATATAAATAAGTCTTTATTTGTAAATTGTGTTCCTCCTTTTATACTTGTCAAAACGTAACTTTCAAAAATACTCATAATGAAACATGTTTACACAAAACAGTTTACAAAATAGTTAAGCTCAAGTGATAGTTCATACTCGTTTTATGTACATGCATTATTAACTAGCAATTGGCAATTGTGTTTTAATATACAATGCGTCAGCATCTGTCTATTGTTATTTATTGTTATTTAGGTAACAACGAGTGGGATCTACAATTACGCACAACAATTTACTTCACGGTCAATTATGTGCCAATGTATGTTGGCATTCAGTCTTTGCTTACTACCCACCCCCCCCCCTCCCCCTCCCAAACCAGGATTACAATGCAACATTATCAGAAACATCAAGAGTTGTGGTGTTAGAAGCAACGACATAAACTGTTTGTGACAGGGTGGTGATAAACATTCCTGGCTGAAACTATTTATGAAATATACATTTAAATACGTCTTTGTATCCGCTTCAAGAATAAACTCAGTCCCAATCTTTGTACACACATACATATACGTCACGCCACCAATAAATATACAGCAATGTATGCTTTCCAACTTAAACTATAAGCAATCTCTTGATACGTGCCTTGAAACCTCAGAATATTGAAATTAATTTCCAATTGCGGGATTTGACAAATTCAAATATCCCACTTGGCATACTATTATTCTTGACATACTTTGAAGCATACCGTGCAAGTGTGATTTATCAATATTTAAATTTAAATTGTTCCCCCTATGATGATTATAAGAATGCTTAATATATACATTTCTTCAATACAGGCACGTTAAGATATATAGTTGGAAGACTTGAAACAAGATTCAATTGCAATAATACAACTAAATTACAAACTAAATCAAAGATAAATTACACAATTGCATACCTCTACATAAGTTCTGTAACTCATAACATTGTATCACTAACATGGACTTACGACGACAGGTCTAACGTATATTTAAAATGCAATTACATAAATCTATATATGTATACAAATGTACATTGGGGCATAATTTACTTGAATAAGCATCCTTATAAAACTTGATTTTATGTGTACAATTTAAAAGCAGAACACACAGGCTATGGATATCAATTTGTTTACACTAACAGTAAAACATTAATGAAACTGATTCGAAATCGATGCAAATTCATTTGCATCCATCGATTCGTAGGTGTTAACAACAACATCATACTGTATCATAATCACAGCCATGTCATCAACAAACAGATTCCCTTCTTGCTCATGTATTCTCAAAACATAATTTAACGAAACAATTGTGTGAAGTAACAGTAAAGCAAACATATCAAATCAATTTAAACATGTTTATTTTTACCGCTAACATACTTTTCTCAACATTAGACCAGGGAAGCGTCAAGAAATGAAGACGGTATTTCGTCAGCATATCTAATACAAATAAATTCAAATGTACAGCTACAAACCTTACACACTTTAGTTTTATATGTGTGTAGTGGCATGGGATTTAGAAGAAAAATGTAATTTTAATTCCGCAACCATGGTTGAGATAAATCTTGTTACAACACAAATAACAAAGCCGTTCTTGCATTTTTTGTGTCCACTGGATGTTTTAAAAAGAAATGACCATATAAGGTATTATATAAAATAGACATTGCTTTCCTCATGTGACAAAATGGTCAATAAAATACCTCAATATATTCTATTAAACAATTGTGTAATATAACGGATTATACGTTCAATAAATAGTGTATACAATACTATATTTGTTCAAACAGACATTTGAAGGTCTTTATTTTCCCAAATACACTGTATGTGCTAAATGTATATATCATTGCCTGACATAGGTGCACATAATGCTGGTTAAGTTTCAAGAAATTGAAGCCAGATGTGTACAAATGTTTGCGTTGGTCGGGATATGTGTAGATGCAAATCTTAATGACGGTCGCACATTTATTGCCTGGATACACATGAGGGTAACTAAAAATGTCACTACGGTTGCTCTGCGACTAGTTCCTTTGTGGAAAGTAACAAACATAAAAGTGTACTTCTGAAATGCCATTACTTTGTTGACAGTGCAATGCAAAACGATGATTGTTAGTGTGTTGACGTAGAGTGCGCTCTTCCTTAAGTGGTTTGATACAAACTTATTAAAGTCTGCTTTCAATTGTTGTGAAAACTTATACAAATGGTTCTTGTTAATAGTAAAATACACAATTATATTTCATCTCGATTAAATATATTATTCACACCGTGTTTTCAGATCAGGAATTACCTTAGTCATTTTAGTATCAATTTCCTTCACCCTTTCACAAAGAGAACAGATTTTAGATGCGTTATCTTTTATGGAAACGCCTAGTCGGTGTATTTCATCTTCGAGCTTTCTTATTCCTCTCCTACGGCCTTCTGGAGTTGACAAATCCAAACCACTCAAAATGTTGGCGGCTACAGTTGAGAAGAAAAACAAAACATATCATGCATAATCATACAGAGCAAAACCACTGTAAAAGTCGTGAAAAAACGTGTCGTACCGAACGTTTTATCTGTACGCCTACCAATAAATAGGCCATAAAACAGAAATGTTACTAATTTGTTTCTTTAAAGTTTGCAACACGTGTGTGTACCACTATGTTCCAATATATTAGATGTGTTTGAGGAAAAACAGTCTTTGATATACCCTTTAATTAAAACGTTTTAATTATTTTCGTTCCTATGCAGGTTTTGCCTTTTTATAAATGACGATCATTGGCAATCAAATGGTCGAGTCTAGGTGGAACCATTTCTGGCATCCGACAAATGTGCTCGGTTGATTAATACACGAGTCCCATTTAATAATAAATCAACATTTTAAGACATTAAACTTTACAACAGCATTAAAATAATTTGATCATATTGGTGTATGAAAATCAATTGGTTTAACGACATATACGTGTTGCGCATCTGTTTTACTTTTTATTTGCGATATCAGGACTATGTAATCGACTAAAAGAAGACAAAGTATACCTTAAATAATATAATCACTATACACATTCGAGGCATGTAACAGCAATTGCATGACGCATACCATTAATCAATTATTGATACAAATTATCCTCGACTTCTGTCTATCAACGTATCCGTTCGCCTAGGTTCTTTGTATCTGAAGCCACGCTGCTAACCTCTGACGCATATACGCTCCGCTCACGTTTAACACATACATTAAACTCGGTGTTGCCTTTTATATTTCATACGTTTAGTAAGCTTGTAGTATTCTTAAAATTGAATTTGAAAACAACAATTTATATTGTCTAAAATGACAAGGAAATTGACGATTCCTTGTCGGTACTCAAAACAAGTATACATTCATGCCGGTTATATTTACGTCTGCATTATTTTATATGATATTGTACTTTTTATAATACTGTCTACATTGGAAGTTTGTACAGCCCAGCAACCGGATGTAAATAATACGAGCTTTAATCGAACAACATACAGTGTAATAAAGCCATGTCGGACTTTAAACGGCCTATGAACTCCAACTCTAATGTGTGGGTCATACTAATCCAGTGTGGGTACAGAAATCAGCCTTGAACAACAGTGTCGGCAATGTATTATGGGTATAACTCAAGGCAGACAAACATTCTGAATAATAACATCTTGTGCGTTCGTTGCACGACGCTTAAATCAATATCTGGAGGATCTACGCCTTGTAGCTCTACAAATGCAACTTATACTCCCCAATAAATCCATGACGTTAATTAAGACATCGTAATGCATGAATATCATTAGTTTAAACATTATAATAACTGCATTGCCGTAACATATACAACATAATAACTTCATGTCGGAAACACACATCTCAATGTCGGTAAGATATGTGACGATATGACTTTATGCTGGCACGTTATACAACAATATACCACCATATCAATAGGAACGCTGCCTGTATGCCTCGATACTATTAAGTTATGCGACCTTATATTTTCATGTTGCAAATACATGTAGGAGAAGGACTGAATGTCGATACGATAAGACCTAATATATCCATGTCGAAGAAATATGTGACTTTAATAACTAATATCAGCTCGTTATACGATTTAATAACACCACGCCATCAACATCTGTGATTATAAGACTCGATGTCTCAAAGGCACGTAATACGACATGTTCTTTACATTTCTTAATGCAGTCAGTTAGTAAAGGCAATGCACACTTATAACGCCATGTCGGTATGTACTGTGGCCTTATAAATTAGTGTCAGCAATATGTACTTATAACCCCAGGTCGGTAAGTACTGCGGCCTTAACAATAATGCCAGCAATACGTACTTGAAACCCCAGGTCGGTAAGTACTGCGGCCTTATAAAATAATGCCAGCAATACGCACGTACAGATCGATGTTGGTATGTAATTTGGCCTTTTATGTAAGTGGCGGCAATCAACACTCATAATTCCTGGTCAGTAAGGCATGGCTGAAATATAAGTATGTCGAAGCCTACAGCCCTGTCTGTTCATGCCCGCACTTCATATGACCACGTGTTTCCATAGGGCAATTACCTGTCGGTAGCACTCAGTACCTAGTGTATCCTCCTACGTCTTAGTCGTACAAAACGTAGTTTCCACACATTGTCTTACCTAATTCTACCTAATGCTAATGAAAAAAGATACTTCATACCAACCCAAAATCATGCGGCCTAATAAGTCAATGTCGTTGATTTACACGGCTAATAACGCCATGTCGGCAAATCATACGGCGAACATCCTAAGATGTTTTGGCAATGGTTTCTGACAAACATATTCATGTTGGTAAGCTATGCTTAAGTATGTCCATGATATCTTCATCACAGCAATATAAACTGTACTATATCTCCAATACATAAATGAATTAGGCATTATCACTCCATGTCGGCCTAATTATTTCCTGTCGGAAGTTTAAACGGTCTCACCCACTCAATGGTCATTAGATAAACGAATCCTAGCTTCTTATCACTTATATGACCAGTTCCTTCTATGTCAGGCAACCAATACAACGTCATAACTCCATCTTGGTAAGTCGTATGACTGTATTCATTAGTGTCAGTAAATTGTATGACCTTATAACACCATGTCGGTAAATGATACGGCCGCTCTCTGCATACCGACAATTTATACGGCCTAATACAGCGATATGTATTTGATATTTTAGCTTGCAACAAGTTTCGTTGTTCGATGCTTATATTCTACAAATACGCATGCATCCACTATTTGTGTTATGTGCATAAAACATATATACACAGTTTTCTGTATTTGTTTTATATCAATTAATTTGTATATGAAAACAAACTTTTAATATACTGGTAAACCAATCTCACGCAGATTTAAAAGGACTGAAACCAAAGCCACTAATATAAACACAAGTGCGTTCATTGTGCGACCTTCGAACAGCGCAAATGTCGTGTCAAACATTTATAAAATTCTGGGCATTTTTTTATATAAATATATACATAGCGACACAGATGCCGACAAGGATAGTGACAAAGTAACAATGATCGGCAGAGACATTGAGAGTCAGATATATCATTCATACCTTCGAATCCAAGCATTATTCCAGCAGTACCAGCAGCAAGACTGGCAAGAAAAACACCACCAACATATGCGGCTGTGGCTGCCATTCCGCCACGCATCATCGTTGCTCCAAAAAAAAAAAAAAAAAAAAAAAAAAAACACACTCCCGCCACTGTCTTCTTACCTGACTCCTCGCGTAGCCTGTCGTACTTTTTCTCAAGTTCATTTACTTGAGTCTTGAGTTCATCTATCATTTTTGTTTTCGTTTTCATTTCCTCTGTTTCCATCCGGATCTGAACCAACCACAGCAGAGTATTTAGAATGTTAAACGTTGTTTTTAATACTGAAACGAATTGTGTTTGTACTTTACATTCCTTTTGAAGATCCACTAGCTTGAAGATGTCAATACCTACAGTAGCTGTGATTTCGCATTCTAAAGCACATATCATCACCCGTTTTAATTATTAAACAACACTTAACCTCAAATTCAGATGCTTTAATTCAATAGGTATATATGAAACGGTCCTATCAAAATTCCACCGACATATACATCTAATCTACCTCTAGACAAAGGCAAACAGGGTAAATGTAAATGTCTAAAAACAGAGACGAGACATAACACACACAAAGGAAAACCATTAGTTTCCGCTTGAAACGGTCAATCGGCAAATGGACAGACTGGGGTGCTTAAACCTGGTTTGTGGAGCGCACCAACCTCGAACTTCCTAAAGTTTGTTTCTATCAAACAAACAGTGAAAATAAAAGTATTCCACCAAAGTGAGACAAATTACACTAAGCACCTGCATTGGGAGTTAAACCAGATATAATGAACTTATATAAAATGTCAACATGTGTACAGTACGTACATGAGATAAAAGCTCGGCAACCTAAAATAGTAGTTTCAAATCAAACAGCCCAAGCGCTGACGTATAATAAGGAACAATTTTAATAACGTCATACAATACCAGGACGCCATATGCTGAAACTGTCTAGATAGAAATGTTAAGAATACGGAAGAAATTTCCGAATTTTAGAAAACAACCCAGCAAACATAAAAATGCAGTATTGTTAGAAGTTAATATGTAATAAGTTAACATATAAGTTAACAGTAAATCAACATATCATTAACAACCGAGGATGTATCCGAAGTTGTTATATTTTGTAATAAATGTACCAAAAATCCCGTTGTAATACCTACTGTGCAATCTAACGTAAAGGGCATGGGGAGTGCTCAAGTTGTCTCACCTCTACAGCGCTCTACTCGAGAGGTTCTTGACTGAAACATGGACCATTGCAAGCAATGCAAAACAACAAAGGATTCCCGGGTTGTAACCGTTAGAAATGTTCTGATAAGTCTTGTAAAGTGGTAAGAAAAGGTTTCTATTCCCAGGTTTCACAGGTTTATACTATGGAAGTCTTCTTCTCTAGTACAAACTCGTGGAAACCTTGTAAGTTGGGATATGTTAATACCATAGGAGGTAGCACGAGGTGAATCACTGTCAAGGTATGGATAGTTCAAAGTACTGATATTGAAATCATCAATCATTTTACAGATTTTAATAGAGACATTGTCATTGAAAATAGCAATCTCAGTGTCTAGAAAGGCAGAATTTAAATATCAGTCAATTGTTTTATTAAGAGTAAGATCTGGAGAGTAAATCAGATAGGTCATTTTAGAAAAGAAAGGACTACCTACACGTAGAATATCGTCAAGATAGCGTGGTGTTAAATTAAAAGTCTCTATAATGTGACCTTGGTTAGAAGGGGATAAAGTCAACATGAAAACACGTTCAAAGCAGTATAAACACACATCAGCAATCAATGTGCACAGTTGGTTCCCATAAGAATACCAATTACTTGTCTCAAATAAATGTCACTGCATTTTATGTAAATATTGTCTGATATGAAACATAAAGCTTCACAATCATTTGTGCAAGTTCACATAGTAAACTTTTCTAGGAAAGTGTTGGTATTAATGCATACCTTTCATGCAATGTACATAAGTTGCTCTCGATCAAATGTTTTTGTTCACAATAACAGCAATCAATTTGGTCTTAATAAAATCATGAGGTCGAGAAGTGTTCAGCGTAGAGAACTCGTAAGTATTAACTTGAAAGCAAAGAAAGTACGAAACTTCTTTAGATTTCTGAAGAATTTTAAAAGACCAAACATGTTGATTCACAACGTGATTACAAGTAAGGCAAGTAGTAAATAGTTAGATATGTGAGTGCTGGTGCTTGAGCTGGCATTAGAGACTTGTATGCTGTTTTGTTAAGCCAAGGAATGCAGTGCAGTGACGGAACATTTTTCTTGCTTTGATTCTATCTCGTTATTAATATTGAAATTCTGCTATGTCTATGTATGTTTGCCAATGACTAACTTAAAGTCAAGGTTGGTGCTAGTGTAAAATCAGGTGATGGATAAGTCAACACTCAGAACATATTTGTAATATATTCGTCAGACACAAATTATATTGTTTGAAGCTTTGTCTGCAGGTACAAGTACAAATGTATTGTGAATATTCTGAAAGGACTGTTTTAGGTCTTTTAAGTGATAAACCTTTGTCTTAGGTCAATTAGAAGAATGGGAGCGTAAGAATTGTTTAATTATCTTAAAACTTGTTTTCTTCCAAGTACTAAGTGCTACTGTATCGGCGTTTTCTCTCTTACAGCAGCGACCGGCAAACATATTATTTGCATCAGCTATTTATTTGCAACAAAGATCGAACACTTTTTCAACTGGCAGGCGATAGTTCGGACCCTTAAAGAGTAATGTTCTTATGTATCTTATTTATGATGTTTAAATCCCCAGTAATGATATGGCCAGAAGGTAAAAAAAAACGACAGGTGAAGTTGAATAATTACATTACTTTTGAGAAGGTTCATTCATGTAAACGTCTGCTACAGTTTGGTTGTAATTGAAAATAAGACCTCTAATGGGTTTTGTACATATAACAAATCGTGGGGTTTTCTTTGTTTTCGAAGTAATTGGGGATTTTATTAATGATTTTTTTTGTGCTGAAAGATACTAGGTAAGTCGACAAAATGTATACATTTGTATATGTATTTGATTTTCACGAAATGGGTAGTATATTTTCGAATGATGGAAGCCACCTCATATAAAGGATGAGTACGTAAATATATTTTATCTGCATCATTGTCATAACTTTTTAGTAAAGTCAAAGGTAGATTTGTACATGACTGCCGAAGAAATAAATGACTCGAATAATAAAAATATGAACCGCAGAAAACGGGTATAATTTTATACGTGAAGTATTGACAGTTACTCTTCTAGAACATATATCATAAGCGCCATTACAGAAATGCACAGTAGACACATTATGCAATATTGAGGGTGAAATGGTATTGTCTGATAGTAGAAGTATGTTCATGGTTGTCTTATTTCAAGTAAACTAAACCTAAGACCAAGGTATGACAAAAGACAATATTAGTAACAATCCTGATAGGATGAATTAGATGACAACATTACATGCACTGCACAAGTAACATTGTTGAGATTATAAATGTATAAATAAGAAAAGGATGTATCAGGGTTGTTTTAACATTACTTAAACAAAAACGCACTGCAGTCCAATATCGTGAGTTCAAACATCCAAAGACACAACGAAAATCGGTTCCTACGTCAGATCAAACATGTACAGGTGTAATAATTATCTGCTAGCTATACCAATACTAAATTCCTAAATATAAAAATAAATAAATTAAATTAATTCCTGTTATGTAATGTTAAGTTAAGACAGAAACAATACGTCATAAAGCACACACACACACACACACACACACACATACACACACACACACACACACACACACACACACACACACTCACACACACACACACACAAACACACACACACACACACACGCACACACTAACAGCAAACAATCAAATAACCAGCTCCCTGTAGTGTACGTGTACTGAAAGCAGACTAATTTCCCCAATATGTAAATCTCAGTGAACAGTACGTAATAATGTCGCAGCGATCCCACGTGTCGCCAGTAAATGACAAACATTATTATATTTACATACCGATGTCAGAATGTCCGCTTTTTCTTTTTCTAGCTGTCTCTCCTTTTTTCGTATCCATGTAAATACAATGAAAGCGCAGCTTACTACGTGACAGTAAAAGGTTTATATACATACAATTAAAATTAAACACATAATAACAGGCTCCTGTGAAATACATTGAAGTTAAGTTGAGACTAAACATCAAGACTTCCAGAAAGATACAGTGTAGGTTCTTGGTTTAAGTGAACAGATATCAAAAGTATAACTTGAACCAGGTATAAGAACATGACATTTAAGTAGAATGATAGTTAATGTCTTAGCAGAGTCTATAATGTCAGAAAAAAATTGTACAGTGAATAAGTTATATAAAGAGTCAGTTTGTCATTAAGGCCAGTCCGTCGTACCAGCTTATGGTAACAGCCTCGACAACAGCAGCAGTACCAACGAGTCCAGTTGAACGACGTTACGTTGTCCATGGTTTTGAGTTTGTTTTTGATTTTATTTCATAAGGACAGGGATAGCACATATTTTCTTGAAGTCTTCTTTGTTGAAATAAAGCAGGTCAATGTGAAATTCATTGTAAATTATACCAAGTTAATATCGGTCGAACGTTTATTGTAAATGTTAAATCAATACTACATAAGCTATTATTAAAAGTGTAAGTCAGCCGTAATACAGCCTAACATCGCCTAATGATGCCGTCGAATCGAGAATCCACCAAAACATAAGGCCAACATGTACATTTATTCTACCCGCTAGATTTACAAATTCGTACTGCATAAATGTATGTAAAGTAAAATATCTCGTGTTTGTTATGTTAAAGCAAAATCAAATAAAATACATCGACATCAACCACACACCACACACGTGTTTTGAATTTCTGACTTTGTTTCAAAATATGCAAATATTACACAGCATTGCATAATACAGTGGTTCAACCCAATACATTACCAGTGAATTAAATAGCATACTGGTTCGATAGTCCATACATACCGCATTGTGAATGCCCTCTTTCATTTGGTGTATCCGTCTGTCTTTTTCTTGCCACTATGTAAACAAACAAAAACAAAGAGTAGATTAATATGTGGCAGCCCCTAGTTATAACTATTACGTTATAGTATGATATACTACATTGTTCAGTGATGTTAACTATTAAGTAGATATATAAGCTCTAAGTAATACATATTTCAGCTATTATATTATATTATCCCGTGAATATCATACGTTTTTGTTTAATAATTACATTTCCACTTAAGTTGCAGTGCCTGCCAGTAAAATGCCGTAAAAAACAACAAAAACAACAACAAAACAACAACAACAAAAAACAAACAAAAACAAAAACAAAACAAAATCACGCTTTAAACGAATAATAAATAGGTAGGGACATTAAGTATATGGTATTTCGATGATTTGTGTGTAACTTTGCCACATACACAAGATATTTGATCGTATTTTCAGAGACAAAATAAGTCTACTTTCACTTCGCACGCCGTCATTCGTTGAAAATCGTTAAAATCGTAATTTGCATAACTTATGCAAAAATGCCCGTATGTTAATGTAAACAAGTGCAAATGTAGTTTGGTTCCCAGCTCCTACCTGCGACAGAACCTTTCGTGCGAAACAATATCGCTCCAAGTGAAATTCGTACCAATACTCGTAATATACACATATGCACTACGGTAGTGACTACACGTGTCATTCAACTAGAGCAGCTCAACAGATATCTGTTGTATTTAGTGGACTGCTTACACACACACAAACAACCCTGTGCAGCACAGGCATGTTCCCATAGACAACGTTTGGAATATTGCAGCTACATAGAGCCCTTGCATTACAGAAGCCGCTAAAACGTTGTTCGTTGGTTAATTGATTGAATATCCTCGGCAAAGATAATATATGATGATCTTTTTTAATGGGATACGGCGTAAGGTCAAATTGAGAGCTATAGATACAGGGTCTGCTCCTACAGGAAACGCATTGACATCTATAAGCCAAATATTGTCTTTATTCGGCAATTCAGATGATCAACAGACCAACGCTTTTTACGCACATAGTTTAATTTTAGTGAGTTTTATTGTATGCAAAAATGCGTACATACTCGTCTTATCTGCAGATGGTACTTTTATACCTGCTAAAAACTGTCTATAAACACTGTTTTTGTGTAAGGTAACATGCAATTCTCACTATTTCAGTCACTTCTACCGAGTCCCCCAATTACGTTTGCAGAGTTTAAAAAATGAGTCAGGTTTATAAATCCGCAGGAAAAAAAAGGACAGCCTGGCAAAAGGGAGATATCAAATTATATTGAGCATATACCATTAAAAGTAACCATCATCATGTATATAACAGTATTTTATGGATGCCTTTGTTGTGTGAGTGAGGTTTTCCTTGAATATTTATTCGAAAATCCCTTCCATTATATCCCCAAAATAAATAGCCTGCTTACGCACGTTGCACAATATCCTCACAAGCAATGCATACAGATCACAGCAGTGCATTATACTGTTCTTGATAATACTTAGTAATTAGTACTACGACAATCATAAGCACTTTATTCCTATACGTTTCTTTCATCAACTTATATTTTTCTATAAAATAATCAATAATTCCATTGTACTGAAAATATTGCGGCTCCACACATATACTCATTTGTCGCAAACATTTGACTAGTTACTGTTTAATTAAATGAATTGATTTTAACTTCATTTTAAGGTATATTTTTCCGTATGATCATTTTTAAAAGAATATCAACCTAAACATTCTATAAGCATGGAATTAATATGAAGTAGTGTGTTCTTGTGGTAGATACATTGTTTCCTTTATTTTGATATATTAACTATATCTCTCATACAAGAACATTGAAATAGAAAACTTTTAATCAACATTTTACATAAAGTTTCAGGGATAACTTCAACAGGCCTGTTATATGTAGACATGACCATCCTTATTCAGGAGAGGGTGTGCTGCATATAAGAATTCGAATGTTGATACCTCTTTGAATCCCATGCATATGATTGCTGACTGTTTAATGTATTTAAAACTTAAGTTGTTTTCTGGTTTTGTAGTTCATTTTTTTTTCTAAATAGTTTCCAAATATTTAATTGCTTAGTCATAAAACAAACAATGCATGCATTTAAAATAGCATACCATCTGTTTGTTTATGTTACAAATGAACTCTTACATTCAATGGAATAAAATATAAGTTAAGACATTTGCTAAAATATCTTCTATTGTCTTATGCACCGTAGGAAATCTTAATAAGGTGCAGGATTGATATACACAAACATGACATTTCATGGACAAGTCCATAGATAGTAATGCGCAATAGATAGTTACAAATGACAACTAGTAGCAAGAACAGGTCGGCATCTTTGTTCATTATAGATATGGAAAAAAAACACAACACGTTTACTAACTTTTAACAAGAGTATAATGCTGGCCCGTAATCGCTTACCTGAGGACACAGACTTTAAGAGGGCGCATATATGGCTACAAGTAAATAAGAGTTTTCTACTTTAGAAAACTTTGTTGCGGATTGGACCTTTAGTTTGGCCACTGGACTGATAATATCTTCCATAATTTTAACAGGTGACCTACTAAATCGATGTGACCCACTTCAAAACATATCTTAAGATTCCATATTGGCAAACATTCTAGCCAAGTTTGGTGCGAAGGCCTTTTCTAAGATTTGACCTACTGACCTACCTTTTGACCTCACTTGACCCAGTTAAAAACGCATTCAAGTTTTAATGCAGACAATTATTCTGAACAAGACTGGTAAATATAAGGCAATAGATGTGGTCTCAAGTGTGTTCACATTTTTCTCATAAAAGTTGATATTTTGTTCTCGTTTTTTACCCCAGGTGACCCAAAAAATGAGTTCATACAAGAGTTCAAGCAGACAAACAGTCTGACTAAGTTTGATGAAGATCGGGTAAAAATTGGGGCCTGTAGTGTGTTCACAATCTAAATTGTTGACACCGGACAAAGCGTTATCAGAAAAGCTCACCTTGAGCTATGTTGTGTTCAGGAGAGCTCAAAACGCATTAGTTTTTAAAGTATAGCAGGTACACTAACAAAACAATAAACAAATAAACTGAAACAGTACGCAAATAATAACTTGGTAAGTTAAAATATTGGAAAATGTTAAATCATCACGAATAAACACACCAAACTAAATTGTTTCTAAGCACAACAGTAAATTTTGATTATTGCCAAAATCGTTGTTGGACATCAAGTCATTATGAACAGTTTTTTTTCTAATTGGGATATGCTAATAAATAATGACAAGAGTGTCATAATACTCTATGATGCTCACATTAGTGATGTTGTCATTTAGCCCTTGTAGTTATGCTTTCGGACAAATCAAAATACTGTTAACAATCTTGAAACAAGACCAACAAAGAAATACATAATTCAAATATCAAAGCTCTAGCTCTTGTGGTTTTTGACAAGAAGATATATAAAGTTTGTTCTAAATTGTCAAATAGAGAAAATGGCTAGACCCCTTGCAGTCATGTTATTTGCTAGATCAACATGTTTTGAGCAGTTTTGACACAGCCAAGATACCAGCCAAGAAACATGCATACCAAATATGAAGGGGGGCATCGATGGCGTATGTGAAGAGTCGCCGATGTGAAGCTCTTCTGACTGCTTAGCCTATCACCGCGTGCATTTAAAATAGCATACCATCTGTTTGTTTATGTTACAAATGAACTCTTACATTCAATGGAATAAAATATAAGTTAAGACATTTGCTAAAATATCTTCTATTGTCTTATGCACCGTAGGAAATCTTAATAAGGTGCAGGATTGATATACACAAACATGACATTTCATGGACAAGTCCATAGATAGTAATGCGCAATAGATAGTTACAAATGACAACTAGTAGCAAGAACAGGTCGGCATCTTTGTTCATTATAGATATGGAAAAAAAACACAACACGTTTACTAACTTTTAACAAGAGTATAATGCTGGCCCGTAATCGCTTACCTGAGGACACAGACTTTAAGAGGGCGCATATATGGCTACAAGTAAATAAGAGTTTTCTACTTTAGAAAACTTTGTTGCGGATTGGACCTTTAGTTTGGCCACTGGACTGATAATATCTTCCATAATTTTAACAGGTGACCTACTAAATCGATGTGACCCACTTCAAAACATATCTTAAGATTCCATATTGGCAAACATTCTAGCCAAGTTTGGTGCGAAGGCCTTTTCTAAGATTTGACCTACTGACCTACCTTTTGACCTCACTTGACCCAGTTAAAAACGCATTCAAGTTTTAATGCAGACAATTATTCTGAACAAGACTGGTAAATATAAGGCAATAGATGTGGTCTCAAGTGTGTTCACATTTTTCTCATAAAAGTTGATATTTTGTTCTCGTTTTTTACCCCAGGTGACCCAAAAAATGAGTTCATACAAGAGTTCAAGCAGACAAACAGTCTGACTAAGTTTGATGAAGATCGGGTAAAAATTGGGGCCTGTAGTGTGTTCACAATCTAAATTGTTGACACCGGACAAAGCGTTATCAGAAAAGCTCACCTTGAGCTATGTTGTGTTCAGGAGAGCTCAAAACGCATTAGTTTTTAAAGTATAGCAGGTACACTAACAAAACAATAAACAAATAAACTGAAACAGTACGCAAATAATAACTTGGTAAGTTAAAATATTGGAAAATGTTAAATCATCACGAATAAACACACCAAACTAAATTGTTTCTAAGCACAACAGTAAATTTTGATTATTGCCAAAATCGTTGTTGGACATCAAGTCATTATGAACAGTTTTTTTCTAATTGGGATATGCTAATAAATAATGACAAGAGTGTCATAATACTCTATGATGCTCACATTAGTGATGTTGTCATTTAGCCCTTGTAGTTATGCTTTCGGACAAATCAAAATACTGTTAACAATCTTGAAACAAGACCAACAAAGAAATACATAATTCAAATATCAAAGCTCTAGCTCTTGTGGTTTTTGACAAGAAGATATATAAAGTTTGTTCTAAATTGTCAAATAGAGAAAATGGCTAGACCCCTTGCAGTCATGTTATTTGCTAGATCAACATGTTTTGAGCAGTTTTGACACAGCCAAGATACCAGCCAAGAAACATGCATACCAAATATGAAGGGGGGCATCGATGGCGTATGTGAAGAGTCGCCGATGTGAAGCTCTTCTGACTGCTTAGCCTATCACCGCGTGCGATCGAGTCCAGTTCGTGGCGAAGGACTTAATGTGAGATTGGTTTCCAGCTGACTTGCAGTGCACCGGTCGGGAGTCTTGCTCCACCAAAACATTGAACGTTGCAATAATTATCATAAATGGTCGTTGAAATGCATTTGATAATCAAATCGTAACAAAGATGAAGGCAAGTTTTCCAATATAAACGTTTATTCAATATGGACAAGACCCTGGCCATGTTTTTTGTCGAAACATAATTATTTGAGCACGGTTGATGCAAGCCACCGACAGAACATATATACCAAACATCACATCCCTAGCTCTTGTTGTTTTTGACAAGAAGACTTTGTAAGTTTTCCTATATAGCCATAAATGGAAAATGACAATTTCGGATCAGACTTATTTGAACAATATTCATACAGGGTCACCGAAAAAAAACATGTACACTAACAATGAAGGTTATAGCTCTTGCAGTTTTCGACAATTTTCAAAATGTTCCTATATAGCCATATATAGAAAATGGCCACAGCCCTTGCGGCATAAGCTCAGGTGAGCAAAAACCTACTTGTTTTTAACTTTGATAAAAAGTTGCACCTGAAGCTACGCTATTTTAAATGATGACTTGCAACTCCACCTACGTTCAAGATTTACTCGACTAAAACTAAATGTGGGGAAGCGTTTAAACTAACCTGATGAATATGGGTGTTTCTAACAGAATCATCTGTACTCACAGACTCAAAACAAAGACGTCGGGTGGATATACTAAGCCACTTGATGGATATATATCTCAACTATGGGGTTTTGGAATAATGGTGCCAAAAGAGTAAAATACTCCCTAAATCAAGGGTTTTATAATAGATAGAGGCTTCATTTTTATTCTATCAATCAGTCAGGACTGTGAAATAATTCACAACAGTTCTCCAGTGTAATGGTAATGTTCCTTCTCATTGCTGGATATATCACCCATATGTTGTTGTTTTTTTCCTTTCCACATTCGATTTAACCTGTAAAATAATATTTCATTTTAAGTACAAGTTAAGCTGGAAAATAACTATATTATCATACTACTTTCATAACGTTTTAAATTGTTTTAGACCTATAGCCTAAGGGGTACAGTCATAGTCAAGTAACTCCTCTTACCTATTGGACCCTCATCATGTGACCTAAAGTCTAGTTACAGCAACAACCAGATCTAAAATAGCTGGATGTATCTTAAAAGACGACATTGTGCAGCTGCTAAATTGCGTTGGTTCATCCCACTTGTTCATTGTCACTTGGACTACAAGTTCTTCTTAGGTCTAACATTTTATATAGGATGTTGTCTTTTGTTAAGACACAGTATATACTATGTACAGCATCAGATATTTTCTATCTAGAAACATAACTGGTGTGTAAGCAGGAAATTGATATGTTTTTATTAAAATCATAAATTATAGTTTCCATAACAGATGTTAGTGGTAGATGTTACCAAGGTGCAAAGTGGAAGTCTTCTATGCCTGCACTATTTCTAAAATGTATGAACTTAAAATTGGTAAATGCATCATACCATCGGTTTTAAATACCAACACGAAATATTTACCCCTGGTAAAATTTTGCCAGAACATTTTTAGGTAGCTTTAATTAATATTTTAAGATTTCCTTCTTTAAAAATGATAATAAGTACCATTTAGAATTGTAAAAAGAGTTAAACACTTACTTTAACAAGCATTATAAAAGATGGTTGCTCATTGAAATAAATAACATGTAAATGAAGACATGCTAAAATACCACAAGTCCAATGAAAAGTAATAAGTTAACACCACTTAAGCTAACCTGAAATTGTTCTTGGATGGCACCAGCCAACCGTTCAGTGTATGCTAGGCTTTATTTGATGTTGCCAGTGTTTGTTGTATTCCTCATCAGCCAGTGGCTCATAACTGCAACCATATGGCCCATCATGAATAGGGATGATCCGAGTGCTGATGTAATGTTAGAAAGAAAACCTTTTTATAAGAAACAAACTTTCTGTATGTAGACGTATTATGAAATTATACCTAATTAGGTATTGGTATTTATATGCCAAATGTATAGTCTTGAAACATACATTGCAGATGTAGTAGTAGTAGTAGTAGTAGTAGTAGTAGTAGTAGTAGTAGTAGTAGTAGTAGTAGTAGTAATAGTAGTAGCAGTACTAGTAGTACTAGTAGTATAAGTAGTACTAGTAGTAGCAGCAACACTCGTAGTAAGGTAGGTTCATATTCTGCATCGTCATATATTCTCTTCTGTCTGGATGATTTTGATGTCAATCAACATGTTTTAAATTATGCATACATGCATGGATATGGATTGTTAACAAGATTCAATAGTAAAACATTAACGGTTAGTTTACTTGTGCTAAGGAGGTTAAATACCTTTTAGGTGCCTCGTTTGTTATGTCTATTATGTATGTATTTTTTTTTGTTTCAATTAAAAACTTTGCTCTCAATGATGTTAAGCCACTAATTTGCTTTTACACAAACACTGGACAAAGAGGAAGAAAAAAGGAACATAAAATAGTGTTGGATCAAGGCTTAGAGCAAGGACTCCGGGTTTGTCAGTCATGTGCTGTCTGTACTTTACCAGCAATCACATACTCCTATATAACATGTATACCTGCTGTCTTGACTCACATTATAAGTGTAAGTTGTGTACAAGTAAATATTTAATAGTATGGTAATTTTAAGATGATGCATACTGACGCAGATCCACAATGGCAGTGTCCCGTTCTTCCCTCTCTTTCTCTTTTTGATGGACCACCACATTGACATTTAGGTTAAATTTCTGGAAGTTCAAATGATTTATATTAACAATATATTTCTATTGAATAAATACTATACTTCTAAATACATAAACTTTTGATTGTATATGCTGCTGACAATAAGCATTGGTGCGTATGTGTTTATTTTCGGTGAACAATAAATAGTGCGTACCAGTGAGTGGCCAACTTGTATCTTCTTAGCCCATCACTGCATGGGTTCTAGTGCCTGTTGGATGAGAACTTTAAGGGGGGGGGGGATTTCAATATATATATGAGCAGAGACAGTGTCCATTTCAAGAAGATAGTGCTGCATACACTGTGTTAAAATGCTAGACAGCCTTGTGTCGGTGCAGAGAATGAAAAAGACAACAAAGACCATACTGGCCTGGTTTAAGTGGAAACTTACTGCAGTTTACTGAGATTTTGATGGCGGGTCGCCTGCAAGTAACACAATTATTATACAGATCCTTATATACAGATTCTCATGTCAATAGAACAAGGAAAGATAATTCAAGTTTAAAATATAAAAATAGACATATAATTATCTCCTTTTATTTAATTCATTAACATCTCAAACCCTGCTGTCGAAGTAAGATGACAATCCAGCATAGGCTTCAAATGGTATAAAGTTAGCATCTCGGATTATACTGCTGAAGCGAACAACATATGATGTAAATAACAGAATGGACCCAGACAGAAAAAAAATGCAAAGATAAGCGATCTTTTATTCAATCGCTAGGTGAACCACACTTTATAAGTTAAAATATATTGAAATTATTGCATCCTTTAGACCAATCAATTTGTTAAGAAGGGATGCATAAACATGGCATACAATCTAACATGCATACTGTGAAGTTGTACATGATTGTTGTGTAACAATTATAAAAGAAAAGCAACCTATAAAAGAAAACAAATCATAATATTGCAAAGCAAATCCATTCTCAGGTTTATCCAATCATCAAGACAACTTAATAATGAAAAAGACGCAATATGTATATAAATGTTTTAACGATAAAGTGTAATACTAATTTAAATTCATTTATCATTTTTGTTTGAACAAAATTGAAAATTCGCAGCCTTATCACAAATAATGAAAATACAAATATGACCCACTTTGACCAAGTTGCTTTAATATCCAAACGAGCTTTTGCATTAAATGATGGCAGGAATAATAGATGTTGCTAACATTGTTAACAGCAGTTATGTTCTATATAGTAAAACGGTTATCATTCACAGTTGGATGGCACTTTTGAGAAACATCCCATGTTGATAACTGGGTACGAACCGTGTTGAGTCCAAATACAAAAATGCGTATACACTATAATAACTTGCATCTACATGCGACAGAACACTGTATAGCGAGCTGGGAATTAACATATTAAAGAACAGTGTTGACATGTTTTATAATAACTCTTCAGTACTTAAAATTTCTAATAATGCGTGTACTCGCAGTACCTACCTTATAAAGCAGTAGCTGGACTAAATCTCTGTCTGCTTTCAGTTCAATTTCCGTTGTCGTCGTCGTTAAATACATGTGTTGAGACAAAAATATTCTGATACAACCATGTGGTCCTCTTCGTTCTCTTTCTTGTTTCTTTGAGCTCATCTATTTACTTACGGGCTACATTTCGTGTTATCGACTTATTTTTACCACGATAACCCATTTTTCCCTTTTAACATGCATGTATGTGCTGTGGCCCCATATAAAACGCCTGTCTCTATTAAAAGTATTTTCTTCTTTTAAAGTTTTTAGACAATATCGAGGCCAACCCTGCTTCCTTTGAATAGGTCCATGACTGTCTACATAAGTATTATCCATCCACTACGTGTTTGCTTTTCCGCCATTTTCATATAAAAACCTGAACTTATCGGAAGCGGTCTTAAGAAAAATGTCGTAATATTAACAACCTCCTTAAATTCGAAATGACTGTTGTATCGAGCAAATATCAAACCGCCAAAAGGTGTTTCGCAAAGGTCTAAGTTAAGGGTCCCTTTAAGCGATTATGGTTTTGTATTTATGATTCTTTTTTTTTCTTTGAAACGATCGGCACTGCAACTTTAAAAGTGTTGCATTTTAACAGTCAGTGTTACGAAACCCGATTTGATGACATTCTGCAGACTTATTATAACTGATATTTGTGCATTATGAACTAAAACAGCGATGTACATAAAATGCAAAAGGATGCGGATGTGGAGTTTTTTACTTCCTCGTCATCTTTTTATCAGAATAGGTAAATAAGAAAAGGTTCTATCAAAATTTACACAGATATGCAAATATTATCTACCTGTAGACAAAGGCAAACAAGGTAACTATAATCAAGCAAACAGTATTAAATAAATTGTTAAAATCAACGTTTCATGACAAGCAGTGTTTTATATTGCTGAGCTGCTTGATTGATCGTATATACTTGAACTGTTTTGTCAAATTTAATTGACAAACAACACTGCGTATTAAATTTCGATTGGCTTAAGGTTCCAATCAACATTATTCAGTTTTCTGTTTTTCCTCAGAAATAAAAAAAAAAGGTTTACATTGTGTGACATTAAGTGGATATAATTTTGTGTCACGTACCTTTCTATCAAGTTCAGCTTGATCTAAAACAGAAATATATACTCATACAATAAATCAGTTTAGACCTGGTAAATAATGCATGTGAATGCATGTCTATCAATGAAAACATTACTACATGTATCCATGTTGTGTATACCTAGTGTAAATCATTTCCACTTCCCTTTACAGCATATGTATTAATTAAGCCTTCCTCTGCCTTTTGAAACACATGCCTATGAGCCATTCAGATAGCAGCATGTCTCCTCCTCCTTGCGATGCCCAGTCCAACGTTAGACAAGCTGGACAATTGCTAGAAAGTAGTTGTCTCTGGAGGCGTGCGCGCGCGTGCGTGCGTGCGTGTGTGTGTGTCTGTGTGTATGTGTTATAAGAGTGTTGTAAATAATGAACATGTTAATGAATATTGTATTTTTACCTATCAGCTAAACTGTTGTGTCATATTTTCTGACAATTGTCTGCGTTAGCACATTTGTGTTATCCTATTTAGATACCGAGTGGCAATAAGTGATCATATGATGAAACCTTCACACACATTTGTTAAACCTTTATCCTTTTAATTCACATCAGATCCTTTACTAATGCGCTGACTAAGCATTTTATAACAATATCACTTGTTCTATGCATCGCACCATTGAAACAACTATTCGATTCTGTTCATCCTTACTACTTGCCCCCAAAAAACATTAGAACTTTGTTTGGATGATGTTTCCACCTCAATCGTTATATTCTTTGACTGGTATCTGCATGCAACGCACACATGCACATACGTGTGTTCTTATCACTCTTATTAAAGAATGGTGTTCATTTTAACTCTCCCTTTAATAGTGTTACTGACTAACCCGGGTTGTTTTATCTTTAAGTGAACACAAAACGTAACACATTGCATTTTTGTTACGATGCACCAACAGCACTTACCAACAACAGTAAATCTGTCAAACGTCCAGTCCCTGATAGTAATCAACGGTTTGCCTTCATCGTTACCTGTATCTGGTTAGGAGAAATAAAAAATCATATGCAAATGCGGACAACTACAAATAGAACTATCAAATTGTTGATTACTGTGTTGAATGTGTTGTACATGTGTTAATCTTTCATTTAGATTTCTATTTTTTACTGTAAGATCTAAATCAAGGATGGGTAAATTAATCCATTAATTTCGCACTTTAGTTAACATCTCATATACACATCAATACTGGTTGTAAACTGCTTGTAAGCTTACCTTTAAACGTTTTTTCAGAAAGTGTTCCTTTTGACTCAAAGTTGCTTATGGCCTGCTCCATGTCAGAAATTTTCTGTAAATAAACATCAATAAATGAAATGTTCTTTGAGAAACGCAACTTGAACGTAACAAGAAATATCGCTTTATAATGGCAATACCCAATTACATGATGAATTCCGGTCAAACACACACATTTTCAATTTATTGAGTACACTTGCAGATTTCAATTCATTTACAATGTTCAAATTTCCGGTTTAAATAGAGAATTCATGGATGGTGCCGAGAATGAGAATGTTTATCTGGTGAGCGAAAAGACGTTCTCATTCTCGGCACCAGCCATGTATTCGATTTATCCTGCTTTTCATCTTTTATAGGAAAAAAAACAACAAACAACAACACACAAACAAAATGAAAAATAGGAAATCGGTAAACAAAGAAGGAAGACTGAGGAAAAACTAATGGAGAAACAATAGCTGCTTTACTCCTTTTTATTCAGACATAAACATCCGCTCAAAAAATAGTTATTCGAGTAAGTAAAACAAAACTAACACCCAAAAAAGTACAAAAGGCAACATTCAATTGTTTAAGCAACAAACATAAATTATCTGTTTAAAAATATTACAATTTTCATATTAATTAATCAAAACATAAATTGATACTTATGCTGACACGAATTGTCTTGTTTACACAAATTCAGTTCCTCAATGTCAGTGCACGCATGACTTGTGATGTGGAAAAAATAACACAGTGCATGGATTGTCTAGATTCTGATGAAGTCCAGGTAATTTTTTTTCGTGTATACATTAAAGTTCTGGATGTTAATAGTTGCATGCTGTCCAAAAAGAGCTCTTGACACGGTTTCAGCTCGAATTGAAACTTCTACTTGTTGATTGTTCATGTTGTCATTGGGTGGGGGTTGTTAAACTGTAAGCTGTGGAATGTCTGCACTAAAGGATTCAATGCTTCTTGATTCCTGAATTGTTGATGCTGACACTGATGCAACTGTCTCAATTCTGGGTAGTTTTCTTCTTGTATTCGCCAAAATGGTGCTTTCTTTCAGAAAGTGTGCTCTAGTTTAGGATTGATTGAACAGTTTTATGGCCAGTAATTTGCAATGTCTGTGGGGGCTATTCCTTTATCTTTAAGCTTTTCGACAGGCCTTTTTCTAGTTGCATGATTAGACAGCTTGTTTGCATCAAGACCAGCTGCTTTGCACATGTCTTTTAGCATTAGACCCAGGTTCTCTTCTCAATTGTTGATTTCTCTCTGATCCCAATGTTGTTGTTCTAGGCGCAAGGTACATCGGATGATCTGGTCCCTTACAGTCTGCTGGTCGTTTGCTTTCGTACAGTTCATACATTTGGACAGGATCTCTTGTTGAGTCATTTGAAGTTGCCCAGATTTTTGGCGCAGTCTTTCTGACATAACTGATGTTTTTCCCTGTTCTAGTTTTTGTTTGTCGCTCATTAAATTCTAAGAACTTCAAACCGCTTGATATGTTGCGAACCGTAATGTCTCCCCATCTATAAACAAGACGAAAATCAGGACCTTTAAAATTTGAAGATTGCCTACTGTTTTTATGTACAATTAAAGTAGTTTAACATTGAGAATAAACATTATGACTTTCTTCATTTTTTATGAACATAAATTTCAGCTATTCCTTAAAGTTCTTACTTATTTAATATATATTTTGTTTAAAGTATTCTCTAAATGCTAGCATCCATTTTCTCGGTGTGTATCTGTGCGCAGTGAAGTAAAACATATGAATGTTTTCTTCTTAATTTAAAGCATGTTAATCTTACAAACAGATTGGATTTCGAAATGTAACGTTATTTAGTTCATGTAAATAATATTATTTAGACAAAAATGAAATTCTTGTTTTTGTATGTATGTGCTAACAAGTCCAGTGCAGTCTGTTCTTGTAGTTTAATTTGAAACGCTTTCTTGGAAAGAAATCTGAGTTACAATCTCAGCAGGAAAAATACACTGGTCATTGTGCACACCTTCTTACGATGTTCAGGTTTCATTGTGATTGTTTAAGTTATTGTCTATATAACTAAACATTTTGATTGAAGTAGAAAATAGAAATGAAACATCATTTTAATTCAACTTCCTACATTCTGTGGTTCCTCGGATTCCTAGATGAACACAATTGTTAAACCAAATTGTGTTTAGCAAACTTTGAGGTGCTGCTGGTCCCAGTACTCCCTTATCATATAGAATGTTAATGTCCTCATCACTGATGGGATTACAGGCATTGGGCTTATATCCTTTTCCCATTTGTTTTAGACATTTTTGCTTTGCTTTTAATGCACTTCTAGTCAAGTTAAAGAGATTAGTATCTAGCTCCTGCATAATTCTTGTAGAATATTTCATCACTTTCAATTATCTGTTTATACTTGATAGAATATTTCTAATAGTTGATGGCTCATATTCTTCTCCATTTGTTTTTCTCATTGCCAAAACAAAGTTTGCCAAATATGGATCAAGTTCTTCAGGTAGAATGTGGTGAATTTTTCTGTGTTCATTTTTTTAAGAAATCTGAACAATGAAATTACATCCAGATTGGTTTTCTTGGTGGTGTTTTTGTTTTCTGAATTTCTTATCAGTTCTTCAATATCCTGATTTGACAAACTGACAAAGTCTCTGCTGCCAGTCTCTGGTTGTTGTTGTAGATTTTCCTTCTCTTGCAGTTCATGATCTGATTCCCTTTTTAGTAGTAGGTCAACATCTATACCATAAAGTTGCTTAAACACATCCCCTGAAATCTCAACTAAATTTGTTTCAGGAAGGGCTGTTTCTGGCATTTCAAACAATTCATTATTTGTATCTTCTGTCATAGGATTATATTTTATTATTATAACTATTTTTAGGTGAAGTTCTAAATTATTAAATTGTTTTATAAAAATGCAGTAAATAATATATACAAAGAAAGATTACTCAGTCTGGATTAAATAAAGTTCACGATGAATTATCGTTCATAAGGTCATGACCTATTAAACTGTTTTGATTGGTTAAATTTTATCCACTGACGCTTGTCTATCAGTCACGATTCAAATTTTGAAGGAATAAGAACGGCAAAGAGAAGTAGATTAACATCTGCCAGAAATTTTATTTCTGCAGATAGGTATAGTTATATTATTTAAAGCCATTTATATTTGTCTAATCTTAAGCACACGCATATAATAAATCCGATCAATAATTATTACTTTGTTTTATAATGTTTACCATTTGTTTGATTTCAATATGTTGTACCAAAATACTTTTACTATGTAGGCCTACATGCATATATATATATAGATATGTAATTTAATATTTTGATTATATTTATTGTACGATATTTTATGTTTCTATTATAGATGGTGGATATGCAACACTATCAATTAAAGCAACCTGATAAAAATTGACTTGTTTGCTTTGAAACCAACCCAAACATGAACTGGTCCGGCAACAATGGCGCCCAACGTGAATGATAAGTGTCAGCAATAAACATTGAACATCTACTTGTGGTGAGAGACATCTGTGATGACTCATCGGATTCTGGATTTGTGTAAAGATTTTGTGCACGCATCAGTGAATTATCTCCCGGGAGAAGAAAGAAAGAAAGGAGAACAATATACAGTATAATAGACAAAAAGAAGAGGAGGAGGAAGTAGTGAAAAGAGAAATAGTATGATCATACATATTTATAATAAACAGTGCTTTGACACATTGACTATTTGAAACACTTTAAAAGTGAATAGTTTTTTTTTAATCAATGTCATTGCGTGAATTGGGAAAAAAAAATCGTATATTGGACGGATTTTATGTTTACAAGGTGAGAAAAATTCTTGTTATTTTTATTGCCTATTGTACTTGTTATACTGAGATATTGTCATACGTTGTCATATAAATTTTTGCTTTTTACTAAGAGATAACACCTAGTACATTCATAGTTATTATAGTTCCTATCTTTAAGTAAAACGCACTTATTCTAATTCAAATAGGGACTATATAATAGGGCATAAACTATCATAAGTGCTTTCTATATACATTTGTATGGTTTAAAATTATCATCATTTAGATAAACGGATCAATATAAATTAGAAGTTATACAAAGCATTAATAAATAAGAATCAGACTTAGTTTCTATATAAACAATTTGAAACTACGTACACAATTGTTTGATCGAAAAAAAGTAACGAGTTTATTGATTAGAAGAGTGTTGAGAAAGTAAGCACTGTATTTGACAGTATTTTTCTACACGATTCGTACTGTACGCAGATCTTGTGTTAAGTATTTCATGTTTATATATTTAATACACGTTATCTTTCGAAGGAAAATGTGTTGTAAAAAGTACAGTAACTTGTCAGAGGTTCAATTGAGATGAATCCATTTGTGTATCATACATTGTATTGAATTATTGTTGTTTTGTTATTGTACGTTGTATAATTTGCAAGGGCCCTACATACACACTTATGTACTATTTTTTATTTCACTACACATGCACGACCACACCACACCGATAAACCGATGGTAGCCCACAAGAGACTACATACATTATCGCGTCGATATTTGGCGGAATAGCGCAGTCGATAGAGTAGCGCGCTAAAGAGTGCAATATATATTAGACGGTAGTAAGTTCGAACCGTCCGTGCGCCATCAGATTTTAATTATCTGAAAATATCATTTAAATATCGTAACCGAATATTTACGATAATCGTAAACATTAACGCGATATCTATTTCAAATTATCCCTCTTAACCCCGTTATTTCCCAGTCCCAACCCAAATAAGCCCCCCAATACACCCCAAACGTCTGAAAGGAAATAACTGTCAAGGAAGACAACTGCGTCAAACTACGTTATAGAGGTGTGCCTTAACTATATACAAGGGACATAAGTCAGTACAAACTGTGGACATCGCTAAGAGGACATAAGCATAGAACGTTACGTGTCTTAGGAAAGGGAGATAAATACTTCACACATTGGAAAGAGTACTAAAACGGAGACAACAGTATATTTTTTTTCAGTATTGATTAGTTTGAAAAAGAAACAAATCTTTAAGCATGGCAACATACATGACTAAAAGAGAATTACAAAAAGCGGAAAGAGAAAAGAAAATACATACTGAAATGAAAAGACAGACTAGTAGAAATAATAGAACACATGAAAGGGAGATAAGCGACTCAACAGATGAGGAGAATAGTGTATTTGGAAACAATGAAAGCTGTGTGAGAAAAAGATCTCTGAGAAATGAACTGGAGGAGTTACAGAGGCAAAGAGCGGAAATATTGAAATTAAAACAACAGAAAAAAGAAAGGTTAAGATATGATAACATACAAACAGAAGAACATACAATCAGGAATGAAAGGCCTATATCAAGAATACAACAAGAGAGGGAAGGACCAATGAATGAAAATGAAAAAGTAAGAAATAATTTACAGCAATTAGAAAAAGAGAAAGAGGAGTTGAAACGAAGTATAGCAGAACTTCGGGAGAGAAACGACAGACAATCAAGAAACAGCTTAGCACATAAATCGACTAAGAGTTTAAAGGAGGAAAAGAGAGAAATAGAGAAAGAGGATGAAAATGGGACAGACAGACATAATGAGGGAAAGAGGAGAGTTCAAAGCTGGATTAATACACAGCCAGTTGAAATAATAGGAGAGACGGAAGAATTAGACAGACAATTAAAATGGTTAGATAAGAAGGCAGAGCAGCTAGTTGAATTGGAGGAAGAAGATATGAATCAATCAGACTATAAGAAATACAGGAAAGAGATAAGAGAAATAGAAGAAGAGAAACGAAATAGCAGTGATGAGAGAGAATATGATGATGAAGAAGAGGATATAAAGGAACGAATAATAGTGCTACAAGAAAGAGAAAATAGAATAAAAGAAGAATTGAAACAGAAAGAGTTGATAAAATACTTAAAACAAAAACAATCAGAATTAGAAGAACTCAAGAGAAAGGAAAACAAAAGAAGAGAGAAAGAGAGGCGGATAAATACATTACTAGAAAAAGAACGAGAGTTACAAGAGAGTTTGTCGGAAAAGACAGAAAGATTGTCAATATTGGACGACGAAATTGAACATGACATTGAAACACATTATCCCAGAAAACAACCTATTCCAGCAATGATACATAAACCAAATGTGCCAAAACTATCTGAAGGGCAATTTGAAGAATGGAAAATGGAAGTTGAGTTTATGGTCGACTCTGGAATATACAATGAAGAGATATTAAAACAAGCAGTAAGGAATTCACTTACAGGAAATATGAGAAGGATCTTGCTAACAATCAAGAAAGAAGCGTCAATACAAGAAATCATTAACAAATTAGAAGGGATTTATGGAAATGTACGATCTGGAGAAAGTATTATTGAAGAATTTTACAGCTCAAAACAAAGGAAAGGTGAAAGTATTTCAGCATGGGGATCAAGACTCGAGAATTTGGTTCAAGTTGCAATAGAAAAAGGACACATTCAGGAGAATCAGAGAGATGACATGCTTAAGTCAAGATTCTGGAGATACCTAGAAGATGAAGATCTGAAAAATGCAACAATACTTACATTCGAGACATGTTCGAGTTTTGAAGAACTACGCTTGAAGACCAGAAGAGAAGAACAAGAAATGAAGAAAACAGAAGAAATCAGTCATATTAAATCAGCACAACAAACCAAACAAACACGAGATAACGACACTTTGCTAAAAGAACTTTTAGAGAAAATCAACAGAATAGAATCGAAGTTGAACAGATTAGAAAGAGAAAAGACAGAACAAAATGGACAGTATAGATATCAGGACAGAGGAAGGCAGACGTACAGAAGTAGTATCAACAGAAGAGGCAGAGGAAATTATAACGATTTTCGGCAGAGAAACTGTTACAGACAAAGATACACAGAGAGGACATTGAACGATGATAAAACTGAAACAGAATTAAGAAAATTAACGCCGAGAGCTGAAAAGGAGACAAACAAAGTGGACCATTTAAACTAAACAACGCTCAATTCGAGGGGCAAGATGAGAGCGAGAACGAATATATATGCCCTAAACCAAAAGCAGAAATGGAAAACAGATCCAAAGAAATTAAAGCGAGAATTATTGGAGAAGAAAATTTAACGGACATCGAACTAAATGGAAAAACTACAAAAGCGCTGATTGATAGTGGATCAGTGGTCAGTACAATTTCAGAAAACTTATATAGAAACCTTCCTGACAAGCCAGAATTACACAACATGACAGACTTTGGAATAACAATTGAGACAGCAAATGGGACAACATTACCATATTTAGGTTACATAGAAGCAGATATTATGTTACAGAACCAAGATAAAGCATTCCCGACACTTCTTCTGGTAGTTCCAAATACAGAATATCACAACAAAGTACCAGTCCTCCTTGGAACCAACATCATCAGAGACGTGAGGCAATCACTTAAAGACAATCAACTACCAGACGAATGGAAAACGGCCGTACTAACCATATCTGGCTCAACAGGAACAGTTATAGCTACCAGGAACATTAACCTCAAACCTATGGAAACAAGGACTGTGACAGGTGTTACAAGAAAAGTAAACAATCACGAAACAGTTATAACTGAAGCGGTAGAAGATGCTAACCATAAAGCAGTCATATGTCCAAGAGTTATCACACTGAAAGGTCCTGGAAAAACGACTCGAGTACCGGTTCGAATCTGTAACTTATCTACTAAGCCGATAAAAATTCACCAGAAACAAATATTGTGTAATCTACAGGAAGTAAAAGTTATTGATCATAACATAGTTTCAGAAAATACATTCACGTGTTCATTGATGCAAGAAACAGAACAACAAAACGTCAACAACAGGACTGACAAAAAGAAAGAAAATAAAGTCAACGTGGATCTTCAAGAAACAGACCTGAATGCAAAACAAAAGCAAAAGGTTCTTGAATTATTCGAAAAATGGCAATCCATTATACCCAAAGGCCCAACTGATTTAGGACACACAGGTGTTGTGAAACACACGATTAAACTAAGCGACGAAACACCATTTAAAGAGCCATGTAGAAGAAACCCACCAGCAATCTACAACGAAGTTAAAGAACACTTGAAGGAAATGCTTAATATAGGAGCCATAAGACCGTCAAAAAGCCCATGATCTTCAAATGTGGTAGTTGTAAGAAAGAAAGACGGAACCATAAGATTTTGTATAGACTTTAGAAAGCTAAACTCAAGAACGAAGAAAGACGCCTACCCAATTCCAAAAATAGAAGAAACATTACACATGCTCTCTGGATCAAAGTACTTTTCAAAGATCGATCTTAAATCAGGATATTGGCAGGTTGAAATGGAAGAAGAAGACAAGGAAAAGACCGCATTTCAAGTTCCAGGAGTTGGATTCTATGAATGTAATAGAATGCCATTTGGTCTTTCCAATTCGCCAGCTACATTCCAAAGACTCATGGAACGTTGCATGGGAGATATGAACCTACAAGACTGCCTTATATACCTAGATGACATTATTATATTCTCCAACAACATTGAAGAACACATCAAACGTCTAGACAAAGTATTTCAAAGACTTCATGAATACAACTTAAAGATTAATCCTAAAAAGTGTGAGTTCTTCAAGAAAAGCGTCACATATCTTGGACACGTCGTATCAGAAAAAGGCATACAGACCGACCCAAAGAAAATTGAAGACGTAGTCAATTGGTCACGACCTAAGACTGTCAAAGAAGTATGTAAATTCTTGGGATTCGTCGGTTACTACAGACGCTTTATAAAGGATTTTTCTTCTGTTGCTAGACCTCTTAACAATTTACTGATTGGACACCCTACGAAAGATCAAAAGAAAGCAAAATTGCCTAACAAAAGAACACCATTCGCTTGGAACAATGAACAAGAAGATGCATTCAAAAAATTAAAATTCATGATTACAAACGCACCAATTCTGGCCTATGCGGATTATAGTCGACCGTTTACGGTACATACAGATGCGTCTACGAAAGGCTTGGGAGCGGTTCTTTATCAAAAACATGACAACAAAGACAGAGTAGTAGCATTCGCCAGTAGGTCATTAAAAACAGCTGAACGTAATTACCCAGCTCACAAATTGGAATTTTTGGCTTTAAAATGGGCAGTTTCAGAAAAGTTCCACGATTATCTCTACGGCAGTGAGTTTACAGTCATCACTGACAACAACCCCTTAACATACGTCACGACTACAGCAAAACTCGATGCTACAGGACACAGATGGCTAGCATCCCTAGCAAATTACAACTTTCAAATCAAATACAGACCTGGAAAACAAAACGCGGATGCCGACGGATTATCAAGAATAAAAACAGAAACTTTAGAACAACCATCAGTAGATGCCATAATTACAGCAAAGCTATCATGCGAATCACTCAATCTGAACATTATTAACCCAGAAGAAAACGCCGACGGTATTATCGATACTAATTTGGACGTTCCAGAGGAAATTATTACTGCAGAATCGCTTTGCTCTAAAGACTGGCGGAAAGCACAAATGGAAGACAAAGTTTTGTCAGAGTTACATCGCCATATCAAGCAAGGAACTAAACCAGCGAAGCCATGTTCACAACAGCTAGAACAATATAGACGTGAATGGACTAAACTAGAACAGAGAGATGGAGTACTATATCGTCGTTACAACAGCAAGAGCCAGACATTTCTACAACTTCTTCTACCAGAAAAACTAAGAGATACTATATTCAGTGCTCTTCATGATGATCTCGGACACCAAGGTAGAGACATAACAACATCATTATTTAAAGAACGATTTTACTGGCCAGGAATGGACATTTACGTACGGTCTAAAGTTGCAAATTGCGAGCGTTGCATCAGACGTAAAACGCCTACCCAGACAGCTCCATTGGAACCGATTTCATCATCTGCTCCTATGGAATTGATTTGTGTCGACTTTCTTAGTATGGAAGCGTCGAAAGGAGGCTATGAAAACGTGCTAGTGATTACAGATCACTTTACAAGATACGCACAGGCATTTCCAACAACTTCACAAACTGCAAAAACAACAGCTAAAGTTCTTTTTGATAAAATTTTTGTACATTATGGATTTCCGGAAAAACTTCATAGCGATCAAGGATCAAACTTCACTTCACAATTAATCGAGGAACTTTGCAAACTGACTGGTATTTCAAAAACAAGGACAACACCTTACCACCCTATGGGAAACGGCATGGTCGAGCGGTTTAATCAAACATTATTACAAATGCTAGGAACCCTAGACGAAGAAAAGAAGTCAGATTGGAAATCACATGTCGCTCCATTAGTTCATGCGTACAACGTAACTTCACATAACAGCACTGGATTTTCACCATATTATTTAATGTTTGGACGTCATCCAAGACTAGCAATAGATGCATTTTTAGGCTTACAAAATGACAACATCAGTGAAAAATACACACAAGAATACGCAAGAAAATTGAAAACTCGCCTTACAGAAGCCTACAACAAAGCAAAAACCACAGCGCTTGAAACATCTGAAAACAGCAAACAGTTATATGACAAAAGAGCAAGATATACAAAACTTATTCCAGGTGATCTAGTCCTCGTTAGAAATGTAACAGTTAGAGGAAAATGTAAACTCGGCGACAAATGGGAGAAAGATCCGTACATAGTCATTGCCCAGCCCAACCCTGAAATACCGGTGTTTGACGTAAAGAAAAATAATTCACATGCAAAACGAGTGCGACGATTACACCGGAATCTCCTAGTACCACTTGGTATGTCATCAGAGTGTAAACCCACAGATGGCGTAATAACGGGCAACATGCCGTCAACAACATACGTAATACCACAACGTCGGCCTGGATACACAGACAACTCTGACAGTGACGATTCGGAAGTAATTCGCCCACAGAGACGATCCAATCGAATCAGGAGACAGCCACAGTGGTATCGAGCTGTCATATAGATGTGTCCCTCTCCCTGCCCAACTAACTTTAAACCGTTAGGCCGTATTAATTTGTAAATAGAAATAAGAAATGTTCCGCTAAATTTTAATCTGCACAATTGTTATTAACTTTTGTATAGACGCGATTGTAGTAATTAAATTTAACTTTGTCATGCAATGATATCGTGCGTAATGTATATGTAAGTCTTAACCTACCTTGTTCCTAATGGATCATCATTACGAACACACATACAGATACACACGATTTTGTTAACAATACAGAAATTTCAAAATGAATATACAAATGTATATGAATATGTTAAACATATCATGTACTCAATTTTATGCCAAATAACGGATCATTGTCTATATCCGTCTGTAACTGATGTTACTACATGTAGTTAGAAATGTTTTGTATTGAAATTGTTTTGTATTTCGTATAAATTATATTGTTATAAGAAACTTCTCCCACAAATGTCGGGACGACATTTTCAAACTGGGGGGAATATGTCATAGGATTATATTTTATTATTATAACTATTTTTAGGTGAAGTTCTAAATTATTAAATTATTTTATAAAAATGCAGTAAATAATATATACAAAGAAAGATTACTCAGTCTGGATTAAATAAAGTTCACGATGAATTATCGTTCATAAGGTCATGACCTATTAAACTGTTTTGATTGGTTAAATTTTATCCACTGACGCTTGTCTATCAGTCACGATTCAAATTTTGAAGGAATAAGAACGGCAAAGAGAAGTAGATTAACATCTGCCAGAAATTTTATTTCTGCAGATAGGTTTAGTTATATTATTTAAAGCCATTTATATTTGTCTAATCTTAAGCACACGCATATAATAAATCCGATCAATAATTATTACTTTGTTTTATAATGTTTACCATTTGTTTGATTTCATTATGTTGTACCAAAATACTTTTACTATGTAGGCCTACATGCATATATATATATATATATAGATATGTAATTTAATATTTTGATTATATTTATTGTACGATATTTTATTTTTCTATTATAGATGGTGGATATGCAACACTATCAATTAAAGCAACCTGATAAAAATTGACTTGTTTGCTTTGAAACCAACCCAAACATGAACTGGTCCGGCAACACTTCTCCTATCAAACATTCCCATACAACATTAAAGGTTGCTGGACTTAAGAAATCTGACATGTTTACTATCAAAGCCGCTGTAGTTATCCCAAAATGCTATTCGGCAGAAAAAGAATAAAATTCCCAATGCGTCTCTCTTAGGGGAATCAATACAAAACAATTACAGCGCAATTGTTTTCTCTTTCTTTCCTATTCTCCATGTCAACATATATAAATGTTAAAAATCTACGAATGATTACATGAATCGGCAAAAAAACATTTATTACACGTTTGATGAAGAGCGTGTATACATAACTAATGTAAACAGTGTATTCATACGCGTGCGTGGCTTGGTCACGTAACCTATTGAATGGTTAACACCAAGTTTATTCTGCAAGTCTTTATCCTGCACATTTACGCGTGGAAGCAGGAAAAATGGTCATACTTTCTGACGCAATATCAAATTTGCAATATGAGAAATAAAAAACATTGTATTCTAACTTTACCTCGCTGTTAATATATATCATTTTTAGGTTTGATGCTGAATCATAAATGAAATTGTTAAAACAAATATACTTTCGACATGATCAATGAAGTTTTAATGACGAAAATAAAAGGCTAAGTGATATTGTATGTTATATTAGTTAGTATGTCCACCGCAGAGTAAACTACTAAGCTTGAAATACCTTCCATAAATCTGTCATCTTTACTGTTTTTACAGTTAATTCTCGCTTCATGTCGAACACGAAGTCGTGCAGCAGTCGCAAGTCCTCGCCATATAGAAGGGTTAAGCTCCCATTCCTCAACTATAGAAGAACAGAAAACAATAAGACTAGTTTGTCTTGATTTGTGTTCTAATTTATTGTATAATCAATACAATAAACAGTTCACTATCTATGTCGAATGCCATTACCACATTATATACAATGTTTATCAATGCTCTATTTGTTTGGGAAGTTTAGGAGGCAAACATTGTAAAACTATGAACTGTTAAAACCATGACTATTTCCTTACGCAGAGCAAAAGGATGGACAACTACGCTTTAACACGTGTTCCGTTCTATGATATGCAAGTATTTGTTTATTTGAAGTATGTTAGTTGTTTGTGCGGTTCAATTAACAGTCCCACTTTGACAGTAGACGTTTGCTGCTAACAAAACGTTTCTCGAAAATAAAACAAACCGGTAGATGCCGAAGTACGACATCAGCAGCTATGTACAACAGGGCGTACACATTGGCAATAGTTGTGTTGACCAACGAACTATTTGCATCGAAGAATAGTGCACAAGTATTTATTAATTCGTTACAGTGACATGTCTAGCTAACACTTAATGCAGATGTGCACTTGAAACATAGCACGGACTTCGACATCATCGGTCAATGATTTAAACCTACCCTTTCTATATTTGCGTTTGCCTCTGAAATGTCAACGCTTGTAATATTCTTGTTGAGATATCTGATAAATGCAAGAAGGACATCCATGGTATATTCCATTTCTGTTGGGCTCAGTTCCATGGTAGCACAGTGAACCATCGTATTCCTCACTGATCTGACCTGCAAACAATATATTTTAGGGAGTATTTTCATTTTCATTTGCACCTGATATTGGACTCTTCTGAATGCATTTTTTGTGAATCTGGATGCTTTATTGTGTTTTGCTTAATTCCCTGAAGGATTTGGCCTTTAGTTGTGTTCCTTGTTTATTAACGTGTTGTGCTACTATTAAGTACGTCATGTTTTACTTCCTCTTGTAAAAAAATATAATCGGTACAAAACACTTATATTTAGACAGCCATCATTCTGACAAAATATATAAGCCCGCCAGATATTTACAGAGGCTTTACTGTCGGCATTCTGCCACTCCCATGTATAATACAGCTACATAGAAATGCATGTAATAGCACTCACATTGCCACTTTCACTGCATATTTATTTGCAGCATCTAACTTTATCGACAGAATGCCTTTGGGTATAAGATGCATATGTTAACGACGATGCTGGTGTTCGAGAGTTGCTTTGGCTTTAAAACTCTACAAGTAATTGTTTCAACTCTGAAGTGACCTCAGAGTTGCCATTATTCCTCTATCTGATTTCATTTGTTCGTTTATTAGATGTTGTGTTGCACATATTAAACACAACACACAGAACAATAAATTCCAGTACTTTTAGCATATTAAGTTATTATTAGTCCATTAATTCAACTTCAAAAGTTATCTTGGAACCGTTACGTACGTTAAATGCTTTTTTCTTATGTTTAATATATCATTGTTTGTTATCAACGTTGTTTGGTATGGAATCATTTTGGTATCTAGGGTATGTACAGAAAGAAAGAAAGTGTTATGTTTCCGAAAATTAACCCACTTCAATCATTTTAAAGTGGAATGAACGAAGACACAATCTGGGGGAACGCCTAACATGCTGACTAGGCATGTCACTGATTCTGATGGAAATACTCCTGTTATAAAGCAACATGTTTACGTTATTGTTTGCAAATGTGGTAATCGCACATCGAACTGAAGAAAACATATAACTTAACACAAGTTGCTTTCAAGTGAAACTTAGTATGTCATTCAATATAAGACCGAAATGCTACAACATATCATATGTCTTATTATGAAACGCTATCACAGGTTTTCAATAATAGCCAAGATAGATACTGGTGGTTTCTACATCTAGGTGTAAGAAAGTGGTAAGGAAATTAGAATTATTCGGAACCTAGTCTTTGTTTGCAAACTGTTCGTGAAAGTTAAAAGAAACTTGGGCAATGACTAAAATCGTCAACGCAGAACACTCCGATGTCGAGTCCATACCTTTGACCTTTTGGCCAATAATACTTCCGGCATGTTACCAGTGCTATCTTCGTGAAACTAACATTTTATAAATGATCATCCAAATCGAATAAAACATTTGAAATGCCTACGGGTATACGGGTTGAATCTTACATCTGACGTCCCGATACCAAATCAATAGCAACAACCCCTTTTCCTAGAACACTGCAATCGTTTTGTCTAGCTTGTTTGCTGCTATGGACTCATTCACTGCTAAAAGATCAGAATATTATGTTCTTAACATGTAGTCCGAACATCAAAACATGTACCGAAAAGTGTTTCTGCCTACGTATGTAATTATGAACATGTGAGGGCGTACCGATAATCCACGTAGTATTACTTTCAAGATTTAGACATTTAAATAAGTAACAACAAATAAATCAGCCAAAATATGTATGTTTCTGCTATGTTTATGTCAAAGTTACAGGGGCAACAAATAATTGTTAACACACATGAAGAGAAATATTACAAACTATCTCCGTTTGTATCATGGGTATACAAGTCAGCACAATAAACTGTCCCCATGGGAGTATTCCTCAATAGGCGTCGCGCTTCAGCGCATCGCCACTTATGGCGATGATTAGCACTGTTCATATTTAGAATGTAGAAGAAAAAACGTGTACGATGTGAGGTAATAACTTACTTGCGTTAGCAGTGTTTCATCCGTCTTCTTCTTCAGTGGTAGGCAACATTTAGTAATGTAGCAGAGAGCACTGATATCGCAGTCCTTAAACTGCTTAATTTCAGATCTCATCCTTCTCTTCATGAAGATACTCTGGAATTTGAATTGTGAACTAAGCCAAGTTTTGGGGTCACTGCCTCGTAACATTGATATCGCTTCGTCTGAATCTGGAAAAAGTTGCTGTATATCCTCCAAAAGTCCATTGCAATTACATGTACACAAGTGGTCTTTAAATTTTAACTTGTTCCCATCTTTGGTGATGTCTTTTGAGTTTGCCTTTGGACAGAGTTTAAATCTGGATTGGCGTGAAATTTTCAAGTATAGGCGTTCCATTTCTGTCTCGACAAGAGGCAACCAGACGCATTGAACGTACTTCAAGGCAAGCGCGCATCGACACCATAAATCTAAGTTTGTATCAACTCCCCGTCTGTTTGTCTGAAAACAACATGCATCTGTCTTATGGTTAGCCATTTATATACGTTCATGCTTCGAAGAGTACTGGCTATTTCACAACATTGAGAAGACAACAATAACATGTACCACATGTTTATTACGAATAAATTATCCAGCAGTCGTTTCATCAACGTTGTTATCGTCTCGAAAGTCAGCGATGTCAGAACATTGCTTCACGTTTGTATAGCTAATAATATATAAGATTTATTTCTCTCAAAAAAACATTGTCAAAAGACGCTTGAAACATAGTTGACAACCACCCAATGTGATGCAGGCATGCGGAATTTGCAACATTTAAAGCAAATAGAGAAAAAGAACACAGGAAACAACGTACATATTAATCTACATACTTAATTGCAGTTCTGAATAAGTTAATCACTGAGTGAGTTGTTCATTTAAATCAATTGTAAGTATGAACTGGACTGCAGTTTCCAGTGGACGTCTATGGAGTTTCCAAAATTTAAAGTTAAGTGAACACGTAAACGTATTTACACATTAATTTTATCTAAATAAAATTATAATTTAATCAGTTTCAATCGACGGCAAATTAAAGTCAAATGCATTTCGTAAATAATTGTATGTTACCCAGTGTTCATATTTCCAGATCTTACTTTATTATAAAACCAAATAGCATTGCATTATTATATCATCTGTTGTCAGTTGTTGTGTCTGTCCTGTGTTGCATGTCTGTCACGTGTTGATGTCTGTAGTGTCCACTGTGTGATAGCTGTCTAGTGAGAGAACAGGTTCTACAACTAATCTATTTTTAACTTGTAAGTGACCTCTTACCCTCTATACTTACTATATAAGGGACTGATTAGGGGCAGGGTAGGTCTCTCTCCTACGCTAACCAGCAAACCAGCTTATGGCATTAATTATTATACTTTAATAATTAGAGGTGGGAACTCCATTGAAGCCTGGTGAGTTTAACTTTATGTTACTTTTATTTGTATTTGTGTAAAGGTGTTTTGTTTATTATTTGATATATCTAATTGAAATTGTCTTGTGAGTGATTTTTGTATGTAGTACTGGAATGGATGAATTGAGTCTTGAAATTTGATACTAGTGAAGTCACTTTGGGCTAAGACATTATTTTCATGTTCATTCCATGCTTTATTTCATATCATGAAATAAAATAGAATCTGCAACCCGGAGTTTGGCAGTAATATAGAATCCTGTATATAGAGCACCGGTTACATATTTAACGCTTCAATATACCTATCCAACAATTTAAATTAGTTTTATTTTTAGTAACATTATTACCTATTTAAGTTGCAACACTTAAATATTAATGAACAAATTGATTTGATTGGCCATATTTTATAAACCTTAAAAAAATAATGAGCACAATGCACAGATAGTGAATACCTTTTTCATGTGCCTTTTCGGTGTTTGGTATATGTTTTTTATCTTATATATGCCATGCTATATTTTATTTTCAAACATCTTTGAGTCATACAAGTGCAAATAATATATAGCTAGATTAGAGAATTTGCTTGAATAATTGTACCGCAATTAAACATGTTTTTGTTTAGAAAGAAACTAAAATATGTACATTCGCAATAAAAATGATACACATGCAATATAAAAGACATTGGCTTTCAGGCTTCAATTAAGTTCATTTCGAGGGACAACATAGAATGTCTATCTTGTAGCAGAGCAATAAAGTGACAAAGAGAAGAAGGGTGCTGTCTCAGCAACATGTCCGGTCATAAATGAAAAGAAATGCTTAGTTTATTAGTCATAAAAGGAACCATTGCAAGCAGTGTAGTATAGCTTTTGATTTCCGTGGTGTAACCATCAGCAATACAATTCTGATATGTTTTGTAAAGAGATCAGAAACGTAATAGAGACGTAAACTTTTGTTTATCGTATAGGAATCCTTTCCATGAAATGAAAGATGTGTAAAAGACACCGACCTGAAACTTATCAGGGGCTTACTGAGTGAAATTAACAGTTAAGTGCGAGAATATTCTAGTCCGGAGGTTTTACTGTGGGTTATCGGTGGTAGTAACAGTTATATATCCAATAATAATAAGTTGGGCGTCAACAATATAATAAAATATCTCAGTAAAACGAACACAGAACAAACATACAGTTACCCCATATCTGAGGATTACACAATAGCACGGACGACCTACCTTAGTCCCCGTTCCATCTCCAGCCTCGCCTCCTAAACATAGAACGAAATGAACTATTTTAATAATAGTTGGATGAATGCTGAAAGCAGGTATTCTTTATGCGAAGAGGTACATGGACCGGATAGTGTATTTTAATGGCAATACATAACGGCAATAATAATTATATTTTTGCATTAATCCGCGTTTTAATTGTGGCATTGAGATGCAAGTGTATGTATTTATTTACTAATATTAGCATAACCAATACAGAATATGTCTACGAATTAATTTAAATTTAGACGTCTCTGTGCACATAACATATAGTGTTAAATACACAGTAACCGCCTTAAATATGACACTATTCATGTTTGTATTACGAATAATTTTATTTTGCTTTTAATGGTGTGTCGTACGCTTTAAAGTTCTATAAATGGTCAATGGTATTTACGGTTATGCACATATTTGGTAACAATGCACAATATATTCAATACTGAACATCATTTGTTTGTGACATACATCGAATTGTCATTAAAGCGACATTCAGTTGTTTGATATGACATATATCAGGGTAGAACCACCGGCGCAGCCCATGTCATCTGGCTGACCGCCACACATTAAATCTTTCGCCCCATTTGTGTCTCCAAGACACGCTTTAAGAGGTTAAGCAGTCAGAGGAGTTACAAATCGGCGACTCCAGCGCTACGCTACGGGCAGCCCATAACATCTTACTAGTCACTAGTTTACCATACATCGGCAAGCAATATGTACTAACCACGAATATGCATGTTCAACAATTTTCTTGTATCACACAATCTCACAAAGCGCTGTAAGGTTTATAAATGTGTAATGGCATGGTTTTCGTTTAAGCGATTTGAGATTAAATTGTTGCGACTGCAGATTCTTCTCATTCATGCTTAACAGAAAACATGGAAAACCCCTCAAGCAACTTGAAATTCCGAACGTATGATATTAAGGTACATTATGCTGTTGTGGATTGTGGAAAAGTCGAGATCTCTGTATTATCTTTGCTATGCCACATTGGCTAAAGGAACCACTTTTCTCCTTAAAATAAAAATGGAAATACATGCACAAAATGCAAACTTACCTGTAACAATATTGCCCGAATGGCTTGTTCTTGGAATACCTAGCGCCTCTTCTAGCTTGGTGATATTCTGGTAATATATAGTATTTTACCTCAATTGATAACCAATCACGTTGCCCTTACAAATTATTGCCATATCATAAATTACTGAATATGCTGTTCAAGTTTGAACCAACACCCATACGAATCTCCGTTTCTTCTTTCAAGCTTATATGAGTCATTACAAATATGATATACAACTAATTAACATATAATGCAGATGCTCATCTGCAATTACGTCCGGTAATTCCACCCAATTTAATGCTAATTTTACTTTTTCAGACAAGAATGCATCTTATGAATTGACGAAAATATTCAATGTCATTAAAATCTTACACGTTAGGTAACATGATCAGCCAGATTAGAACAGGTTCAAAAGCACCAGGAAATCAACATGTTATTATTATTGACAACTACAACATTATATGCCAGTCTGAAACATTTAGTTGGTCATGTTTGAAAGCGACCATGCTAGTTGTATGTAGAACAAAGGCCGTGTATGTATGTGTGTTTGTGTGATGTGTATGCATAGGTGTGTTGTATATTTAAATGCGTCTTGAAATCAAAGGAAAATCAAACTGTGTCCAATTACAATAATTATATACATTTAAACAATGTGGCTAATCGTACAATAAAATAATTGCGCTAAACAGGTTAAACTTACTTTCTTATGACATTCTTTCGTAGTTATCAAATTAATATACAATACCTGACTTAACATCGTTATCAAGACTTCGTGTTGTGTTATTTTCCTGGTCAAATCAGTCTTGACTTCTTGAAGCAGCTGTTTTTCCCCGTCACGGAGCAGCTTCAATTCACCATTCTTTATCTGCAGAAGATTTTTATTTTGTAAAACTTAGAACAATTAGTTTCCATGACACACTATAGCAAACATTATGACACTGTAATTAATCTGAGAATATGTGACATTTGCTAAAGACACTCTAATTGGACATCCACTCTTACCTCGACAATGGCTTTTATTGCATCTGTCACCTTATCCCCCACTTGTACTTTTTCAATGTGCCGTAACATGTCTAGGATCACGTCTATGTAATCGTCCATCTCCTGTTGGCTTATCTCCAGCGAAGAACAATGCATTATTCTGTTTCTCACATCTGTCACCGGTTTCATCAAATCCTTTTGATCCTATAGTGTTCAAAATCATGCAGACGAATTATTTTAACAGTCAACACTACACAAAGTTAGTGTAATGGTACTAACGTACAAAACAACACAATTCATTAAGCATTGAAACAGTTATTTGCTCCTCTGGTATCTGGTATGTGAGTAAAAATGAAGATGTGAGATGATTACACTAGTTATTACAAAATTATTCACCTTTCTGAAATTGAAAATATATCACCAAGTAACCGGTTAAAATGGATATTGCATTGTCCGTGTCCTTTACGGGATATTGCCACCAGGAACTAAGCCGGCAAGGACCTGGCCGTGCAGGCATTGCATATCCTCAAAGACGTTGGACTGATTTCGGCACATAGTTTCGTGCATTTTATTATTTTATATGTGGTACAAAATGCGTTCGCGTAAGTTGAAGGCACTGAGCCTCCAAATTCATATTATTGTATCTCTTACCTTCTTTCCATGTTCAACAATAAACAATTTTCTCAGAGGTTGACACTGCTTAATGAGATGACAAAATGCACCGACATCGCAGTCTTCAAACTGCTTGACTTCATGTTTCATCCGGTCCTTTAGGAATATACGTGTCAAGTCAAGTGGTGTGCTAAGCCAAGTTTGGGGGTCAGTGTTACGTACCATATTGATTAAGTCAGAAGACTTAAGAGTGAGGCTCTTGATCATGTTCAAAACATTGTTACATTCAAATTGGCACATGTGACCGAATCTCACATACGGACTATCGCCTGCTCTTTCGATGTCTTGACGATTTGCCTCCACGCAAAGCGTTCTTCCAAATGTCTTTTTTATATCCTTTTGAACTTCTTTCATTTTCTTTTCGACAATGGGTACCAATGAAGGCTGAATGGATTTCAGGGCGAGGCAAACTCTCAACCAGTTACACTCATTTTTGTCTTGAATGATCCTCTAAAAACAAATTGAACAGCTTATGAAATATATACAGAGTATATAAACAATTATTTAATGGAGGGATTTTTTTCTGAATTGTCGATTGTAATTAAATATGGCATCGCTATATGTATATGCGTGTTTTTTTATCTAAGATTTACACCAGTCGAGATTGTGATTATTCAATATATGAGCCTATAGTCAGTTCATTTTTCACGTACACATCACACCTAACACACCCCGACAACTCCACACACACACACACTGACTCATGTGAACATACAATTTCATATATTTAATATAACAATAGGTGCTTCTTAATTCGGCCAAAGCCCAATCATTCACAGAATAAACTAACCTGTATATTCTTTGAGTGATCAAGTCTCAATGAACATATAAGGAACCGTTTTGCGGCATACCTTTGATCGTTTATAAATGTTGCATGTTAGGCGTAGTTTTGGAAGTAAGAATAATACTAGCGGCATTAGTTTAAGATCAGGTAGTGCAGTCCTAAATGTAACAGAACCTGAAAATAGTGACTATCAACCAGGATTCAAATATCATCCTAACAACTCAGCTATGTATCTGTGAAAATGCTACATTTCTTTCTTTTTACACAAAATGATTTTCCCAGAAAGTCATCACTGGTTCTACTCTTCTGCACCGTTGAATATCACTACTCAAACAGGGTACTGCTTTACGCGGAAAAGTAACGACCTTACATAAATATGCCAAGGATTCAGAATACCTTATCAATGGCAGAACGCTCATTGACTGATTCACATAAGCTATCTGAATGAAATGCCAATCAAATTGCTGCTTTTATAGCGAGATATTCAGAGCCAAATCCCCACTCCTGCATAGTTGTTTTGTCTCACTACATAGCCTTAGAATAAACAGTAAAATAATAGAACACTGAAATCCTAAGTACCATGATGTAAAGAAAACGGACACTATCGCGTGTAGCTAAGAACATGCCAGTATGTCCGCCACAAATTACACCTCTATTTGACCACAGCATGAGTTTTATTAGTCACAATCTGTACTAACAGAACTTAAGAAATATTTGGTATATATTCGCTTACTTGATTTTTTATGAACTCAAGATGCTCATTGAAGTACTTTCTTTTATATTTTTATTGCATTTTCAAGACTATAGGAAGAACCTATTTGCCTATAAAATCTGACATATCCCCAATAAATGTTATTTTAAACAATACAAAATAGCAATTACCATCCCAGTTACGCCCCTGCGTTTACTGTGAGTGTCCTCTTGTAACAATTAAATCATTGTCACAATCATTATCGCTGCATGCTAGTCGAGATTCACAATATAAAATAACTAGAAAACAATGCTTACCTGCTCATAAAATTGTTGAATACGCTGCTGTCTGACAGGGCTTATGTCAGATAAAGGCAGCAATATGGCAGGTGTCTTGAATTTTATCTGAAGCACAAAGTACGTGTAAAGACGTAAACTTATTTCCATTAGGCCATGGTCACAGTAACGTCACCACAAACTAATATTTATTAAGTTTGATCTTCCTGATTATTTCAAGTACTATTGTGTTACAATTGGTACATTCTCCTTCAACTTATTCGCCTTTAAACATGAACGTCATTTTAACAATGACATAACAGTATATTGTTAACTATAGCTGCCTGCTTATTCGTGTGTATTGAAATTATTTCAAACTAATCTCTCGTTTGGAATTTTTACTTTTACGTTGCCGAGCCTTTGTATCTACTGTACATACTGTACATATGTTTATAGTTTATCTTATTACTAGTTGTTATGTATGTATATAAGTTAATTGTATCTGTTTTAACTCCCGATGCAGGTGCTTACTGTTAGTTGTATCACTTTGACGGGATAGTGTTATTTACACTGTTTGTTTGCTAGAAAAAACCTTCAGGGAGTGCGAGGTTGGAGCGCTCCACAAACCAGGTTTAAGCACCCCAGTATGTCTTTTTGCCGATTGGCCATTCCAATGCGGTTACTGATGGTTCTGCTTTATGTGTGTTATGTCTCGTCTCTGTGTTTTTGTCACATTTACATTTACCTTGTTTGCCTTTGTCTACTGGTAGATAAAATTAAAATATTTGTGGAAATTTTGATAGGACCTTTTCTTTTTTTTACCTATTGAAAAGGGCACTATTTTAATGATTAGTTCTACATAAGATTTAGTAAATATAATATAAAGATATTAACTTACCTGACTTATTATTCCTGGAAATATGCATTTCTCCAGAATATAGACGATGTCTTCGATACAACTTTCCATCGTTTGTTTTGCCAATTCTTGCTTAGAACTTAGCTGCACAGTTAATGCGACATCTCTTGCCTAAATATTTAAAAAAAAAATCGCATGATATGTTTATATCTACACATTTGTTCCGGTAGATCGCACTATTTTTAATAATGCATCGTGCATTCGTATATTTTCTATGCTGCACTGTATGATTAGCAATATATGATCTTGTGTCTAAGTAAATATAAAAATAAGTTATTAACCTTCCTGGTACAGTATTATTTAATACAACAATGCCTTCACAATGAGTCAATTAAACTGTGCGCTCTATTATATTTAGTATTTTCTTATGATTGAACTTAAGCATGTACGTGTAGGACTAAATAATTATCCGATGGCTGATACAGTATGGTTGGGGTTTGCCGTTTATTTTGGCTATACAACTAGTATAAGATACTTCGGAGTTAACCTTAAACAGTAAAATCATACAATTCGCTAGTTTTCGTTCTGTTCTGTGATTGCTTGACAAAGTACAATGCAAACATAAAATAATCGTTGATTTTTGCCTAAAAACAGAAAATAATTAATATTTATATACTAAAATCATATGATATTATAATCATAATGCTTTCATATTTTACAGTCTGTAATTTATGCTCCGCATTGACGAGTGTCTTACCTTGCATACTTTTGCCAGAAATGTTTCTGTTTCACTTTGAATTCCATCAAACATTTGAACATTTGCAATCAACGTTAGAAGACAGAATGTGTCCAATTCCTCGAAGCCACAAAATATGTGCATACATGGTTCTAAAAACAATTTTGCAAATTCCCATACATTATCGAGGCAATCTTGTAGATTCACATTTCTAAACATTGTTTGTGGTGTCAGTTTGCATTTAGCTGATCGTATTTTCAGAACATCTGTCAAAAACTCGTTGCATTTTTTCTTACAGTCATGTTTGAACTTTTCTTCGGCTGGTGGATGATAACTCAATTTGTCCGTGCCGTCTGCGGCAGGTAATTGACACAAACTTAACTTCGGAAATTTTGTTTTGACTTCTGCGTGAATCATCACCATCTTTCCCTTGCAATACTGTCGTAAGTCATTCTCCACTGTGAGAATAGTTTTTTGACACACCTTGAAACAGGTCGACTTCGTCTTGAAAAAAGAAACGAGCTCAGCCAGATGCAAATGATACAATTTGAATATGCAATTAAACAGGAGAAAACAGACATATACTCAAATTAGTTTTACTCGTATGATCATTAAAAGCAACGATTACAAAGTCATGTTTTTATTTCGTTCTATCACAGAAAGTTGTTTAAGACCTAGTATTTCCGGAATTACTATGTGTGAATCAATTCAGAAATAGATACCTCATTTTCCATTATTTCCAGCAGCGAACTCGCATGTCCTAAAGCATTTTCCAATGTAGCAACAAGCTCCTTTTTCTTCTCATCGGACGTCGTATCAGGCGACTAAAATGTGGATTCACAGGGCATGTGTACTATATTAACACGAAATATCACGTCATAATGGTTTGGGATGTTTGCGGGTGTAAACGGGCTTGCTTTGCTTTAAATACGTGTACTCATGTTTAGGAGATAGAAATCAATGCGACAGACATGTTAGAAGTAAAATATTATCTTACACAAGTCTATGCTTTATGCTGTCTGTCACTTACTGAGTTACCACTGACGGCAGACAAACATCTATATAAATTTGGGATAGATTATGTAACACGCAGTGCTCATTGGAGAATGACATCACCAAGAGCTTTTAATACTACAGTTATATTCGTTATTGATCGTAGCAATTAATTTATAATAACGATTGAATGTCTTACGACCATTGCTTCCAGTAAAGAACGCACAGCATCATTTCCAAAATTTGCATTCTCCAGATAGTACACTGCAACTTGAAAGTAGATATATGCAGTCTTGTCTAAAGTTGTGCAATCATGCGACGATGCCGGAAAAGATTCGCGGATCTGTATATAGAAAATCGAGTATGTGTTCACCATTCCGATTAGTGCATTGTATTTTTGCAAAATGCTAGCAATGTTAAGTACACGTATCTTTCTATGGGCATACATACACACACACACACATGCACACACGCACGGACACAGACAAACACACACCCCACACATACATACATACATATATATATATATATATATATATATATATATATATATATATATATATATATATATATATATATATATATATATATATATATATATATATATATATATATATATACATACATACATACATACATACGTACATGCATGCATGCACACACACACACACACACACACACACACACACACACATATACACACACATACACACACACACATACACACATACACACATACACACATACACACATACATGCACACATGCACACTTGCACGTATGCACACATGCACACACACACACACACACACACATACACACACATACACACACATACACACATACACACATACATGCACACATGCACACTTGCACGTATGCACACATGCACACATACACACATACACACATACATACATACATACATACATACATACATACATGCATGCATGCATGCATGCATGCATGCATGCATGCATGCATACATACATACTTCAAACACACACACACTGATCGGTGCTGTGTCTTGTTTAAACTAAAATCTATGATGTAATCGGATAAGACCGAGTCATATATGCTACATAAAGACCCAAATGAAAAGTCGGATTTTACTGTGAGTAAATATAGCCTTATTATGACAATGACAATGATGGCAACAATTAGATATGTTTCTTATAAACAATGTCGATTTAAAATCATATTTGTTTCTCAAGCTTATGCGGAAAGAAAAACAACAACATATGGTTCATCGCAGGCATGCAGAAAGGTGTAAACATGCGAGTCTAGGGAATATGATGCCGGTCTGTCTAATTATGTGTTAACATGCACAAATATAACATTTATCATTGTTCCCAGTTGGAACGTAATAAATTAGTCGAAACTGTTTATATGATTAAATTCATCGTGTTAAAATAAATAATATAAATAAATATTTGATCAGCGCCATTGGTTTTAGAAATTCAATAGTGTCTGTTTTCTATATATGTTACTCAGTACCTGTTGGCTAAATAGCTCTTCCAGTCCCGACTGAAATCCATTATCTACGATAGTTTTCACCAATTGGTAATGTCTAGGACCGGTCTGAAATATGAATTATATGCCAAACAGATTAATGACAATGACAACTTATGATATTATTGTATAGCAGACACTTATTTCAAGGTAGAATATATTGACAGTTTGGTGACTTTTATCAAGTATTCAGACTTTAGAAATGGCTTTGATTCATTTTAAGACTTGCGCCGAGATCAAGTTACATTTTTGGTAAACATTATATAACTCTCCTTACCTGCATTTTAGTAACCTGTATTTAAATGAAATCAAACCCAACAGTCACAGTCTTGGAAATATCAGTCAACAAAAAATGGAGGTGTTTAAACTGATTCCCAAGGGCTGTAACCTCTTATGAGTTGCCACTTAAAACCAGCACTTCTGTAAATAAATATTCCCGAGTCAGACGTATTGCTGTCCCCGTGGCCCCGAGAGTTAGGAAGGAAGCAACGACTTCCAACTTTAAAGTCTTTGGTTTGACCAAGCCGGGGTTTGAAACCCCGACCTTCCAATTCGCAAAGATGTTAACTCTCTCATATTTGCCACTCTATGATGTAAATGCTCATGAAACACCTCTAAGAGAGAGAGAGAGAGAGAGAGAGAGAGAGAGAGAGAGAGAGAGAGAGAGAGAGAGAGAGAGAGAGAGAGAGAGAGGGGGGGAGGGAGAGAGAACTAAAGAGTGAGAGATAGACTGGTTACCTGATGGCTAAACAACGTTTCTATTCCCACGTGACCCGTTCTAACGTCTATAATATCTTCAGCCAGCTGGGCCTGATTTAAAATACAGAAGTAGAGTGGCAACTTTTATTTTCAAGCGCTTCAGTGTCACGTGATGAAAAGCATAACGCTCAGAAAATACATAAGTGTATGCTGGTGCAAGTGCCATCAACACGTATAACGAAAAGACAAAAAGAGCTATGCGTTTTTTTTAACTTAAGTGATTGCATGCTGGTACAATATAAATTATATTTATGGAAAACAATTTTAACAAAACAAAACTGTTGGCAAATTCTAACGTATTCAGTCTGTATAAAAGCTTCAGTTTCTTTTCTCTTAAACCTTGACTTACGATGACTTGCGTCAAACAGTTCTTTCATAACCCTTATCACTTGCGTGTTATTAAAATAATACAAATGGGACAAATTGACCCACACTTTCGCGGTAACATTTGTGTATGTGGGTCAGCATTTCTTCTTTCTCGACATAATATGTATCAGAATAGAATGGGTGTTGTTTTAACTGCTGTTAGTAACACACCAGTATTTGATGTTAGATAATACGTTTATTTTAAGGTACTTAAATAACGTTCGACAGATTTTCCTGCACATATGTCATGTCGCATTTTTTATAAATCTTGTGTAATTTTGTAACTGATAATGGGTGTATTTTATACAATTATATTTCTTACAAAGTGTGTTGAGATATGTAATTGTGTAGCGATTTTGTTCATAACACAGTGTACATAAACACGCACGTGAACAATACACAGACTGTATTTGTATAATTAACAGCTCTAGATTTCACGTGGTAATTACTAATTACATTGACGTTGTTTATATATTTTCTATGTACGTGTTGATAGTGAACTTCCCTATTTATTTAAATGTACTTACCCAATTATCTGAAGTCCGATCCTCAATTGCGCAAGCTGAGGCCTCTACGTGCTCCAATTCAACGCTCAGAGTGTAACTGGGTACTACTAACCCTTCACCGCTAACAATCTTCTTGTGAAGAAAGTCAGACACAGACTGAATCACCTACAACAATAGTATTGTATAAGGAACAGTACAAGTGAACTGTATTGAATGGTGTAATTATACAATCTCACTTAGTAGAATTTGCTATAGTTGAATATGCTGTTAACGGCAACATGGGCAATGACGCATAATTTAATTTAAGTGTATCTAATCTGTACTTATAATATAGCAATGAACATGCAGGAAACAATATCCTATTAATGCCATTGTTCAATTGGATACAAGTAAATATATCACGAAATCATATATACCTCTTGGTGAAATGCATTAATTATTCTCTTGAAATCAGAACGCCGAGAAAGAGCATCTTTTGTCTTCTGGATATTTCTGCTGTCGATGTTTATTATCTAAAAATGAACAACCGATATTAACACATTATGACATACATTATGTATATTACCAGGCAAGCCTTAAGTCTAGTTATAAATGATTTAACGCATTCCGTATTAGTCCTACCTCCTTTATATCGTGAATGACCTCGTCAGCTTCCTTTCCACGAACAAGTGTCAAGGCGTTGATGACAGCTTGAAGGCAAACGTCTCTGTCAGTTTTGGTCATGTCCTTTACATCTTCATGCAAACATGACTCTGCTATTCTCCGAATCTGAATTGATTTACTCTTTCTTTATTAACATAATAATCATAAGTTAAACGTTAATATAATGCAAGTTGTGTAAAAATGTACGAGCGTGCTTTAAGTTAATTGTTTATTGTTATGATTACACGCGTTTGCCCGTCTGTTGTATTGCCATGTATTTGTAAGAACTGAATTCATAGATGTTTATTTGCGTATTGCACATGAAGTGCTGATAAGCATGTGGTATTTGTATTATTTTCTTTTTCATCAATGTGACGGTCGGCTGTATTTCTATCTTGCTGTAATAATTTATTCTTACATAAAGGCGGCGCATCTTAAGAATACGTCTGGCTCGTGCAACATTTAAACCAGTGATAAAGTAAACGCTTATAATGCATAGTGTGTGTTCAAACGTGTTTTTGATATAAAAATGCTAACCGCACATTTTGAATTTAGAAGCAAGTTAAACAAGAAAATGTGTTGACCTTTCCAATGTGTTCTCGGTAGAGAGCCTTTCTAACTGGTGACCCCTCATAATGAAAGACGCTGACATGTTCAAGTAAGAAAAACAAACAATACGCGTCCATCTCCCCGAAATTACGAAAGGTGCGCATCCAAGGTTTGACAAATATCTTGGCAAACTGGAACTTATCTTTTTGACATACGGCCTTAAGAATGTCAGTTCGCTTTAGTTTGCTTGCACACGGCAGCTTTTCTAGAAAAAGTACAATTAATTCGTTACAAGCCGGGTGTCTGTGGCAATCGTGCTCTAGTACGGCTGATAACCATCCTTTTCTTGCAATTTTGTCTTCTTCCGTGTCGATTATACATTTCAAAACGCCCCGTAACTCAATGGACGTTTTTCTGTGAACAACGCCGATAACCGCGCTACACCATTTTCTACACATCTCCTCGGTGTATGCAAGACCAAGCAAACAATCATGGAAGTACTGTTGTTCAGCCTGAAATATATCGTAAACGAAACATTTTTTTTTCTAAAGTATACGAATATTGCTCAACTATTGTATGTGTATGCTACTGTTTCATAGCTTTCATTCAAGTGTTAGTCCAAATAGGTTAGAATGCTTTCATGTCATGTTTAAATACCAGCGTCGGTCGTTTTGCCAAGCGACCGCTTGCGGTAACAAACTATTGTTTTTCTTTCTTTTGTTGAAATGATTTGTCGCTATTTGCTGTTTTTTGTTGTGTTTTAGTTGTGCATGCTCTTTGTATGTCTTCTCCATTGGTAGTTTAATTTCTCATTGCACCCATATTCATTTAAGGGATTATCATAGCCGATTGGCTGCTTACGATTCTGGAATCATAAAGCAAGTATATGAGTATGAAGTAAAAGTATGTATGCTTGAATTTCTAAATTCAACCATGGTCACGGGTTTGAAGCTGCAAACACGCGGTTGTATAACAATATACACATTAAAGGACAACTATGGCACACGCCTTTTGTAATAAAGCCCTTGTATATTTTACAGTAACCCATATCAATAAAGTTAAAATAGGCAACATAAATACTACAAAGTATCCATGCATATATAGATATACGGATATGAAGACATCCGTCCTCTTTAGCATACATTCCCTATCTGCAAACTGATTGAGAAGTTATACGTAGCTTGGATTACATACCATTGAAATGTTCTCTCAGATCATCTCGGCGGTAGCCAGGAAATAACTGTTTCACCTCTAATAGTTTTAGTTAAATATCCGCTTGTAACAACACTTGAACCACTGCAAATAAGCATAAAATAATTGTCAGATCTGGGTTTGTAGCTATATATCTAATTGGAAAAATATACTTCAAAACAATAATCGCTGATTACTATATTGTTGTCGGAAATTAAACCTGTGACTTGTCAAAAAGCTAAGGCAAATCTCTCTTAAATTTCTTATATATATAGATTTATTTCGGCATAGGGAACATACAATGGTTTACATAATTTTTTACACATGTGAACAATAAAAATAAATATTACCAACAAATAACAATCATATAAAATGTTTAGAAGCAGAGATAACCATGGAATGCTTCAAATACCAAGGATAACGCAATAAAGTGCAAGCACTTATTTCCATTGCGGTCCTTTGTATTGGTTGCATGACCCAGAGAGGCAAACTAGTAAGAAGTTAAATAATAATAAATAAGTATCACATTGTTATTATCAAACTATCACAGTGGGTATTGTTAACACTATAAAGTAAAACGATAATCTACTTTGTAAATTTAAAAACTTTATGTCACAGCAGAATTCGCCTACACCGAAATAGATAAGTAAAACAAAAAATAAGTTCATAAATATGCGTGCTAAAAAGTTAAAATATTTATTATAAGCTTTTCATTAAGAAATCTTTAATGGAGACTTTAAAATTGTTAAGATGCTTTATTGTTGTTAAAAATGAGGGTAAACTGTTCCAAAGTTTGGACGCTAAAAAACAAAATGATTTTGAGCCGGAGCCTTTTACCTTAGGGAGACCATATCCACCTTTATTGCTGAACCTGGTATTGTGGCTATGAACAGAGTCTTGAGATACAAAAAATTCACCCATGTAACTAGGAGCCAAATTGTTCCTAACCTTAAAAACATGACATAACATCAAATGATGAACCTTTTTCTCAACAGGTAACCAAGAAAGATGATTAAAATGTTCTTTACGAATGCTGGCTCGGGCATCCAGATTAAGTACAAATCTTATCATTTTATTCTGAGTGGTTTGTAGCTTGTTTTTAAATTTTTGAGATAAACCATTATACCATACTGAGCAGGCATAATCAAAGTGACATTGTACCAAAGACATAATAAGCAGCTTTTTCGTAAATTCTGTAAGAAACTCTTTTTTTTGCGGTAAAGGAATTTAAGACGTGAATTTGCTTTCTTAAGAACAGCATCGGCCATAACGGCAATTGATAAATGCTGATCTAGAGTAACCCCAAGATATTTAACTGACTTTGTAGGTTGAATGGAGGTGCCGTTACAATTAATGTCAAGAACGGACTTAGACTTAAGTTTGTGCTTTGACCCGAAAACAATGGACTCGGTTTTACCGAGATGTAATGATAACGTATTATCAATAAGCCACTGACTAACTAAGTGCAAATCTTCAGTCAGAGCTTGTTTCACTCTGGACAAACATTTGTGAGACACCAAAATAGCTGAATCATCAGCGTAAAGTAGCAATTTGTTTTTTATCACTGCTGACATATCATTAACGTAAATCAGAAAAAGCAGTGGCCCAAGAATAGAGCCTTGTGGCACACCACAGGTTACAGTGGCTGTAGATGAAAAAGTACCAGATATATCAACAAGTTGCTGTCTATCTGAAAGATATGAGCTGAACCACCTAACAATGTTCTTACCCAGGCCAGAGGCTGACAGCTTCATGATAAGGATTGAGTGATCCACTGTATCAAAGGCCTTCTGTAAATCCAGTAGCAGCATACCTACATAGTTACCTTGGTCAGTTTCTTTTCTAATAAAATCTGTCAGGTAAATAAGACAGGTGTCAGTGGAAAATCAACCTCTAAAGCCAGATTGAAATTTATACAACAGATATTTATCCTTGAAATAAGATTCAACCTGATCATAGACCACCTTTTCAAGAACTTTAGACACTATGTTTAAAATTGAGACTGGTCTGTAGTTACCAACTGATAATTTATCATTCTTTTTTAAAAAGGGGGACAACTCTAGCAGACTTGAGTTCATCTGGAACAATACCTTGAATAAGTGAAAGATTGATAATGTGTGTTATAGGACCAACAATAATAGGTGACCCATCCTTTAGGAAACGAGAGGAAATGCCATCTAGTCCAGTCGCTTTGTTTAAACCTAGAGACTGTAAATATTTTAATACTTTGGTTTCACTTACCAAATTAAATGAAAAACTGTTAGGAATAACACCTTTACTTGAGTAAAAACTGCTCACAAAATTACAACCAAACTTTTGTATACATTTAGGAAGCTTTTCTACTAATTTACAGGCTACAGTAGTATAAAAACTGTTAAAAGTCTCAGCAATCAGTTTCTTTTCAAAACAAATATTGTCATTTATCTTTAAACAAATGTTTGAACTTGAGTCTGTAGATGCTTTTTTAGAAGGTAAACCAAGGCTTTTGAGAGTTTTCCATAAAGCTTTAGAGTCAGTTTTATTTTGCTCAATGTTATTGGTAAAAAATTCTTTCTTGGCTTTATGCACTAACTGCTGTACATGGTTTCTTAAAGACTTAAATGTTTCAAAATTGTCCTGACATTTATCATGTTTATATTTATGAAATGCTTTATCTCTTTCTGCTATAGCCTGGAGAATGTCAGAATCCACCAAAGGTTGGGACCTTTGCTTGATTCTTATTTGCTTTACAGGTGCAATACTGTCTAAAACTGATAAAAATAATTGCTTAAAACAAACCCATGCATTGTTTACATTATCACTTAGAGTAACTGGAGTCCAATCAATACATAGGAGCCTGGCTTGAAAATTTTCTTTGTTGTAATTCTTAGCAGACCTTAAAGTAACAGTATTGTGAGAACCAAAAAAACATTTTGTTAGTTTTCTAGTACAATAAACCATACTATGATCACTAAAAGTTGTGTGAATAACACCAGACTGAGATATTTTATCACTATCTGAAACAAGGATAAGGTCTATAGCTGTAGAGCTGGTTGAACATATTCTAGTTGGCTCTTTTATCACTTGTGTAAGATTAAACATGTTTATAAATGAATTAAGACACTGTAAAAGAGGGTGAGATTTGGAACATAAAACATCAGTGTTCATGTCACCTAGTAAAATAGTTTCATATTGTAAAAAGTCATTGCTAGAAGAAAACACAAAATCTAATATAGAATAAAAGTCCTGCTGTGTAGGAGGTCTGTAGGTCACTCCAATTAAAATTGGTTTGGTCTTGGGTAAAAAAAGTTCAATCCACAAAGCTTCTATGCCATCATGGTCCAGGTCAGTTCTATGGTTAAAAGACAAGTCTTTCCTAATATAAATGCACACTCCTCCGCCTTGTCTGTTACGGTCTATGCGCAGAATACAGTAATTCTTGATGGACACCTCGGAATCAGGAAATGTGTTATCAAGCCATGTTTCTGTTACACATATACATGCAGCTTTAGAACTATCAGCTATAATTTCTAACTCATGCAGTTTAGGCAACAAACTCCTCGTATTGATGTGTAAAAAATGCAAACCACGTTTCTGGAAGACTTTGAAGACGTTGTCACTGGACATGTTAAATGTAGGCTCCTCAGTGGAAGGTCCAGGGCATGGATGAATATCACCACATAACATAAGACAAAATGGCACTAGTAAGTTATTTCGCCGAGTGGAAGGCCATGAGAATTTCTTCTTTTCACAGACTGTAAAATTCACATTCATAAAAGTATTAAAATATGTGAGATGTCCGTAGGTAAAAGGCAACACGGATACACTGTCCGAAATAAAATTATCCGGATATACGTCCACTTTAAAATATTCATTTCCTTGTTGATGTAAGACACGACTGGTAAAAACTATAGCGATTAAAAGGTTCCTCAATATATTAATAATCATCCTGTTTCTATGAATGTGGTGAAGACGTCCTTGTTTTAACAAAAACTTATAACTTTTAGAATGTAAACAAAAACCCTCTCTAGGTCATACACCACCAAAATATAAACATCTTAAAATAGTAAACCTCAACACCATTAAAAGGAACCGTCATGTCCTTTAAAAATGTTAACCCTATCTTTTAGAATTTCTAGCAAATTCAAAATATGTATTTGTCAAAGTTCTAAACTAAAGAGTCTGTCGTAACATGATAACTACTGTCAGTAAAACCACATCACCATCTTTCCAAAAATATAAGTTGTATTATATTTTAGAGAGTTTCGGCGGGAAGATTGTATCTCCAACGTGCAAGATATCAAACTCATTTGTGTTACGACATATAAACCGAATATACGACCAATATGAAAAATATATCGTGTCAGTAATAGAAAAAGATGCGACGCTGAAATAAAGTTATATAAAGCAAAACTAGTTGCGATACACGAGTAGAGCCCTCCCTAACGTAAAGCCATTTTAGGAAGAAATGCTTTTTCATAAATGCTGCAATTTCAAAACCCGGGATAATTAAATACAATTACAACAGCAAGACCACAAAGAATACACACAGAAGAAACACACACACGAACATATTAAAAATAAATTTAAAATAAAGGAAAATACTTTTAAAATGTTGGGCTTACAATATGACGTTATTTATCACATATATCAACTGGTTATCAATAGGAAACCATTTTAGCTGATAACACAAAGGCAAGTTCGAATCCTGAATTAGTAGGAAACAGTTTTAATTCATAGTTTGAAAACGTTGTAAAATTAAGAAAAGGTTCTGTTATATCCCTCGACACACCCAAGCTTATTAAAACGCATTTAATTTATGGAACGTAACCGAAGTATTTATCCGTTAGGTAATTGAGTCTTTTAATGTTAAAACGTCGAACTGTGTTGATAAAATGTCTTCGTAACTCTTTGAACTAAATGGCAGGCTACTTATTCTACATTTCAAAGTTTTAGTAAAGACCGAGATTGAAACATATCCAAACAGTCTGCATATGGGCTTCCAATAGCTCAGTAAATCTTTTATCAAGCTAGTCATGCCAAAGAAAACATAAAACACAAAATCGGTGAAACGGTAAGTAGGTGGGCTGAAGTTACCAAAAGTGTTCCAAAGGGGTCCATTCCTGAGCCTTAATGGTTTCATGTTTTTGTTGTTGTTGTTTTTTGTTTGTTGCTGTTGTAGATGTAGAGAAAACGCATTATATGTTGCCGACCTTCTTTATTGACGACACGTCGATAGGTTGCGATGATGTAATACAGTTGTTTTGTGTTTATATTAAGTTCAAACTTTTGTTTGACGCGCATTAAAAATGTGTAAGAATGCATTCGTGCAGCTGAATATTCTGAACAGAATTGGTAAAACAATCGCATCATTCGAAGAGCTTTTTTGAAGAGAGCGTGTTTTTTTTTTTTTGTTTTTTTTTTGTTGTTGTTGTTGTTTTGTTTTTTGTTTGTTTTTTATATTAAATGTTCTTTTTTCCAGAGCATGTCAATTTTGTTCAGTGTCAAATACAAGGAAAATAGAACATATACAAGAAATACCTTTAAGAGTTGTGTACGATGATTACAAAATGTCGTATGAAGAACTGTTTGCAAAACCAAAACTTCAAGCTCTTCATATTCGCAGACAGCGATCAATGGTTATATAATTTTCAAAATTCTAAACAACACGACCTTTGTTACAAGATATAGTAGTAAAGAAAGACATGTCAGTTTAGCACAGCACATGTAAAGTTAAAAGACGAGGACTGTTGACAGCAATAGTAGTATACTATCATATGCCCACATTACATGACAAATGCACAACTTAAAACGGGTGTTACAAAGAACGGCCGTGCTATTATATGCCCAAATAGCAGAACACATGCGCAGCTTAAAACGAGGACAGTTAAGACCAGTCGTGCTATGATATGCTCGCATGGCATAATATTTTAGCTAAACTGAGGGCATCCAAAAGTAATCTTGCCATAACATGACACGAGCAATGTACAGCTTAAAATGAAGGCTGCCCAGAAAAAAATTACATGGCTTCTTGGTCTACTAATCTTATACATAAAAACGGCTGCCAAGAATCACCGAATAGTCTGCTAAGCGGGTATAAATTCTAACTAACATCAAGGCGAAAATACCCATCTTCCCAATGGCCACTTCAAAAAAACACAAAAAAACACACAAACAACAACAAACACACTAACAAACAAAAACACTCTGGACAATTGTGTTTCAAGGGAATTCACATTTCCATTGAACATGTCTTAATAAATTCCAGATATATTCTAAATTATATTTCTATTGCAATACTAGTTTGGAAAATGTCATAAAACAAACAATTTCTAAAATTAGATCGAACCAGTTATTTAAGATTAGTAGTATTACTGTTCATATACGACACCAGGTCCGACGGTGAAAGGTATACTCGATTATTTGTGTAATGGTTTTGATCTTCATTAGTATAATGATATTGCTAATGGTAGGGTTGAAGGCGATGGTCGTTATCCTGCTCCTACTGTTGCTGCTCTGCTGCTGCTGCTGATGATAATAACGATGAGGATCAGAAAAATGTTGCAAATGGACCATGACATGTTCATACCGATTGTAAACTGGGCCAATCAGAGGGCAAGAAAGCTTGTAACATTAATGCAAACTAAACGCCAAGTGTGTTCGGAATTTAATCTGGACCTACCGGGTTACTATAAAGGTCTACTTCACGCGACATAAATAGTAACAACTGACAACGTGCATTGGTTCGTCATACACATATTCAAAACAAACACACATGTATGTATAATTTGTCCTCGGCATGTTCTGAATATCAGTACATTGTCTTAAATTCCGTGGAATTTAAAGGCCGCATGACCTGACTGAATTAACGACATTTATCGACATTTGTAGACGATTTAAAAACTGTCTAGTTTCTGTGTCCCTTTAATCACATAGGCGCTCTATTTATGTTCGAGTGTATATTTTTACCCTCACGCGTTATATATGACCTTGCTGTTTTCAAAAGACTCTCTCATTCTTTTTCCTTCTCTCTACCGCCTTTAAAGCATGTTCATGAAAGGTGTTAAAGGTTTTTTTTTCTGAGCTAAGCAGTCACAACAAGACGTGTCTAGAATCTGAAGCAAACAGAAAATAAAAGAAAGTGCATTTATACATATACTATTGATTAGTGTAATTAGTATTAAACACGATATAAACAGTTTTTTTTACTAAATATGTATTCTAATTGGTGTCATACATTTGTAATTCATAGTTTATGTTTGTACTTTCTCCTCTTGACATCTTTTGTTTGTATCCTTTCTACTTAAACTTTTTGGCATGTAGTTCTAAAATACAAATAAACAGCTTTTTAACTCGAGTTAAATCATCACATAAGTGATATGGTCAAGGGTTTATTCCAGTAAAGAAAGTCGAAAGGGCACCTGAAGCTTGTAAAACGTGAACTGCAATATAAGGTAAAGAATTAAATCAACGTGCTATTCACCGGGGTAGACTGCATTGGCACAGTGAGAGGTAAGGCTGAAATACAAAGGTCAATTTAGAAAAGATTCGACGGACAGAAGAACGAGGGTTTTGTTGTAATTTACATGTTCTTTGTACTCGTTCAAACAATGAACTTAAGTCATTTCAGCGTGTGCATGAGGTCCATACCATTTATAATAGGACGACGTACGAGTAACACATTCAAGTGTGTGTAGTTATGAAAAAAAATCCATCTTTGATTTAAATGGAAATACGATCGATAGACACTTATTGTAACTCAGTATGATGATGATGATGATGATGATGATGATAATAATAATAATAATAATAATAATAATAATAATAATAATAATAATAATAATAATAATAATAATAATAATATTAATAATAATAATAATAATAATAATAATAATAATAATTCAAAGATGTAAATTAGAGACTCACACTTGCATTAAAGTAAATAAAACAAGAAATAATGTAACTTGCTTATAATTTTTGCGCCTTAGCCAGTGTTGGGAACATTTGACACAACGTAATACAAGTTGGTCTGGACACGGTTACTAAATCCAGTATGCTTTGCTTGAGATTAACCAAACGCTCGACAACTGGAAAATAATTATATCAGTACGGCTGTTAAAGTCCCTTAAAGTAAACGTAATTTCTAACGACGTGAAAGAGGATGCTTGTAGCGGCGATACAATGTGTGCAATAAGGTTGTAGATGCCATATACATGAACTGATGCATTATGAATATGAAAACTATTTAAAATGTATTTTAATTCGTTACCAAAGAAATGCAATAATCTTTTAACACAAAACGTTCTTCTTTTTAATAATTATAAGGTCTCGCATAAAAGACAAGCAATTATTTTTTTATCTCGCGGCATTTAGCGTGTTATAACATGAAAAGAATATTGCAGCAGATATAGCAGTGACAGAATTTTAATGAAACATAATTGCTGATTTACATGAATAACACGTTTACATCAACACTTATATTATCACACGATATTCTGATGAATTAAAATGAGCATTTGGTGTACACAAATGGCTTCTACGTTCCGTATGTGTCACTTTACAAGTAAATAGATATGTGTTTACGTTTTACTACACCTGTCATTTATAATTCTTAGCAATTTAGATATTGACAGTTTTAAGATACTCTGAACACATTGAATATACTGAGCATTAAATAAACACTGATAAGTTCTTGATTTTGCCTTTGCCAACCTATAGCGTGGGTTATAATGTGGCATTATCTATTTAAAAGTAATAGGTTAATAAGAACTTCCAATCCATATAGCTCAGGTTAAATCGTAATTATTTAACTGAGTTAAACACAGTGTCTTCTACTGCGTTTGTCGCAGCGGTATTATTGCTGAAGGACATAATTGCGCCCCTTCGCACCCCTCCCCCTTCCACACACACACACACACACACACACACACACACACACACACACACACACACACACACACACACACACACACACACACACACACACACACACACACACACACACACACACACACACACACACACACACACACATACACACTCCCACACACACTATAGGACTCAACAGTAATAACGCATTTATTTGTTATTACTCCAGCTACCTTTATAAATAGGACTATAGGTGTTAAGCTGTCGTGAACTGCAAGAGCGTACAAATATATTGCGCAATGCTTACTTCTCTATTCGCAACATAACAATTCAAGATACGTAATTTGTAGTCAAATAGACATGCAAGTGCATGAATTCACTTCTATTGATTTGCCCGTTTATATCTTACGACACAAAGCAACTGACCTGTTTTACTTGTGTTTTAAATCGGTAAAAACTTGTGCTTACTTCGACAGATAAAAATCGACTATAAAAATCAAATGTCCAATGTGTTTCTTTTTCATGTTTTTCATCTTAACATCACACTGGATATACTCAAACAAAATATTTGAGTATTATTAAAGCAAAACAAATGAAAATAGGAAAAATAGACGATTGTATTTTAAAGATTGAGTCCATTTATACATTCATAAAAAAATGTTGAGCAGCAAGTTCTATTACATATAATATAACATTACCCTCAACAAATAATAACATCAACATAATGTGTCCTATTTGTATGAAATAAAGTAACCAGGTAACAGGTAATATCAAAATTATGTGGATTGTGATAACCTCGTTATTCAACAAGGGAAGACCATTTACAACATTTCACTTTTAACAGGTTAACTTACTTAAAGTCAAACGTGTTGTTATTCATCACGAACCTTTATATTAATTTCTATTTTACCAAACGTTTATTCCAAAGTTTGCCTGTATAATGTGTACAAGTTCGTAACGCTCTCTCGTTTCAAACAATGCATCCGATATTGTTTTCATTGTTGATCAAATAATGAGTGAGAATTTGAACTGTTTTCTTCATGTCTTAAATGCTTAATAGAAAAGAACCCAACACCCAGCTATTGTGAAGTACTGAGTTGCACATTTTCAGGGAAATAAAAACAACATGAACATATCAACGTGTCTTTTTATAACAAACATATATATATTGCTTGGAAGTTGCACTGGATAAAAACACACACGAACACACGAACTTGCACAGAAAAACACACGCATAGACACACGTGTCTATACACATAACATACTACATAATACTGCTATTACTTTTGAAAAGTAAAATGGCAAAAGATTTGCGTAAAACTGTTACACGCCGCTTTAAAAAGTTTGATGGAAATCTTCTCCAAATCAAAGATAGTCAAGTGTAAATGGAAAATTAACAATAAGCACATTGGAACGGTTAACTGATATAGCATCCATTAGTAACATAAGACTCGAATTCGTTTTGCGGAGAGCCTGAAACTGGCAATTTTATTTCATCAAATCGAAGAATGTGTAAATAAAAATATCCCCTTAATTGAACACAAAATCCCGTAAGAACTTTCTTTAGGCAAACATATAGGTAAATAAAATAAAAATGTGAACCACAAAATCATCACAATTAGCATGACATGCAGGCCTCGGCAACTAAAACGTTTATGAATTATATCGTTTTGCGTCCAAACTGCTTAAAAATAGGGCACGTTTTAATACCACGAATCACTATTCTCATTTAGATATGTTGTTGGCACTTTTGTTTAAAACAAATACTTTGATATCGACCAATCTTAAAGGTCCCAGTAACTGAATACCTATACTTAATTAAAACTCACAGTAGTGGTTGTCATGTCCCATGCATGGACATATTTGCATCTGTATCAATGACTGAGCCGCACATTAAAATAATGTTATCAAACTGTAGTTTACATAGAGGGTTGTATTAAACACTAACAAGAGGGCAGCACCAATGTGTGTTTAAATTATATATCCACTTAAAATGCATGCACGGTTTAGGTTCATATTCTAGTTTGCACCACGCCATGCACATTTAATAAATCAGAACTATTATTTACTCAGTACTTATTGATACGTTTTTACCTTTGCAGTTTTCTTGACATATGTTAAGTAAGTATTGTGTTTACGTAATCCAATCATGTTGAAATTATACGTATTATTCTCAAATTTAATTAATTTATATTCATCATGAATCATAATTATTCAGGAACATGCTACTATGACTTCTGTAATTAATTTTACAATCTGTAACTGACAACGTACAGCACGATTCTGCAACGTTAATTATGTTTTTTTTTTTCATTTAATATTCTACTTCCCGAGCTTAACTTTTACTTGCCTATGGTATTTACTTACGGTGACACAGGTCACTGTGAAGTGACATGGTAGTATTCTTGTATGCCAGGAAGAATACTTCAAGGAGGCAACAGCCGGTTCTTTGGAAATTATTTAAGTTAAATGCAGGCGTTAACGTGTGGTACAACCTTAAGTTTACTAATAAACCCGCAATGGGGCATTGTTTAAAGGCATAGTTTGTGAGTATGTTTCAACGTTATCGAATTTTCAAACATGCAATACATGTTTCATTCAGTTTACACACTGTACAAGGACAAGTATTAATTTATCATGAAACTAATATAATTTAAACTATATTAACAAGGACCGTTGGTGAGACGATAAATGCAACTGTTCGAGTGATTGATAGTACTTACGGCATACTGTAATTTTGTGGAAATACCAATAACTACTTTGTGTCGCTCTAATAATACTTGAACTTGGCTCTGCTAGCGCGAAGCATTTGTAAATTATTTACTGGAAATGAAGTGCAAACACAAACTTACACAGACAGACATTCCACACCATTACTTGTGTACTAGACATCAGTCCAGATGTTAAATCTGAAATTGACAATTATAAAAACCCGGTGAAGGAATGTGGATACCAAACACAGCAATATAATATAAAACAATGATACAGCATTTAGTAGGATATGCAGTAATGTTCCATGAACTTTGCCAAACAGATAGTCTTTTAGTAAAATAGCATATGTCATCAACTCCTCGGTTATTGTGGTTGATATCTGGAGCTTTTTAGCAAAAAAAGAAAGGTATGTTTTGTTTGTGCACACTTTCGTAATAAAGACACGAAAGTACAGTCAATTGAATTGAGTTGCATGCATCAAATATGATGCTTTTATCAACTTTAATAGTGTACATCTACATATGTTTCCTGCATTAACACATTCGATTTTATTCCATTTCAAACAATCTAAGTGGTGTGCAATTAGTTTATATATGTGACATACACGAACTAGGTTATTGTATTTAAATAATGCCTTAAAATCAGCATCAGTAGTTTAAATTTATATCAACGAAATGACACATCATGCACATTCAAGACACATTTCAAAGATTACATTTTTAAACAAACACGAACATATACAGCAGATAGCGCTTATCTTCTGTGTGAATTAAATAGCTATAAAACAATAGAGAATATAATTGAATACGCCCGCCAACATAACGTATTAATCAACACTTACATTAGTGCATTTCTTTTAATTTATTCTAGTAAGGTAAAATTAGACAACATCTGATTTTGATGGTACGGCACATATCATACCTGGCAATTATTGATATTTAGTACATGGATACCATGGATACTCTTGATATTAACCGCGGTTGTAATTGTTTGTGTTGTCTTTCAAAACCTAAACTAGCCTCAGTCTAACAATATGTTAAGTTTTTCAAATTTGTTTTTGTTAAAGGTCGATATTACTTTCTTCCTAGCGTTCTTATAGCGCGCATTGCATATATTTAGGCTAATCAGTTAAAGATCAATGTTTAAAAAGTTCCCCGGTCTCAACGTTTGTGACAGAGATAAAGTTCATGAATTCCAAAGTTCACCCCACTTTTTTAACAAATACACTCTTTGGATTGACAGATGAAAGCAAACAGCAAACCCACATTGTTTCGTGTTGCTGTTACGAACAGAACACTGTACTGTCCTACTTCTTTTTGATCGTTAACTTACAATTGGTATATCTTACGTTGTGCTATGAATTCAATTATAAACAGAAGAAACTGGTTATGTTAAAGATAATGAGAAATATATATGATCATTGTTCCCTTTTTCATATATACATCAACACTCCCTTTCATGGACGTCAAACATATATCCGCATAAAGAGGACATCGACGATCCTTTTTGATGAGTAAACAATAAACAATGCGTTCTATAGGCTACTCAAAAGTAAAATCGTGTAAAATTTCACGCATTACCGCCCGTGCTGCTAGTTTGTTCAAAAGGTCGCTAGAAAAATAATGTTTGTGATTGTAAGCAGGAACATAAAAATAACACTCTCGATTCTTTTTACAGCAAATGCATTCAGCATATAAGTGTGTCTGTATGGAAGTAAACAAACGAAGACAACTCACGACATTGGTATAAGATGGTATTCCCCATTTAGGTTTACTTAGGCCATAGTCTTACAGTAAATTATTGGGGTGGGGGAAAAAACACACCAGCTCTGAAGTATTTACATTACTATGTCATATGTTATTCGAAGATACATTAAGGAGTATGTATTTAAATAAGTTAGCAAAATTTAATTGTACAACCTAATTCAACATTACATTATTCATAGCTCTGTCAATGGCATTCAAAACACTTGAATACATGAATGTATATGCTAACAACACGACTAAAACAATTCCAATTTTCATGTTTAAAGTACAAGTGTTTCTCTTAGCATCATACTAAATTTATGCCAACGTATATGTAAGCCCTTCTTTTTTAATGCGTTATTTAAACACGTGTACATGAAAACCAGTCCGGAAACAAATTAAACCACACTAACATAACCCAATTTATAGCTTCACAGCAACAAAATTTCCCAAGTTTAGGTGAACTGAAGTTAACTGTTACAAACATTTGAACCATTTGGATATTGACAAACACACATTCTTTATTAAAATGATATATAATCTAATATAATTTACTGCTACCAGGTCAATGCACTTAAAGTCGGACATTTATTTATTTGTTATCACACGTGCATGCAGGTACTGTTTGTGCATTAATGTATACCAAACATCTACACCGGCTTAACCACTATATAAACGTACGCATCCAGGCGCACTCACGCTAACGCATTCCCAAACACAATTTTTGAAAATACACTAAGACAAAATGTGATATGCACAAAAAACCTGTCTTTGAACAGTCACCACATGGCAGAAGATTTGCCTAATCCGGTTACAAACAGTTCTAACTACATCCTGGTGACTTTTTTTTCAACGCCATTGCATAGTATAACCATACAAAAAGAACACACAAACTATAACGTCCTATTTATATAACTTGCATTGTGGCCATTCTGTTATATGTGCGATTCAAAAGAATACATTTCTATAGGTTTGAAAACTTTTACCATGAACGTCTAAACGTATATATCTAAGTGCACACTTATGATGAATATGGCCGATCCATAAGGGTAGCCTTTTTACAAACAAACAAAAGTCAAATGTATGACTATGTTGTCATCTAATTCATCCTATAAGTATTTGTACATGTATTTCCTTTGATGAACATTGAACTTTGGTTTTTCAATTCCATCTTCACATGAACAGGATGCTGCAACCATTCATTCGTCTCTGGTCATGTTTGTTCATGATTCAGAAAGTTAATTTTATTTGTGGTCAACCATTCTTGTGTTGTTTTTCAAATCGAAAAAATACCATATTCCTTTTCTGAACACTATGTGGACATTATCTTTTCGATGACGTCACTACTTTCGTCATAACGTATAGAAAATGGCAGCGCATGGACATTTTGTTTTCAAATAGGTCGTTTTTCTTTTCGTTGCTTGCATTTGAGAAACTCGTCAGGAAGTGTGAGGTTAGAGCTCTGTAAAACCGGTTTAAGCACCCCAATCGGTCCTTATTGCCGACTGACCGTTCCAAGGCGGTAACTGTCGGGTTTGCTCTTTTCCTTAAATGACTCATCACAAATGTGTTCTTACTTTTCGCTTGGCTTGCATGTGAAATACCTTTGTTCTGTGCCTTTTCGGAGTTTGGTATTTGTTGCAATACTCATAGGACTTTGTCATATATTCTTATTATGTAATGGAGCATTTGCTGTTTAATAGTGGATTATTATTCACATGCAATGCCGAAACTTTAACTGATTGTACAAACATAGTAAACAAATCGATTTAAACTGCGTGTCATGTCATTTGTAAAATGTTCACAATCTGGCTGAGTTAGAAGTTATGTCTACACCTTTTTCTATACTTTCTATATACTTATTACTTGTTACAAATGTAATGCTTATGCTGACATTAATTAACTTTGGTGCTATAAAGTTTGACAGTGTAGGCACTACCAGACTGTACAGGAAATCAATATCTCAACATATGTTTGCCATGTATAAACAAAACAAATACATTTCATATTCAGTAATGTCATGGGATATCATTAATCTGTATGAAGTGAAGTTCGGGTTTCCATTTCGTACTTTTCTCTGTATTTTGGGGGTTTTACGGCAGACTAACACTTGATAGGTCATACGGCGCCGAATTTCTCTGATAAGAACTGCATTGTTAACTTCTTGGAAAAAAATACTTACGTGTAGTATGACGAAGAACAAACGTGGAACATGCCAAGTAGAGATAATTAACAAACCGTATGCTAGAGCATGGTTTAGTCTTCTTGTAGCATGCATTCATCACCACCAACACTTTGATGCTTAATCGGCACTGCACTTATTGAAATGTCGTAGCAGAATACGCTTCTTCGATGTAATGGATAACTCAAGGATTAATTCAGCGGACCATCTACCGCAAAGCAAAGTTGCCGTTGTAACCATGTGCTGAGCAAGTTCTAAACACCAATTTAACATTGCATTACGTCCGGTCATTTCAAGTGGTATCGACGACCGCTGTAGACTGAATTAAGATAGTATATTCATTAATTCAGGTTGCCTGCGTCCAGATAATTTACTGTTACATAATGATAGCAACCTGCACGACATGCACGCTATTATCGGTTATCTGGTTTAATAAGCTGTAAATTTAAATGGAAATCACTATAACTGGTCCTTATCATCGATTTAGGATAGATGGTGTTTACCGAGGAGGTCAAACATGAGAACGCACATGTGGTTTAAAGTCGAATAACTTACATTCGGGCGGTTTAATATCTACATTGACAAGAAGATGTGGGCCCCCAATAGACGAGCAAGAGAAATTTCATTTCTGAAACCTCTCAGTAAGACGCAGCAAGAAGGCTTTTTTCAAACATCAAGGCGGAAAAAAACTAACGGTATTTCATGCAAGCAAACAACTAAGTATTTCCTGAGTGCTTCAGTTGAGACTTATTTTCATTGAATTGTAACACACTAGTTCATTGTTTTAATCAGTAAATTAAAAATAAAAATATTTTTATCAAACGTTCGGATTCAAATTACATAGTTGGTCGTTAAACACATGTGGTTATTATTGCCATTTATGAACGATATCCCTAATGTATACGTTTATAAAGTATACAGTTGTCTCGGATGTGTTTACATACTCAAAATGTGATTGCCTCAAAAATGCGATTACAAAATATAAGACATCACATCATTAGTCAGATAGTACTAAAAGTACATCGGTGGCTTTGTGTTACAAATGTTCCATATGCAGGCCTCATTGATAATGATCAGCAGTTGACAGAATCATGACCCGATTGTAACAATGTCTAAATAAATCAATTTGAAATGTTTAGAAATATAGTGTCATTAACATAAGGTTTATTTGACAATGCATATGCGCGTTCACTTCCAGTAACTTAACCTATAAGACAAATACGAAAGTCAATTCAGATACATAAATAAGTCAACTTACTCTTTTCTTGCCACCAACCTTTCATCATCGCCACCATCCAAACTCTGAGCGAAATGCGCTAGAGATTCGATAATAATTACACCTGTTTTCTATTTTAGTCCTTGAATTCCCGTAGGATGACTATTTAAAAAAAACACATGCACAAACAACCTTTCTCATGTCACGTACAAGGACGGTGAAGGTCGGTCAAAGTCGTGGTATGGATGTCTCGATGGAGGCATTGATAAGCAAAGGGAAGTACAGTTATAAATTATAGCGAATAATAAATTATCACCTTGTTCTGTCCAAGTATCCATGTCTGAAACAATTATAAATTATTGCATGTTAAGACTGTTCTTCAAGTAAAACAATCGACCAGCACGGTAATTTATTCGAATGATAACTATAGTTGTAGACAAAAATGCAAACATAGTATCTGAGCAAAAATTATTACTTTGTACATTGAACGAAACTATACAGTCGTCCAGGTGACACACAGACAATACGCTATTATTCCATTTGTACATAAAACAAGTATCGGATTACTGTGCCGATTACAGTGTCTTCAATTAGTGTTTTCTTGTAATGTAATTCAGCTCCACACTCGATTTATAATGAACAATTGTTCTGTTATGTTATAAAGCTTAATCAATTTAAAATTAGCTCCCATCATATTTATGTCCTATTAATAAATATATATAACCGAACAATATTTAACCTTGACTCACTTCTTGGGAACGGTTTCTGCTTGAAAAACACGTATATGAAATCCTAGTTATTCTTAGAAAGAAAACGTCACTAAGGACGACATAACTTATATCAGAAAACTTCAACGTTTGTCATTTTATCAAAAAAAATCGGTTGTCATTGGATGCATTTAAGAAACACCCCAGGCACTGTGACGTCTGAGCTCTATAAAAACGGTTTATTTAATCTATAGTATGTCCCTTTTGCAGACAAGAAACCTATGTCTTCTGTTTTATTAAGTAATACAATGTGTAGTACTAAAGAGTATGTACATGTATTTATTTGATTTGACTTGATGTTGTCAAATGTAGCATTTTGAAGCCAAATAATTGGGATTTTTTATTTGTGTAATTGTCCATTCGCTTGTTTTCCTGTATTTGGCCAAATTAAGTATATCTTGAATGACATCCCATACTTATATATACTCATCTCTGTTCATATTACTTTGACAGTTACGTTATGTTATTCAACAATATGAATATGAACGTTGTACTCAGTATTTAAATTCGTATATTGCATGATAATTCCGTATGTTCAGCCTCATCAATTCGTGTTATATTAATGGGGAAATATGTGATAATACGTAGCGTGGGTTATGTTTGAAAAAGTGTAAGTTTTAATACTTGGATTTTGATCAACCGCTGATTCACAAGACGATCAATCGTTGATAGAATGTACTCGTTATTTGCAAATCGTGGGTATATACATAAAAGTATAAAATAATTGGCAACTGAGTATGGAAATAACGGCTTTAGATGAATTATAAAACATCAGCTTCAAATGCCAAAGGGGAATTAAGAAGATCAGTTATATAAAAAGGTATTTTATTTATACATTGCCGGTATGGTGTATTACCTTATTCTTTTTCGTTCACTGGTGTGTCGGTATTCATGCACTGAAGAGAAAATGTCCTTAACCGGACCGGTAGCGCGTTGAAGATTGGTGTACTTCAAGTACAGGTATAGCTCAAGATTAACATGATTTGTTACCTACAGACTAAGATGTATGTTTTATTTCGTTTCAATCATTCACCGTATAAGTAAAAGTTAATGTCCGTTGTTTTAATTTATTTTGTCAACAATACAACCCGTTATTCTAAATTTATTTTTCCCTATCTGATATTGTATAGAGACTCAGGCTGTATTTCGCAAATAAACCGATGAAGTATACAATTTGTATATAGCGGTAATATTCAGGCGCGGCGTTGTTCATTCAGAAATCTTCATTCCGTGCATGTCTTCAAACCACAGCATAATATTTTCCACGTCTTGTTCCACGGATCAATACCAATGGCGTTTAAATGTATACGCACCACTGTTTGTCCCAAGTGCGTACTGACTAATTGTTGTTAGCGTCACGCCTACGTGCTTCCGAAATTCTGGTTTCTCATAGTTTTGAAAGCAGTCGCAAGTAACAACACCCAATCAACGTATTTAGGGCAGTACAACGATTACATATATATTATATATAATATATATTTGCGTGTGTGTGCGTGTGTGTGTATGTGTGTTTGTGTGTGTATGTGTGTGTGTGGCAAATGTTGTACAGGCACGATCTTCAAACTTAGTTATGTTAATACAGTGTTGAATGCCGTGCAGACCTTCATGCGTCTACGCAGCACACTCATGTAGCTTCTGTTCTTTAGATGTACAACATATGCACTCTGTATATAAACCATGACCATCCCATTTTCAACAATTTCATTATTATAGAAGAAGTGTACGCGTTTATTTTTCTAACCAGGGACTTTACAAATATGACATTAGGCTCAGTGTCATAGAAATTAAAAATAGTCCGGTCACTTGAAGTTGTAGGAGATGGAAAGAGATGTGCAACCCATGCAAAACCATCCGAAATGCAATAAGGAATACTGACTAAGTAAGTGAACAGTTCAATCTAAATTTCTTCAAGGTATGCCTCACGGACATTGTGTTTAACTAAACACTCACATGTATTAGTCTTTGCAATGTTGAGTTAGATTAAGTTTGCGGTAAACAATTTACACCTTTGCTATTATAAGGCTAAGTTTCGTGAGTATGCAAACAGCAATAAAATAACAGCAACAAATAAAAAAAAACACACAACAACAACAACAACAAAAAACAACAACAACAAACAAACAACAGCGTTGTGCTGCAGTAGAATTTAGCATCTTATCATGTTTCAATATAAAGTTACTGAACATAATGCTGCAACAAAAGGAAGGTAACAAGCTAATGTTTCAAACTAAGTGTTAATAATGCACTATGCCATTTGTACAACATGCGTAGTAAATATGTTATCGTGACGATGCAGAATTAGAGCGACCCTATGGAAAACTTATTTTGAATTGATGGCAATATCATCAGATTGCATATAAGGTGCTATTATGGCATGGATTGGTGACACTACATTCTAAACTCACAGAAGAATGTGTGCGTAACTTTGTCTCGATTTTTGATTCAGATTGATTGTATTTTTCTTTATATAATATATAATTAAGGTTGTTCAAACTAGCATTGGTTGACATTTAAGTAGATCGTTAATATGTACAATAGAGTTTTTTTTTTTAAATATCAGAATAAGACAAATACAATTGCATAATCAAATTTGGCATTTACTTTAACTTTTGTTACATAATTGTGAATTAACACCCGTATGTTTGGACATTAGGACGAGTCTGGATTATAACAAATATGAATGGTTAAAACAGTTCAATAAAGTAGAAAGAAACTTTCATTTGTTCTTCACATACACGTAAATCTACTTCTCTGTAAGTCTAAGTTTCTAGACGAATTGTGAATTTAAAAAAATGCACACAGTTAAAACACAGTTTTGATGCTAGTACATAGCTGGCTCCATTTTCGGATGAGCATATACAAAAAATACCGTTTAATAAGCAATATATCATTTATTTATAATTATCGTATTCAGGTCATAATACAAAACCACATACGCTGCACACTTGATTTATCAATGTCGTGTACCATGCGCGAACACCGCACGGTATCTTTTTAATAATACACATTATGCAAGAAATGGGTTGCATATATCACATTTAACTGGTGCTTTTAAACATACAACGACATATTAAAGAAACAACATTATACAAAATCAAAGGTGTAATTCTAATAATATTGACATTATTTCCAAATCCTAAACAATAGGTAAGACGCGAAAAAAAGTTTATGCTAATAATGCATACTTAAATATTGACATGGCGATTTTTATGGTAACATGGCCTTATAATCAGGAAGTATCTGAACACAGAGTTGTATAAGAACGAGCAATATTTCAACAGCTGTTTGCTGTCCCGAAGCTGTTTTAATTATTTTAAAACCTTATCATCGCGATGTTATTTCGCAGCAAGTTTACTTATTATGATGTTTTTAACATTCTTACAATAGCTTAGAGCCAGAACATTGAACACGATTCGAAAGTGTGTGGTTAAATGAGCGTATTTATTAACTAGAATACTATCTCACTATTAGTTATAATATTTTCATTAGTCACTATTATCAATGGTCATCATTATTATGTGACAAAAATAAGAGGTACTATCAAACTTATGTTGCTGCTTGCTTATTGATTGATCATTCATTTTAACATTTAGTAAAATATTTAATGTTTAGGATATACTGTGGGTCATGGATAAATGTGTATATTTAAATACTACTGAATTATTTCTAAACCCATCAACGCCCGTTATTGCTTTAGAACATCAATGCGCTGCGAGCTGTTGACCATATTGTGGTCGGATGGTACTACTCAAAGTCTGATTATATGTGTGATTGTTTAAAATCTAACGCAATAATGTTTAAAAAATACGCATAGCTTTGGACCCAGCGGCTAGTAGTGTGTATGTTTTAGAAAAAAGTGGAAGATATATTGGGGCGCGTGTGCATGATAAATATTATGCCGAAATCACGTGTGCATAATGCGGTCCGTTCGTACCGATGTGGTTAATTGGGGAAATGCAGTAATTCAGCTAGTATCACATATGTTATATTTCAATGCCTGTAGGCAGTATAGATTTCAGGTGTAGTACAACCGGAGATTTTACCGGTTTCGTGGGTGTCCCCGGTTTGAGTGTGTGTATTCATACAGCTTTCCCATTTTGCCACCAAATAAATAAGCCCATATGTAGATAACGTAATATGTTTACGGCTTTTACAGGGATCTCCGAGCAGTAATTGAATTTTACTATGAAGCTATCTTCTCTAATGACTTGGTACAAAACATGGCATCTGGTGTTTAAAAACGCCATGTTCATTTTGCTTGTTGATTCTTATGTTGCGCGTCCTGTTTACAGTGTTAATTAAGTGAAACCAGGAAGACGACACACACCGTAAATTACCCAGGAGTTTAAACGTTCAGGTGGTCCTCATAAATTATGTAACGCTTTTGTTTTCACCTTGTATGTCGTGTCGAGTCTTAAAAGGAAATAATCATGTACAAGACTAATTGTTCGTGTTTCACTAGGTGCAATATAATGACTTTCATACTCTTATTTTGAAGTGCAATATCCACAATGATTAAGCCATTCCTGTCGTGAATGTAAACATATAGCTGATATATAAATGGTGAGTAGCCATAACATTAAGACATAATTAAATACAATATAGGACACACAGCCAATAAATTATTTAGCTGCACAACACTTCTCCAGATCAAACTGCCAATTGATTTTTGATGGAGTGACATTTCAAAATATATAAATAAACATGGCGCATTTCTGCATTTACTTATGAACATAACACAATTATCATTTATACATTAATTAAAAAAGAGTACCTTTGTATATACACTACTTTTATATTTATGACATACTAGCAAGCAAAGTTGTGTAGACCAATTATGGAAAACGATAAGACAACAGCAATGTGTAATTTGGCGGTATACGCAGTGCCGCCATGTTGCTACCTTTAATGTAGTATCATGTTGGGGGAGGACACGTTTATATATTTAAATAACAAAGGTATTTTAGGGCATACATTTGCTGAAAAAAGGATACACCAAATTCGAAAGTCTGCTTTACCATGTTATCGCGAATGCACGCAAATGAATGCAAAAAGTGTTCTTGCGTTCAACGTTCGTTAAGCGTTACTTTACAGTGTGGCAATGAGTCATCCTACTTTAGTTTACTTAACAACTCTATAAACAAATGATTATACAAAAACAAACATAAGTTTTAAATTAACAATTTCGCCGTTAGATACAAGTGATTTATATAAACTTGTAAAACCCATCTGAACTGTCATAGAACACCTTCAACAACTTGATGCACACAATGTATAACACAAAGTTATTGGTAGTTTAATATGGGTACTTACCTGTCCTATCCTCCTTGTAAATACAGCTCCGACCATTCATACATTGCAATTCATGTGTATATTGTTATTTTAACTGAAACATCGACCGATGTTTTTTTTTTTTTTTTTTTTTTTTTTTTTTTTTTTTTAAATCAAATAATGCCTACACATTATATTATATTTACGTCGTGTGAGAATTTATAACGTTATATTACGTAAATGTATAATATGAGCACGACAATTACACATAAAAATATATTAATATATTAACATCAAGTAGATTATCGTTTTAATTTTTTAGACACATCATTACATATAATGCAATAAAGTAATGTTTATCAAATTAAAATATTCTGACCATTATTTTCCAAGACGTTGGTATAATAGGTATATGCTGTATTGACTTAAAATGGAAAATGTGGATATTGTGAACATCTCTTTTAAGGTTGTGAAATAAATACACATATACAGCGACCCCAGAAGTCTAGCCTGCGTCCTTTGTTCAGAAGGACACTTCTTTACCGATTCATCGGTTTTGTCTATTAAGCCAATCAATACAAGATTTCTTCTCAGTTGCGTATTGCATTTTAAATCCCGTTGGAACTTACATTAAATTGACAGGAACTAGGTTCTAAATTGAACGAAGGTCTTTTTTCAATGACATGTTTGAAAGACTGAAGAGATAGTGTTGGCTTTTATTTCAAGTCATTCTAAGTTTGTTTTTATCAACGTTTCTGCAATCAAGTGGTTGTTTGCAATTGATTAGATGTTTTCATCTTAGGTAAGCTTTTGGAGTATTTTGTTGAAACATGTTTTATTTCTTATCTCCGGGTGTATGACTCATGTAAAGATAAAGCAACAACATTGATCCAAAGCAAAGTGTATTGATCAAATAAAACCTAGGCTTGTACAAATATTACATTAACGTCGGTAACCGGATATCAAATCGGTCTAAATACGTGAATACATGCCTAACAACGCGTAAACATACACACAGACCCTTCTGTTAAGACGTGCTTTTACCTGCCTGAATTTCGTACTTTTCTGGATGCAGGGCTGCCAAAGTGTTGCCGTATGTACAAGTAAGCATAAAGGAAATATGAAAATTAATGCGACTATTAATTGTGGGATTACTACGAATATGTTTTGCAAAAAGAAACAAGAAGTAATAATATTTAACATTGAAAAGACTGCGTTTCCAGTGAGGAAGAACTAGACAAAGTTTATTTAATAACATGTCAAATTTTGATATATGTTGCAATGCTCATAGGACTCTGTCATATAATCTAAAGGAAACGATGCAAATGTACACTTCAATTGATATTATGTTATATGTACCAGCAGGGTTATTTTTAATCACTCTTTATTAATGGTGTTTTAAATATTCATTTACTTCTGTAATTAATAATCCACAGTTATGTATGTCTTTACTAATTGCTCAGCAAATCCACAAAGGAACATGTTTACAAAGAGTCGGCAGGTTTTTTCAACATATTAACCTACACAGTTAGCAACACTAATACGTTAAATCGATCACGTTAAAAAAAATCAGACCTATAAATATGGTCTATAATGACGTTTGCATGTATTTATATATGAGAAATCAGAGTTGCATATGTATGAATGTTTGCTGGACACAAGGGTAATGCTGACCGACAATTATATTACGTCGTGAATAAAGAAATACTAAGAAACCCGAAAATAGCATAGTTGCAAAGAGACGTGTCCAACGACAGACACGTAGTCGATGATAAATAAGTGGCAGGTACTGTCCGGCCTTGTTACAGCAAATACTATCACAATCAGTGTAACACAGTGGTTAACAATGAATATAACATAACGGCAATGGCGGTTCTCATCGCAACTATATGTCAGCCTTGTCACAGATGTGTTATTGTCGCAGAACTCCCATCTCGACGCCGGCAGAGATTCGATATAAATGTCAATGAGAATCTGTTTAACAAACTCAGTGCTTATACGTTTAGTGTCGGAATTCATTTTTTTCCAGAAACACGGGCGAAGACTCACAATATCTATTTCATTGATGCATTAAAACATGATATATAATTGTGAATGGCCAATTATAGGCACGCACTTGTTGGGAAAAGGTCATACGTTACTGTCTGTCAAAACGATTCTGAATTACGGTTATGATTCGCGTTTAAACATGCAATTTATGAACTCATTCAATCTTTATTTCGAACAATTACTTCTTTTGTTGTTGGTGTTATTTTTTTATAATAATGTATGAGCAGTATTTGTTACAACGTATGACAAAATCATACACTGAATTACTTTATGTCAATCTTGTCACAGATGTGTTATTGTCGCTGAACTCCCATCTCTCCGCGGACGCCATCATCTCCTTGTTGTGATAATGCCAGTTTGCCAACTGATGTACACTTTGCTTTGTGGCGAGCTGAGAATGATTCTATGCACTGGTACTATCAGTCCTTGTCCACTGGGACAGTCCTTGCTGAGAAAGATATGTTGCAAAATGTTGACTAATATGCTGAATAATCTCATTCGATGGTCAGTATTTATTTTACATACAGACAATGTAAACTCACGTGATGGTTAGTATGTTTAAGCGGCATTTTGCCACCATAGTGTTGCAGTATTTAGTGCAAATGACCTTTGCATTATGTCAAATTTACGGTCAGTGTGCTTGGCGAAAATGACATGTATGTCAAAATATGTTTATAATGCGCTATATTATAGCAAGGCATATTAGAATTTTAAACATGTGTGTAAATATCACTTATTGTATGGGACCACTTTTAGGTTTGTATTAACGTCTGGGTTTCCTTAGTTGACATCCCGTTGTTGAGATGTAACGTGAATGGGTTTTAAAGAATATTGACTCTATTTGATTAATAGCTTCTTCAAATCTTATCAACAAGGAAGTCCCAATAGTCCGGCAGCTAGATAGGAAACCGCTCACCCCCAACCCTAGACTTGTTTCATGGGTGCCAAACTGTTTCTTAGGGTGTCTAGAAACAGAATCCCCAATGTACTTAAAATAAATAATTTGGACTTTATGAAAACTAATGGTTTTCATGACAACCATCATGACATTGTGATACGAGGAGGGTATGTTTAGAAAAAACATGCTCATAACGTTTAAACAAATGGTGACAGAAGTATAACTTGTATTCAATTAAATTTTATTTAATGGCCATTATGTTAATATGTCAGTTATGCAAATTAGCACTTATGAATATTCATACATTTGAATGAACATAAAAATAGACTTTATTTTTGAAAATTTGGTCAGATTATTTTTATTTTAAAGATATCTTTAAACAAACAATAGTGTTTTTTTTAAGTTAAATACATACCACTACTTATCTAACACATGTTGGTCTAAGTTTCATGTGATTTGGTTCTTTTTGTGATTTTTTATGATTTTCTTTATGTAATTTTTTCCAACTTTTGGTTATTCAATCTTAATGCTTAGTTTAGCGCTAGAAGTCTGCCCATAACTAACCATAACTTTGAAGAATAATTGTGTATCATTCCTTAAGTGAAGGCTATCACTAAACTTTGAATTGAAATAATAAATTATGCAAATTAGCCAAAATGATTTTTCATTTATCTGAATAAGAATCTAAAAATATACTTTTTTTGAAAATAGGATTATAATATTTTCGTTTAAAAGCGATGTTCATACAAACTCAACAGTTTCCAAAGATCCTTACCCCTACTAGTGTAACATTTGTAAGTCTCTGTTTCATAATATTTGGTTTATTTCTGTGATTTTTTATATTTTTCCTTTAAATTTTGCTTATTCAATCTTGATGCCTAATGGTAAGAAGTCGGCTTATTACTAGCCATACCGTTAAAGAATATGTTATATCGTTTCTTTGGTGGAGACTATCGATAAACTTCGATTTAAAACGATTAATTATGTAAATTTGCCAACATGAATATTAATGCATATTAATGAGAATCTAACGAATAATGTCAATTTTGACAAGTAAATCAGATTTTATATGTATATAAACGTTACATTTGGACAAACGCTGCTTGCTTAAAGGTTTAGCATCTTGACCTGATACCTGTTTGTACGTTTTGCATGAATTGGTTTTAAATTGTGTATGATTTTCTACATTAATTTGGTCCGAGGTTTCCTCATTAATTTTAACACTCGGATATGTTAAAAGCCTACTTATAACTGTTCATAACATTGAAATAGCAGTTATTGACTAGTTTATTGATGAAGGCTATCATTAAGCTAAGATTTAATAACTAATACCTTAAAAAAGTTAAAGTAACGTACCTGATTTATCTGTTGATGACTTCCCTTCAAATAGCGAGAGATACTGTCGAAAATGAACATCTGAACATCTGAAGAACTACATGATGCCGACAAGGAATCTGTTCGAAGGAAAACAACTGTATCATCAAACGGCTCAAATTATAGAGATAATGAATAATAGGCACGGCTTTATTGTGCAGGGTTAACAGTAGTTCAGATAGTGTGCAGATATATACTTAAAGCCATACATATACTACTGCGAAAACCGTGGTATATATTATAAAAGCCATTGGAACAATACATGATTCAGTGAAATAACTTAATAACCTGACATATAAAGTTCGCTTGCTTGTTATGTTAATCGAAATGTCGCTCTCCCTTAAGTAGTGTTCATACAATCGCATTCGAACATAGCCAACGTTGGTTTGAAGTGTTCACTTGCGTTAAAGTTTAACTGTAGTTTTCAAATCTAATCTTTTTTCTAAGCACTTTCTTCGACTTGCTTGAGTTCATATCTTTGATCAAAAGTACGTAAATCAAACACAAACCCCCACCATTGGTCCAAACAGACTAATTGATCTAATACATGCACCGTATGGCTAATTGATACAGGTTCATAAAAATATATCAATAATCCGATATCAGTAATGACAAATCAAGTCTGTCTAAGTACCTGAATAGGTCCGTAACAAACCACCAACATGAATATTCTTCAGCTGAGAGTGATGCAGAGACATTGCATGCAAGTATTTCTTTTGAGTTGAGACTACAACTGATGTACAAAAATGGCCGAAAAACAATGCCATTTAACATTCTACTTAAGCATTCTAAGGGCTGTTTGTCTTAAAGGTAGCATCAACAAAGTACAAGGCAAAGTTTGACTAATAACTTTGGTACCTAAGAATAACATTGAAACAGATGTAAATGCACACTGCAAGTTGCAGTATGTTACATGTGCCATGAATGATTATTTTGAGCAGCCATTTCTTATGTAGATTTCACATGCACCTTTTATGTATTTAATAGTATTGCACAGTTATATCTGTCTTTACACATTTTCTAACATAACAAACGCATATTTTATTACAAAAAACATCTTATGATTTTAACGTTAAGCAGTCGTCTTAATGTTTCAATTTTACGGTTTAATAACATATTCGGATATTAAGCTGGGTCGGCTGATGTTTCTTACCACTCTTGTCACTAAAGCATCATCGAGAACTTTAAACATGTCTCCAAGTGCATTAAATAACATCGATGCATTAGCCGCCATGTGTTCATGTCATTGTATAAAGTCGGATTCTTAACGAATTTTAAAGTTAGACGCCAGCACACTGGGCGCCTAACAAAGATCGATATAGTATAAGAAACGTTTAAGTAGGGACATAATTGCATTGCTAATACACACAAATGTCTCACAATAGAGAGTATGAGAAACGCAGAATGTGTAAATGAAAATATCCAATATGATTAAAACAAAAACGGGTATGCACATTTTTGGTAAATAAAACAAAATATCAGTTACAAAAAGAGCCTTGTATTAAACACATGCTAATGTGTCTTATTGAAGTCTTGTCACTAAATACAATATAACACACAGTGGATGGGGTTTGAAGGAGAACCACTTATGGGTGTTTAAATTATATGTCCGTGTAGTTTGCATGCACAAGTTAGGTTCATGTACCAGGTTTGTACCACAGCATTTCTAATAAATTATACCAATTGTTTACACATTTCGTATTGATACTTCACGACATGTAGTTTTTTAAACTTAAAATATTTCAAATTAGTATTGTGTTCCAGTAATCTCCCAATGTTGAAAAGGTACATTCTTTTATTGAATTTATTTACACTATGTTCATCGTGTATCCTAACACAGCAGAGTAATGCTACTAGTCCTTTTCTAAGTATTTTTACAATGCTTAACTTACAACGTACAACATCAGTCTGCAACTTTAATAATTATGTATCCATTTAATTGTCAAATTCCCGAGCTTAAATGTACGATGATTGAACAAATTATACTTTTATTAGCAAAGGATATTTACTTACGGTGAGGCAGATAATTGTGAGGTGACAATTGTGAGTATGACCTATTTATATCTGGAAGAATGCGTAATGGAGGAGACAGAAGGCTGGTCTCATTTAAAATTGAGCCATTTCACAGAAAAGATGTTGGAAGTTATTTAAGTTAAAGGCAGACGTTAACGTGTGGTACAACTTTAAGAATGTCCAAGTCGCTTACGGGTGCCGTCTTATGATTTCATTACCAGTTCTTCAACAAATTAAAGGAACGAACAGACAAAAATTAATCAAATATATAAGTGTATTGCCATGACAAAATTAACTATAGCACAGATATACGTCTTGTCTGGATACCAAGTCAGATAGGACTTGTAGGCAATGCAATTGCCGACAGTATAGCGAAAAAGGCCTCCTTTAATGGCACCCCGCTAAAAATCGGACTGAGTATCAAAGAACATACATCTTTATTTTTAGCTATTTTTAAAATAAAGCAATTAATTAATGTAGTAAGTTAAATTGCTTGCCTGACCATTGTGATTGGCCGTTAAATATTGTTTAAATGTTTGACTTTCTTTATTCTGTAATGTCTCTTCTCAGACGTGAGTCGCATGGTTTCCATTTTACTTGCACACTTATATTAAAACATGATGGCAACGTAAGACATTGTTATGCATTTGTCTGCTTTTGCTACTAAACATACTCATATAGCAGAAGCGTACTTTAAGTTAGAGGTTTGGCAAACAATATACAGGTTTAGCCGCATTACGTGTGCTAAACAACTTTTTGTAGATTAATTGTTTCGGTTTAGACATATCAAAACGCTGGCATGTATTTGTAATATAGTGTGTTAGGGTTAACAGTCGTAAAACGATAGGCAGCTTTCCCTTAGACACACTTCTATTATAACGAAAGTGTATACATGTTTTATAAGACTGACCACAGCTTTGTCAATTTCAACTACCACTATACAACGGCACATGCAAGTAATTGTAAAGGTAACAAACACTGAGGTGAGGCTATGCATGCATATATACAACAACAACAGCAACAACAACAACACAGAATCATTCTGGAAACGGATTTGGAACGGCCTGTCATGGTCAGAGGAAATGCTAATTTACTTATACCTGGCTTTGTTGAGCGCTTCAAATGTCCATGTCATGTTTTTTTTCAAAGTACAGAAATAGCGCAAAAATGCATAAATTTATTTAAACATAAATGAAATAAATAAATCATTATTGCTTATATTCAATATAAATACGCTCAGTCCACATGAACGTCTCGACTTTTTATCTGATATTCTTAATTGGTCAGTCTAAGATGTAACAACCTTTATCTTTTTGGACAATTCTGGAACAGCAACGGAGGTCACAACATACTATTTACGTACGGTACGATTACGTTCCATGTACGATACCATGTGCGTGTACAATACTATACACGTTACGGTTCGATACCATACACGATTCGCGTTACGGTAGAAAATCTAAACGTAACGCTGCGACATTGTGTACGCTTTGATACAACATATTGTACGGTTTAGGTTTACGTCACGTTACACGAAATACCATACCAAATGCGACATGTTGTAATGGTAAAGGTTCAACTCTGCCTATTTAGGCTGTTCGAACATAGTTCAAATAGTTCTGCCCTGTTCGGCCCACTTGGAGGCAGTAATGTTTTCACACCTTACAAATGAGACAATACAACTATTTCCGTCTAAACAGTTAAATGTGTAGGCAAATAAAAAGTAAGTGAAGCCAATGTGATAACCTGCTTAAACATTGAACACGTATGTAAAAATGTACCATGCTGAGACAAACTAATTTAAATCCGTATTTTACACCACTTTTCTATTCAATTATTTTCAGATTTTCTACCCCTATTCCTCGCATCAGTATCTGCATTTACTGACTTGAAATTACGTAGCCAAACAATGTATGCTGGTATCTTCATATGACATGTTTTGAGACCGGATGCAGGTGCTGTGCAGTACAACTAAATGGCCACATACGTTCACACTGTCCATCTAATTTGAATAAGCACATGGTGTCATAAAAATGGCAATCTATGTGGGACTTATAAACGCTCACTTGATTTATATCTATCGAATAACCTACATGATTGGGATAGCTGCAAGGACATAAACAACACCCGAAACATACCTATGTCTTTTATTCAACCCTAAATCAAGCACTAATCAAATTTAAAATTCGGTATGGTATAACAACATATGGGTCGACCGGGAAAAAAACAACGTTGCTTGACAAACTACATCGATTTCAAAACAGAGCTATTCAAATATTATTCGGGGAGAATACCATTACTCGCGCACAGAACACAAGCATGCAGCGATAGGAGAACAGTGTATAAAATACCAAATAGAAGTACGCAGCTTAAGGTACTAGTCCCGCTTAATTAGACAACGAAACCCATTAATCACAAATAAGGGTATATTTAACAGGGTATAACAGTAGCCAAGCCAACAAACAGCCGACCAATTAACACCTCTTATTAATCCGCTCCATTAAAGGATCGAATTTATTAACATTACAACAAATTTAAAAGACGTACTCGATGACAGATTATCCCCTTAGAACTGAGATACCGCTACTCACATAAACGTCTGCACCGACGATAGCAAGGATACAAACAAAAATATTATAGGAGCAGGAGTGATTATGATTGAAATCAATAGAATCACAAACAAGGCCAACATTAAACTAGACAGTAAAGATTATATATTCTGGCAATTATAAACAATAAAATGTGTTAAAAAAGATCGAAAAAGCCGATCAACAATAAATATTTACCACGGCTGTCTTAGTTCTATACAAGCGTTTCAGACAATTTACGGAAAGAATGGATGGATAACGTGCTGTACCAACATCACATATAGGACATCCATTAAAGAATTATGAGATTTTAAGAAAAGAATCAGGGGCACAGCCCACAATACAATCAACCATTCATAATTGATAATAAAACGACTGTAAATCCCATAAACAAAGCGGAAGTATTAGTTGATAATTGCTCCAAAATGAGCAGCAATGATGGATACTCACCCGAATTCATTATGAAAAAAAGAAACTTCCTCAGCAAAAAAAGTAACATAATTAAAAATTAACAAAACCATGATTTATACTAGAACCAATCATTCTCTATCACTGAGCTAAACATATCACTAAGTACATACGGCAAAGGGGCTCCTGAAGAGGACTATATACTTCTATACCGACGCGCTAAGTTCATTACCAGTTCTTCAAAAAAATAATGGAACGAACAGACAAAAAATAATCACATATATAAGTCTACTGCCATGACAAAAAATAACTATAGCACAGAAATACGTCTTGTCTGGATACCAAGTCAGATAGGACTTGTAGGCAATGCAATTGCCAACAATATAGCGAAAAAGGCCTCCTTTAATGGCACCCCGCTAAAAATCGGACTGAGTATCAAAGAAACGTACACCTTTATGTTTAGCTATTTCTATAAGAAAGCAGATGATCAATTTTAAGAATACAAACATAAACATAATAATGATTGAGGTTATTGGAACTCCAAGGTCAAAAATAAAAAAAAATAAAGCACGCCCATCCCCACCCCCACCTCCTCCCACCCCCGACAAAGAATAATTAATGAAAATGCGCTCTTTAATTTTTTAGAAGAAATAAATTACCTAAAATATATTTATTAATGTAGAATTATACGTACATAAACTTAAATAATACAATATCCAACCGATATCATATCCAAATCAAGCAATTAGTAGTTTCCAAACCCACAAGACATGCGGTGGGGTGAAATCTCTTGAAATCTAAACAATCCTAGTAAGCACATTCTCTGATTGGCTGAACCCCAATTTGGCGGGACGATTATTACTGATCTTTCTTTAAAGGCATTAACCTCTGTTCAGGTAATAATGATTATTTTTTTTGTTTTGTTTAATGAAAATAGTTTTGGTCCAAGCTGTCGGATACCATCTTTAAACGGGTGTATTAACTAGGTACCCAGTAAAGAGCCAATTTAGACCATACTTCAGTCACATAGCTTTTAAGCCATGCATTGACAACATGGCGGGGTCAGGATAAAACCGAAAGGATGTGCTGACCCAAGTTAAACTAGTTCCAACCTACCAACAGACTTATAGTTGTTGCTGTACTATGGCTCTTCAAATGAGTTATGTTCATCGGGCATGTCCTAAATGCAATTTTTAAGGTTCAGAACTGTTCTTATTATTCCCTGAACATGATTTTAGGAAACTTGCTCTGCGCCAAAATTTGCGATTTTTGCGTTTGTATTTGCATATTTACAAGAAAAGAGTCAAAGGATTCGGAGTAAAAATAGTTTTTCCAAAGTTTTACGTTTAACTAAATTTAAATCAGAAAATAAGATTTGAGTGGTAGTATCGCTTTAAAGTAGTTGTCAATTGTATATTCCGCAACATTTGAAATTAGCCAGTTCGGACGCGCCATTGATTATTTTAAGTCGTACTATTTAAGCGGATGTTTAAAAATGAAATAAAAGGTACGGAAAAGTGTTTAAGAAGTAAAGCTTGCGTTGGTAATTCAATTAGTTTAGAATATAGTATACATTTATAATATTAGTAGATAATTAAGTGTGTTTAATATCTTCTAGGTATTTAAGTGTTGTATTTTTATTAAATCTGCCTTTACCCCTTTTACAAAAAGCAAATATTTACCAATACAAGTCGTCGGTGAATAATAGAGCTCTCTAGTATAATGTAGCTAATCTCTTGCTATTGTGTGCTAGCTTAACCAAAACAGCACGGGGTCAAATGATTTCTCTAGGTCACAGTAGAGCTAGTTTCTAGGGGTGAACTTGCATTCTTTACAAAGGTAGCTTGCTCCCAGTCTTAATTGCGGGTAAAAACATATTCTAAACTAACTATAATGTGGCAGTAAATTTTGACCTTAGAGTCCTATCAATATCTCTAATTGTGTGCTAAGTAAAATTATTCACTGCCTTCTTTTTGCGATGTGTTCTGATGAAATTATAGCTCTCCCTACATGAATTGGTATCCTCACAATTTTATAAAGGTATTGTGCTATTTTTGATAGTTGTATTTAAGCTGTATAGTTCTTGGATCATCTCTATTGATAGACTGTAAAGACTGTAAGGCATTTAAAGAGTATCCTTGAAGTATTTTCTTTGGCGAATTTATTATTTCTTACACATCATAAAACATTGTTCGTAGGGTAAATTTCTCATGTCTGCTAACTTTCATGATTTCGCAATGTTTAAATATTATATCATTTTCCACTGTTGCCCCAAACGTATTATTTTCAGTATCTATATTGCCGTCAAAGTACCTGCTGATATGCGCTAGTGATTGATTTATGTGATTTTAGCAGAGTATGTAAATGGCTTCGTTATCCTAAAACGACTTACTAAGGACCATTTCATTATTAGACGAAATCGATTTAAGAACATAACAATTAACACCTCAACACGTTATACGTAGGGATCAAACCAATCAACATAACGAACTGCAAACTATCCTACTTTCCCACTAATAAGATTGGTGGTGTCATAAACGTGTCATAAACGTGTCAATAATTAAATGGAATTAGCACACGTACAAGTGATTGGCAATGCGGGAAAATGTACGGAAGTTGTGAGGGCATGATGTCAGATGGTCACTGCTACTTATGATACAAGCATATTTTTGACAAACACATTCACGCCTTAAACGATACATCACATCACTAGCAGAAGAATAGTGGCTAAATATTAGTTGTTTTCTAGAATTGTGAACGTACATGTATTATTGAATTGCCGTCGAGCACTAAATTGTTTTTAAATTCTCATAAAGGTGTATACAATTTGCGCGTTGAAAATAATTAGGCGAACAGACTAGACCAGTGTTGACTGTGCCCAGTGATTACATAGGTAAGCTAGCTTTACAATTAACTAACTTGTCAGAATATTAGAGATGATTCCACACGGTCCATTATTTATTAACAATGCACATTGTATATGAGCCGTATCATTCGAATCCCATATTTGAGACATACCTCTTTTCCACAAACTGACATAGCGCTAGATTATAATGATAAAGGTTCTGAGAGATGGATAAGTTATATGCATGTTAGAATATTTGCGAGAGTGAAAGGTAAGCTACTGAACCACGTGAAAAAATGTATGAATTTGTATACTCTGTTTGTTAGGCTCAATGTGCAATCTTGTTCACTAAAAGTGATTGCAGTAGTCCTTTAACAAACGAGGATTGTAAAAGCCGGTATGATACGCTTGCAAAGTCAATGTAGTGAGGAAATGATAAATCGGTACAGTTATATGAAGAAGCCCATTATAAGATATACATCTGCTCGTGCTATGTTATGTCTGATTGCGTGTATGTGTAATGTCTGTGTCTTTGTGTGTCTGTGTGTGGTAACTCTGCAGAAAATCGGCTATGTATACATGTTGATGAACAAGTTATGCAAGGTATTTGTTTGTTTAAATGGATTAAATATGTTGTGTATGTGTGTAAACAGGTACAGTGTTGGGTAAATATTATTCGTCTATAATTCATATTCATTTGTTTTAACCGTGTGCGTTCCATTCCAAATTGATACGTTTTTAGAGTGTACACTTAAAGACATTCACAATAACATATTTTGTAACATTCCATTACCTTCTAATAACATTCCTCTGATAATACTTCAGCCAAACGGTCTCCTTTATTTAATTAATGCGTCATGTGTTGTTCTATTGAATATTTGGAGTTGAAAAGACAGTCTCAGTAATAAGTATTTCACAGGACCATATTTATATTTTGAGTAACTTTCCTAAAACAATGAAACCGAGTTTGCAAGCGTTTTCTTTATTCCACCCGACCTATGGATTATATTTAAATATTGAACCAATAAAAATTACAATGCTTAGTGGACCACGACCGCAGCAAATGCCAGTGAAGTAATATCTGTTTAATAGGCATATGCTTGCTTGTGTACGTGTAACGATACCCTTCAGGCGATCACAAATATAACAAAAAGCACCATGCTATACAAAACACAGCAACAAAGATTGTAACAGCAACATGGAAAAAGATTATAATACCATACTAGCATTACAAGTTTAATAAACTTTATTGTTGAAACCAATCAACACCATGAATTCAATTCTTTGAAGGTTAAACTCAGAGATACTTTTCATTACGAAAACTTTGAAAACATGCTTTGCAATTTGTTGATCGGACCACCATACAAATTAAATCTTTTGAAATTAAGGATGACAGTCTATTATAAGGAGCAATACAAAATAATAATAAAAATATGTATTTATTTATTTATTTATTATAGTTTTGTTGCTGAGTGTTCTCTGGCATCAGCAGATCCACATTTCCAAAGCTGGTCAGGTCGCCGATAATTTCTGAATAATTAATCCATTTTGTACACATTGCTATTGCTTATTATTCATGTCGAAAGTACGACTACTTATGTGTCCGCTGCGATAGTACAGGGACTTACAAATACATCCAGTGAACACAGTGTACACTGTAAATTCCTCTGAACAAGCAGAAGTTTGAAACTAGACTACAACTCGTCATTACTCATATTCTAAAAACGTGACTACAACTTGTTATTATTCGATGGTTATAAACTAGACAACATCACGCTATTACTCACGACCTACAAACTAGACTACAACCCGTAATTACTCATTGCCTTTTAACTTCCCTCCTAACGCTCGGGGCTAAGGGGACAGCATTACGCCTGACACGTCGGTGTCAGTATAATAGACCGACCGGTTTCAGTCCCTGGGCAACTCATAAGTGCCCCTGTGCTGTAATGAAAGCAATGTCGCTGCACAGTAACGGCAAAAATGCCGGAAAATCCTACAACTCGTTATTTCTCATTACCTATAATCTAGACTACAACTCATTATTACTTAATAACTATACAGGTATTTTGGAAAAGAGATCGACTCACCTAATTCCAACGCCCTAATGTCTTTATAACGAAAGCGCGAATGGACATGCGATCAAATACAAACAATGTATCCTTCTGTATCAAATTTGTTTAAAAGTAAGTGATTCTTTATTTTCCGTTGATAAATTCAAGTAAATTGCAAATACTCAGGATCTTTTTGCGTGGTGCTTTTGTATTTTATATTTTAGTTGGCTTTTTTTTTTTTTTTCTTTTTTTTTTTTCTGGTAAATTCAACAAGCATAGTTAAATATGATACAGCTCAAGTGTTTTCCAGGCTTTATGCGATTTGACTATTTTCGTAAGTATTTATTTCATGAACATGTACGTTTCCAATGCCGTTTTCAGGAGATGATGTCCTACACGCGTCTTCAAAATCCATTCGAGTATATAACCAAAATGTATTGTAGTTTTGAACCTTGGAGAATGGTTGTTTTTTTTTCAAAATTGTATTGTCAATTTTCAGTGGCTAAAAATATGTTTTAATTTTTTTTCAACATTTAGAATACTTGAAAATATGATATATATGTCATCTGAAATAAATAAATAACTATCATGAAAGAAATGTTGTGTTCTGTTAAGTTCTGCATCCGTCTACCAAGTATACATATTAAATGGAAATAATGAGTTTAAAATGAGTTAAATTGAAGAGTTGTTAATGGAAAATGTTTGTGAAATAAAACATGTAGATACATTAAAGTCACAATGCCTCACGCACAATATAAATAATATGGCGTTTCTTTTGCCTCAGCAAATCCTAAACATATGTGTCTATTGTAAGCGCTGTATAAGCTGTTGGATCGTAAGTATTGTAAACGTTAATGCATAATGTGCATAGATTTAGGTTCCAACGGCACCGCATCTCGTATTAACATACCACTAATTATTTACATCTACATTGGAAAATACAAAGTGCATTCACACTTGGTTAACTGTGTTTAAAGTGTGTATGTCCCGATCAAATAATGGACATGATTAACTGAACAGAAATGTTTTTACAGGAAACCCCTTATGTAGACTGTGTCACCTTAAATACAATAAAAAACAACAACAAGTATTTGTCTTAAATTCAGATATTTCCAATTATACTGAGTAGTTTGTTTCAGAATTGAATACTTTTATTGTTTTCTAAAACATGCTATTATAGAATAATACTGATAGTCTTTCTTTCATAAACTGGCCATGTGATAGCTCCAAACAGCTATTTTCATTAAATAATTTGTTACGTGTTATCCAAAGGGAAAGTACACATTTGTATTTCATTTATAATTATTCGTTTTCCATCTAAACGTTTCAACTTTAATCTACAAGGTAAAGGGTTGAGGAAATTATGATCCAATTGTAGAACTGTCTAAACTGTATAATAGGTTAACACTGTCATATTTTTAAGCATTATTGCTATAATATTTGTTTCAATTCCTCAAACCTAACCTAAAATATAAATACGCTAGTCACTAGCCTAGACATAAAAACAAATCAACTTACCATGATCTTGTCACCAATCCTGTATCGATGCACACCAATCTATGAGTAAAGGGTGCCGGAGATTCGATATCTATAACAACTGGTTTCTATTTTGCGAATCCCCATAAAGTTACTATTTTTAGAAACACCGGCGCAACAATCATTGTTAATGTCGCGTACACAGTCCTTATATGAGATTCGATCGATGAAGGTATTGATAAATGAAAATGACGTAAAGTTGTACATGATAGAGATCGATAAGATAGTATGTTTCGTCTGTTCAGGCGGTTGGTAAAAAATACGGTATTTAAAAAAATATATATATTCTGAATAACGTTTACACGCAATGCACCAGCCCGTTTAATACTTTATTCAAACGAGTTTTTTATAATTGTAGGCAGAAACAGAAAAAAAAAAGTATTGTAGTGGTCGAATCATGTCACATTATTATTTTACGAATATTTCACTGTAAACAAAATGAACGTCCTTTAGTCACGACATTTTAGTAATAAAATTTAGACACAGAATGTAATGCAATCAAAACATTAAGGACTTTAGCCATAAACAATATCTTCCTAATGCTGGCCGTGGCAAGTCAATACATGGTTGTGCGTAGGTGGAGATAGAGTAGTTATCACGCGCATGTTGATAATGGGTGGTACTTTAAAACATTAAACTGTTGAAGGAGCATGCAGGTCTGTAAATATAAGACAGTTATATCTGGAGAGATTCAGATATTATCTGAATGATAAATTCTTTGTTCTACTGGTATTAATAAAATAAAGCGTTCAACAGCGCTGTTTCGGTGGTGTAAACGATTACAGGTGTGCTGACAATGGTAAAATAGTCCGTGGTAAAATCAAATGTAAAACATTGGACTTTGTAAAACAGGCAAGGATGCAGCTGAACAAACACACCTTTCATTAAATTTAGATTATTCATTCTAACATAATTTACACCAGCGTCTCTAACATCTGACAATAGAAACCGTTTTATTAAAACACAATACTTTCTATATTACTTTATATTTTCACTGAAGATAGATCTAAAATAAATGGTCACAAAAAACACCGGATTTGATTTAATTAATCTCATTTGGAAAATAACTATGCCTCGTAAACACATACGACCTGCATCTGAATACCCCATAGTACGCAATTTCTCTCATCTCCCGTTCTAAAAGCAGTTCGACCTGTTTCTCTAGTCAATAAGTGACACGCTGCATTGTTTATTCATCAATTTGTATTTCATGTACATATGAATAACGCCATAATAGCCCAGTTCAAATAACATTTTTAGCAAGCCAGTACACAATATAAGCGTCTAGACTTTTCAGACGAATAGTTTGACCTATATGGCAAGTACTTCCTAATAGGCACGATTTATTTCCGCAAAAAGTCACGGTCATGAAGTGTCAATCGCGTGTACTTCAAATATCAAGGCTTCTCATAACTTCAGACGTTGTCGCAAGCGACAAAGCCCAAACGCTTTGTTGTGGAGTATGCATAATGATGAGGCTATTCAATCTTCAAAACCCTTTGATTTGGCAATAACAAGTAATAGTTATGTTGCTGTTCTGCATATGTAGCATAAGCATTGAGCTAATGATTAATTTAAAATCTTTAGAGACGTGCCTGTATACCTATATTTAAATATTAGGCTACATCATTTAAGTTTGCATTTTTCAACTAATTTAAGTAATAATGATATTGACAGGATGTTAAATGAGTCACTCTCCCAAAGTCACCATTAAATGACATGTTTGATAATACAATACCTTATATATAAAACAAGGCTGTTTTTGTCGCAAATTTCAAGATATATATGTTTACTGTGTACTTTAATCAATCTCCTGCATGATTTTCTTCAATTGTCAATGTCATATGCACTTCCTAAATTTCAGGTATCTGACCTACTATTAAATCGAAATACTAATAATTAAAATTAATTTTAATATCCACAACATTTGAGAAGATCAGCGAACAAATAACGGTGTTTTTGCCATGGATAATTAATTGTATAGCTTTATTAGCAAAATATTTATCAGAATTTAAATGGTCAGATTTTTTTATTAAATAAATATACAACATCTTAAGCGGAAAAATGCAAATGTCATATGATATAAACACAAGGGGTATGGTTTTTACAACAAAATATACTAATTTACAACATATTCTAATCGCATACACGTAACTTTGTTCTGTACAGCATCTCCTCCCTGTCTCTGGCGCCTTTTAGGACTACTTTTTTGAGTATATTTTCCTTCGTCCAGACTTGTCTCGTATGCGGGCCGCTATATTGATCGAATAATTACATCAAAGTAGGAAACACCCCTCCACGTGATAAAAATGATTAAAACCATTATTAAGAAGACTGAATAAGGCTCTAGCGACTTCAGGATTATTGCCCGAAGTAAGTCAATTTTTGTGCCGAGACATGTAGGTCCGTATTTCTTTATTGGGCAATAGTCATGTGTTTTGCACCATAAAACATGCCATGTCATTGTGTTTCGTGCCTCAACAAGCTGTTGTTGTTGACATGTTTTGATGTAACGTGCACTAATACAAATTAACTACCAACCGACAAAGAGCATACAAACAAACGTTACCGAATTGAAAGGATCAGTCGAACAAAAGGCAGATGGTGTCCTTAAACTTGCTTTGAATAGAGATATTCAGCAATATATTTCAAGCGAAGTAAATGTCATTGCCTTGAACAACATCGCCGAGATAGCGTAATGAACACCTCCGCCATAATATGTATAGAATATGATACTTTATCTACACATTCAATCTCACGAACTTGGCAGTTCCATTTGTATGTAGGTTATCATTTGTATGTAGCTTATCATTATAATGTTATTAAAGTAAAGCCTATTGATGTTTTTTTTTTTTTTTTATAAATGAACACTGATTAAGACTTTTTTGGTTTACCTCATACAGAGAATGCCTGATAGAAGGTCGTATGTAGGAGATTGTTAACGCAATTTAAATTTATGTGGCGTTTTGAAGATACACTTTGAATAGACGTTTATTTAATGACTCGTTATTCGGTTTATTTAAAGCTAGAACGGATCCCTTAGCACTTGAGAATATTATAATACTGCATTAAAATTTAGTCATAGATAAGTTTTTTTCTTCGGTACATACATACATACATAGTCGATTTCTAGCTGAACCATGTGTCTCCATAACGTGTGTGCTCTGTGTTGTCAACCATTTAACTTATCGAATTGGATTCGGACTTCATTGCCGATAGGCAAAATGTGGAGATCGCGCGCATTGTTACACATTTCATTTAAGATCACAAATAGTTGGTGGTATAATCGAAGAGTAACAATTAATTTCTTGAGTACGTACTTTTTTATTTTTTATTTTTTTTTTTAAATTCTACGCTATAGCTTTCCAATCTCCGGCTCAAGCCATATGGATCTGTGTTGAACATGTATACGCTATAACTTGTCATATCCGGCTCAAACCGCGGGGTAGAAAATAATCGATTTATGAAGATGGCCCTAGTTTTGTATCGAAACAAAACGCTCTTGATTAAATTAATTCATACGGGCGATCCAAAAGAGAGAGAAAGAAAGAGAGAGAAAGAAAGAGAGACTATTCATACAACATACAAAATTGCATTTAAATGGGATACTCACCGTGTAAAAGTGGGTAATTTGTTTACACACAATGTCAACACGTAAACTTTGTTTGGGTTTATCGTCCCACCAACAGTATTTCAGTCATCTGCAGACAGTGTCCAATGTATAGTGCTGCCTTCACAGTGTATAGCGTGCCGTTTACACATGGCATGATAAGACACTCAGCATTATCTTGACACCGGCTCAACCAGTCTTGGAACAACACCTAAAGTTGTGTTGGCGTTAGCATGGATGTATACCACTACCTCTTATAACGACTTTGGTACGTCGCTGCCGGAAACGACACAATAGCCACCACCACCATCCCCACCCCGAACCTGTTTAAGTGCTGAAAAGATGCTTTTGTAACAATATATATTTTTTTCCATTATAAGTCTATTGCAGATAAAAATATGAAAAATAATGATGTTTAAGCTTCTTCTACTGCCACTGGACCGATTTCTGCATTTATTTCCCGCGAGCAACACAACATACACTATTATCGTGATGGGACTTTCTTCGGAAGTGAAAAGATGGTGGTGTAACATTAGAAGTCTATGGGAGAAAAGTGTCGTTTGCCAACGTTTGCTTTTTGGAGATTGCTCTATAAATACATGATGGGAAGATCGCATAGAAAAAATGGAAAAATCCCACAGAGATAGAACAATGTTTTCATTTTGCAATAACTTGCGCATAGCCTGCGCTAGTAGTACATTTACGCAAGCCTTTTTCCCATTATAAATGTATAGGAAAGTCAGAATGAGGCTATATATAGAACAGGCTTTTGTTAATTTGAAAAAAGGAAGCTTTTGCTGCTTCCACTAGACCATTTTTTGCATTTATTTCCTCCAAGCAAACCAACATGCATTATTTTCATGATGGGACATTTTTATAGACGTCAAAGTATGTTTTTGGTAGCAATATATTTTATTCCAATTAAAAATCTAATGGAGAAATGTAATATGAAAAAATAAACATTATAAAGCTTCTACTGCTGCCAATAGACCAATATTTGCATATATTTTCTTAAGTCAACCCAACATACATTAATTTTATGATGAGACTTTCTGTCGGACGTGGAAAAAAAGGCTTTTGTAACAGGTACATTTTCCAATTATAAGTCTATGGGAGAGAAGTGTCATTTAACCAATGTTTGCGTTTTCGCGATTACTCAGTAAATACATGATTGGCGTGCAAAAACGTAGTAAAGAAATTACTGACAGACCCCGCGGATGCAGGAAAATGTGTTCTTTTCGCGATTGCTCGCACCTAGCCTGCGCTAGAAGTGCATTTACGCAGCCTTGTTCACCATTATACACCAAAAGGAAACTCACAATGAGACTATATATAAAACGGGCTTTTTCTCAATTTATAAGACTAAACAACTGAAGCTCCTACTTCTGCCACTAGACCAATTTTTGCATGTAGTTCCTCCAAGCAACCCAGCATACACTATTTTTATGATCGGATTTTTTGACATACTTGAAAAGATGATTTTGTAACATTATACTTTTTCCATTATAAGTCTATACGAGAACATCAATATGAAAGAAAAAATGTTGAAGCTTCTACTGCTGCAACTAGACCATTTTTTGCATTTATTTCCTCCAAGCAACCCACTATTTCATATGTTTTTGTTTTATACAGAAATCATCAATCCTGTTCAAGCACGCCGTACATAAAACCGCCTAATGATGACTTCAACGACCCTTTTTGATGGCTACATAAAATAATTGTATTCTCTAGGCCACTCAAAATTGTAATTCCTCATTGACCATCTGGGCAAAATACCAAAGAAGCTCTGAATTGTTTACATAGTAATGTCACTTGCTATTCAAATGGACAGTGTATACATTTAAATAAGTTACCCAAATTTAACTTTATAACACAAAATACGACTAAAAACAAATTTGCATTTTCAATGTCTTCGTTTTTCTCTAGGCATCACGACAAATTTAGATCGACGTACACCTTTCGAATATGTAAGCACTTCTATTCGAAATGCGTTATTTAAACACATGCAGTAGTAGCAGTAGTAGTAGTAGTAAAAGGAGTAGTAGTAGTAGTAGTAGTAGTAGTAGTAGTAGTATAGTAGTAGTAGTAGTAGTAGTAGTAGTACTAGTAGTAGTAGTAGTAGTAGTAGTAATAGTATTAGTAGTAGTAGTAGTAGAAGTAATAGTAATAGTAGTAGTAGCAGCAGTAGTAGTAGTAGTAGTAGTAGTAGTAGTAGTAGTAGAAGTAGTAGTGGTAGAAGTAGTAGTAGTTGTAGTAGTAGTAGAAGTAGTAGAAGTAGTAGTAGTAGTAGTAGTAGTAGTAGTAGTAGTAGTAGTAGTAGTAGTAGTAGTAGTAGTAGTAGTAGTAGTATAATTGTAATAATTATAAGTAGTAGTAGTAGCAATATCACATGCTGGTAATGAAGTAATGACTGTCGTAGCCTTTACTAATTCAGAACCATTCTAGTTGGTGTGGGTTCAAAAGAATACATTTCTATATGTTTCACGACTTTTGCCATGAACTTGTAAATATATACATCTAAATGCCCATTTATGATAAATTGGGCCGATCCTTGAGAGAGACTATTAACACACAAACAAAAGTCAAATGCATGATATGTAATGGGACTTTAACGGTTTAATAGTGGGTTATTTATTCATATGTAATGCCGTTAACTGATTGTACAAAAAAGAAATAAATCGATTTAAATTGTATGTCATGTCTTTGGTAAATTCTTTACAATTTGGCAACCCAAAAATGTTTTGTACAGTATGGTATCAACCTGACACTATGGATAAATTCATTCACTGATAGGTTGACATTCTGTCGAAATGTTGCGACATACGTTTCTGTATCACAAAATTAATTCTATATTGAAAATTTATATAATTTAGTTGGCTTATTGAAAAGATTTTTGGTAAACACACATAGACATACGCATTAACACGCACAGGCGTTACCATATTATTTCAAATCATGGTTTATTTTCATGTTTCCTTTTTATTTATTTATTTATTTATTTATTTATTTATTTATTTATTCATTTATTCGTTTATTTATTTATTTATTTATTTATTTATTTATTCATTCATTTGTTCGTTGTTATTCATGTTTTTATTTCTTTTATTTTAATTAGAAATATCTTACCGACGATCCGACGTTAATTTTCAACCGGCAAAGAAAGACGATCGATTCATTTCTTATGCAAATTACCACCGAATCGCATGTTGCCTAATGGTACATTCCAGGGTGTGGTTCTTGAATTGAATCAAACATCCCATTACTCTTTAGAATACTAAGAAAGGGGTGTTGTCTGCACCTTTTGCTATACTTTCTATATACATTTGCGTGCGTTTGATTTGATTCTACCAGGGTCACTTTCATAGCAAAAATTCACTGATTGATAATGCAATTTTAAGTAGCACCTTTTAAGTAAAACGATTGCATTTTCTGTGGCCAAACGTATGCAAAGTATTTTTTTTTTATTGCGTGTACCTACTGTATTTTCAAAGGAGTTGGTATTGCTTTACATACAACAATGGTAGCAGAAGACAAAATACTGGACACAGTTGCTTGTTGTGAAGGTATATTACCAATAGTTGGACACATGCACAGATTGAAGCAGATGCAAACGAAATAAAAAGGCACATAACACTTACTAAATCAAGCATGTAGATATTTGTTAATGAAAACTGCTTACAAATCTTGTACACACTCACGCATGCACGCACGCACACACATACACACATACAAACACACTAAATATAATGTTAAAACGAACAGACAATGTTATGTGAAATTCGCTACATATAAAAACAAAAACAATTTAATAAAATAAATCAAACACCACCAAAACTGTTAAACGAAAGCAAGCTCAAAAGTGTTATGGTACTGACTGGTCATACAAGCATCTGGTGAGTGCTCACCAAATCATTGCACATACAATTAAAAACTGAGTGCAAAATACAACATTCGTGTAGCATTATTTAATATGAGGCTAAACAGCTCACTCAGAGATGGCATTTAAAGTTTCAAAGGGAAAAATAACAACTCCTTGGAATGGTTGTGTGACAATGCGTGTAGTATTACAGGGATGCTTGAAACTGATTTACGAAACACTTGATTGTTCTTTCTCAAAGACAAGTGAGTGTAAATAGAAATATCCCATCAAAATAAAACATTTTAGTAAGCACATTCAAAGGTTAAAAAACTACCGACCGAGCTTAATGACCCAATAAATACTGAATACCCACATTGAAATACTTAACGGTTATGTTCAATGAAGGGACAGATTTTAATCTCTAGTAATAGCACGACTCGTGTTTCAAAAAGGCTAATGGATGTCAACCCTGAGAATGTTTAAACTGTAGTTTTAATATACACACCATATGGTGTCTTATTAAAGTATTCTAATATTATATTAAATACCACATAGCTTATATTAGATGGGTTTGAGACACAACAATTAAATGGTCTTTAAATTATACGTCCATGCAGGTACAGTTTATGTTAATGTTCAAGGCTGCACAGCACATACAACTGTCAAGTTTCAATTGATACTTTTAATCATATAGTTTTCCAATTTGAAAATGCATGAACGAACATTTTAAAGGACATTTTATTTCTATAATGTTATTTCTGTATAGCCATCGTGTATCTTACCTATTTATGAAAAAAATATATTTTAATTTCAGTAATTATGATATCAAATATAGCTGTTTATGTACAAAGACAGTGTGCAACTTTAATGTGTACATATTGGAAATGAAATATCTCAATCTTTAATCTACGACAATAAAATAAATACCAAAAATAATTAAATAAGATGCATTTAACTAAACTTGTGATGAACACGTATACTATATAGCAGATCATGTCCAGCTAAAGCCATATTATAAAAGCACATGTTCTACCCTTTAACAGTTTATCTTTGTCTAGGGATTAAACTGTTATTGAACTGCGTTTATGTCGACAAAGTTAGGACTTTCAACAAAACTGTATACATGCGAAGAACATTGTATAAGGTATTATTGACACATTTAAATAACATATTATATTTCTAGTACGGGACATATTTGTACCATTGTCTAACAACTTGCCTTTCATGTAAGTCTACGATACATTTAAAAGTTATGTTAGGCCAAAACAAGTTCACAAACAGATTCAACATATACGCTATAATGTATTTTGATAAAAGCGTTTGGTATCTAACAGATGGATTTGTTCATATGATCTTTATTCTCCATCTGTTTTGCTTTTTGTTGTCAAACATGTAAATCAACTACACGATCAATATCGGTATTTAGACAGCCATACAGCCAAGATTGTGTGCTTTATTTGAATATACTTAGAATGTTCACTAATGACGTCACATGTTTGCAAACAAGCCTGGGGATATGCGTGTATGTTAAACACAATTTACATGATTTCGGGAAACACCAACAACACGATAGATCCTGTATTTTGCAGGCACTAGACAACTAGTAACAACTCTCACACACACCAATAAAAACAATTGCGTATATTGAACATTGTCCTGTCTTCAAGCGTAATCATTGTTTTCACGGTATATGTGACCTATTTAAACTCAATAACATTTTAAAATAACTGAGACGTAGATGTACTTCAAACAAACTCAAAGATATATATTTCATAATTGTAAACTTTTCAACATGTTAAATATACTGCCATAAGACGATTACTATTTGAACACCACAACTCCAACTCAAAAAAACATTCATTTTCGTGCTGAAGTTTTGGACAGTTTCGGACGATAATTTGGAAACTCTATTGTGTCAAACATGTTGCGCAAACATATGGTTATATAAAGCAAAAACTGTTACCGTACATGAACACATCTCCCGAAATGCCATATTCAAGTAAAAAATGCTGTCTCACGAGTTTCAAAAATGCAGCATTTCTAAAACGATGTAAATACATTAAAAAGAACAAGTCTTTGAGAACCAGTTTTATTGAATGCTGTGAAATTGGGGGTAAGACTTATATTATAACAACAATAGTTCATATGTGTCAATTACTGGAAATTATTCTCATTAGAAACAAAGACAATTTCGAATACTGAAGAATTGTAGCACACTGTTTAATGCCTTTTTATAAAGGTAGAATAAGATATAGGAAAAAAAATATGCTTTTACGTTCTAATCCATTATTCTAAATCAGGGACATACATTTTAATAAACACGTCTCTATCCTAAAAAGTATAAAAACTATTAATGTCAAACAGTCGAGCGAGGTTGATAAAATATCGACATCACTCTTAGTGATAGAACACTTTTACTACATATCACAAGTCTTGTAAATATCTCTAGTGAATACGCTTTATTCCCTAACAGGCACAAAGAGGCAAGCGTTATACCACTGTCTAAGAAAAATGACACATCCGTCAAACCTAAAGAAAGACCATCCAGGAATCCAGCAATGCATTTGACCCTATTTGTAAAATCCACTTGTCTTAGCTGTTAGCACTATTTTAACAATGTACGTGTATATAGGTATGTGTGTGTGTTTCGTAAAGGCCATGGGTGTCAAACAAGCTTACTTAGACTGTTTAATGAATGTAAATGAGCGGTAGACAAAATACTATAGGAACAATAGCAATAACAATAACAAAACACAACAACAAATAAGCAGACAAACACTATGCAGCAGCTAACGTAATGAACCTGTTTACCTCTTTGTTTAAAGTTTGCCCTCTGAAGTTCTGTTATCAAAACTTTCTGCATATGTGGTGTACGAAATCACTGTAAATATATTATTAAAAGGAAGTAACAAATACAATTTGGCGAAGCGGACAGTAGCTTCGACGATGTCAAATGTGTGCCACAGTGTTTCATTCTTGGGACATTATTGATTAATGTTTTCATAAAGTACATTTTCTATTGCATTCACAAATGTTATCTCTACAACTTATGGTGTCACACCCCAAACCTTCAAATGTTAATGTCTATGATTGACTTAATCCTCTTCAGTGATATGCAGGCATACCTCGATACATTTCAGGCAATATCTGAAGGGGAAACAGACAATATGTTTCCAGCGTACGTTATTGATGAAACCGAAATATACTAAAATAGTGTAAATTTTCTTGGTGTTAATATTGATTTCAAATTGCCGTTATTATAAGTACGTCTAACATGACGACGAGTTCAACATGTTGGTAATAGTTTATTTAGTGTATTCACATTTAAAATCTGCTAAGATACCTTAGGGCAATATACGTGATGATGCCATTAAGCACGCCACTTATTTTCACAATGATAATTAACCATGTTTTAAATTGATCACAGTGAAATATTGCTATCACATGTAAGCACTCTAAGTGTAAAATGCACAATGCCACTACTTACATACACCGACATTGGACATTGACTGTCTTATTTATTTGTGTTTGGTGTGAAGTGTTCGGGGATACTTTTCTCTGTTTGTGCACGAGTAGTATCCCGCTTTGTTATATCTCCTTTATGGTACCTTTAAACTCATATTTAATACCATCTGCATATTCGTTAGTTTTTTACTCTTTGTCAGCGTAAAAGGCATGGTGCATTCCGTCACGGTGGTACACTCTTGGGGCAATTCGTTTTACTGGCACCGACATCTTAAGGCGTTGTTTAAATGGAGATGCCTTACTTAAACGCAGTATGTATTTGGACCAATGGAGTGGTGTGTACAGGAGACACAATATAATAAATATAACTTATGTTCTAACATAAATAATTCTGACACAGAATGTCATATACAATAACCTAAATGAAGTGATATTCAATCAAGAAAATGCATTATGTTAATATTACTTATTCATAATTGTCTTCCATTTGGAGAATACGCTTTATGATATTTAAACTTGCCATAAAGGCAACCTTTATTTTCGCTGCCGAATTTGAGATCTGTATAAGTGTGAAGGTGGGATTATCTTTTTCATTAATTACACGTTTAAAATATTTAATTCACTTTTAAATTGCAACCTTATGCACAGTAATTAACAATGTCATTGTCTGCTTAAACAAATAAATGACGCATTTAGCCATCGAAATTCCACCCTGCCTTTTTTCTCCTGAGAAAGTATATCTAAGCATATATAAATGCATTACGGTTTTCTGTATACAATACAAATGCATCCATAAAACAGGAATTGTCATATCATACCTAACCCTTTAATCTGGTATCGCTTTGAACTGATGTTTCCTAAAATTACCACGACAGACAATGTGACATAATTTATTAACCGCAGAAAGAATCCGTCTCTACAGTACTGGCTCAACATTTAAAAGGTATCATTTGGATCGGCTCAATATTATACCAATGCTGTATTTAAACAAGTTAGTGTTTCATTCCATAAACTAGTCTTTTCTCCACTTAGTAAAAATAATGTTAATTATAGCAAATTTGTTAAGTTTGTTAAAATAGTAATGAAAAGTGGGTTATGGTATTGTAAAGAAAGGTAGAGTTAGGTAGGGTTAGGTAAGGTAAGGGACGTTAAGGTAGGATAATGTAGGGTTAGGTACGGCAGTCATTCTCCCGTTTAAGCGATATATTAGGCTGTTGGCGTGCATTATGTAAAACCGATTAAATTGTGGTGTAATGTATACATAGGATATTTGGTAATGAAAACCTATTCATGTTGATTACAGACCACATGATGAGAATTAGGTATGCGGTTGATGAAGTAAGGACGGCATTTGCTAGTATAATTGCGTATAATTTATTATTTTTCGTTTTGACGCTGGTTTAGAACATACTAGAGATTTACTGTTTGATACGAATTTGTAGAGCTAAATATACACTTTTTGTGTAAACAATACGAACGGGCTCTCCTGTGATGAGCATATTCACACACAATTACCAGTTCAAGGCAGGACTAGTAATGCGATATGTTCAGATCAATAGTGGGTAATTTATTCGCATACATGCGACATGCTTACCGATTGTATCAAAAGATAAAACTACCCATAAGTTGAAAATTGCAATTCATCTAACTTTTTTTTTAATTCACAATAATTATAGGGCTGTTGGCCATCGAAATGGGCATTCATATTCTACCTATTATATTTACCTGATTCCATGGTTCTTTTAACTGACAGGTTGAGTATTTGTTGCAATATTTACACATGAATTTCTATAGAACAATTAATATCAAATACTCCATTGTGATTAAATATTGAAATTTGATATTTATTAATTTGTTAAATACACCTATAACGTCGCACACAATTCACAATATTAGTTCACATAACGTTTAGTTATATTTGAATTTAAGTAACATCGCACCATCAATTATGTTTGGCATCGATCTTCAAGGGTTGGTAAAAGTTTACCGACAGTGATCTGAGTCGAAGCACCCTCGAATCGCATAGTTACTATAAACATAATCACAATACGGTTAAATACTGTCTATCACAGTTTTTTATTTGAATTGCACGTTTTGTTATACATTCTACATTCTTAGAAAACACGGAAAGTTGATATCTTACTTAAATTGTTTTCGAATTGTCTTTATGGAAAAAAAACATGATGGAATGATGTCATATATCTTAGAAAACTTTATCTTTTGAACCGTTTAGTTTACGAAGTTGTTATTTCGTCATTGTGTTTAAACAATTTAGTTGCTTAGATACGTTTTGTTCAGGCTTCTATTTGTGTGTAGATTGAATTAAGTGTAAATTATGAAACACGCAATCGGATGTATGTGATTAATGTAGTAAGTTAACATGTTGATTGTCTGATCCTTGAACGTTACATATAATTTATCTGTTGGATATTCATTATTTGTCTAATGTCTCGTCTGAGACGTGTGCCGTATTTTTTTTTTCATTTGACTTTCACTATTGTTTCTTGTTGCGTCATATTTAAAATTTGCCACTTAAGATAGTGTCGTGTGCTCATCTGTTTTTGTAAGGAAATATACTCATATAACAAAGGCGTTCTTCAACAAAACAAGGTTTTAACCACATAATGTGCTAAAAACTGTTCTTGTATTTTACCAGTTATTGTTTGGAAAATTCAACACGTTGGCATGTGTTTGAGATTTGCTGTTATCAGTTATCAGTTGTAAAAGGATGTGTGTTTTTTCCTTAGGCACATTAATAAGAATGACCACAGCTTTTAAAATGCATCCATAGGAACAAAAACAGCAACAAAAACTTCAGGACACGGCTATTTTTTTTCTTTTTTTTCCTTATAAAAAAAATAAATACATAATTGAAGACACTATCTCATCAACGTAAGAGAACTAAAATAAAGAATCTGATTAACTATATATATGTTTGCACTATGAACATAAGACATGAGTCTACCAAAATTTAGCAGAGGTTCCTCTTTATCTAACCAGTTGTGTGTCTTCTTTTAAATGAAGGTTCAATGTGCACGCAAAGATTGGTGGCCCTAGTCCAGGTCTATTTCACAAATATAATCCTGTTAACCAGTGTTGCATTAACACGGAAAGACAAACGATTTGCAATGTATATTATAATGATGTGTACCTGTTTGTTCTTATCCTTTTAAACTCAGAGATAAAGAAATTAAAATTATAACCACTATACGACGATAAGCTTAACGAGTCTGATGTAGCCGATGTTAGTTGAACCTCATATCTAACTAAGATATAAATTAATTAACTTTAATTAGTTAAAATAAAGACTTCTAAGTCAAAAGCCGCTGGGCTACATTAGAACGTTTTATTTTGGTGCCTTATTCCAAGGATGTAGTGATGAGTTTATAATTAATAATTAAAATTATTTTATTTATGCAACAAGAAACATAAGGGACGGACTTGACGCCGATGTTTTTGAACAAGGATTGGAATGAAAAGGATAAACGGAAGAAAATAAGGTCAGTGCTTTTCTTTAGCTTGGCACCGGGAAACACGCAGCTGATCTAATATAATAATGAGGGAGCAACCCCCACCAATTCAACAACTTTCAGACGAGATTAGCTCGTTACACACTACATTATCAAGTCAATCGGCAATTAATACGATAACTCCTTTTTCGTCTAGCCGAAACGATTTAAAGACTCGATCAAAGTAGTAAAGAAGGTTTGCTTGTTAGGTAACTGCGACGATTCTCGCAGACAAAAATAATTTTATTTCAAACATATAGGGGTACGGTCAGTGACTTCGTATAGAGGATTTTGACATCAAACCCGGTTGGCGTGTATGACAGGTTAAATGCTAAATTAATGCTTATGCTCGGCGACTTAATAGACCCTCAACATGCATTAAGACTGTTACGCGAAACAAAACAAAGACAGACAGAACATTTAGCTAGTTGCGCGGAACGGCTGCTATCATAGCACACGAAGCAACCGACGGAATGAAGGCGGAACAAACTCGCTTGAGCGGGTAATGATAGGACAATTCATTGATGGTCCAGCGTTCGACCACCTAAAATTGAAAGTCATGCCGACAAATCCGGCAACATTCCAGGAAGCTGAAAATGTTGCACTAGAGAAGCAAAACCTTAGAAAAAGCTTTAGGTCTAGAGGTCAGGAATATGGCGGAAATTTAGAAACCGAAAAAAGGGAGCCCGGAGCCCATGTACCTCGATCATGCCTGACCAACGCGTCGTTGTGTGTGGTGTGGTAGAAATAGTCACCAGACACCTGAACGTAGAACCAGAGTAGACGGGGTCACGTTTAGGCGAACACCGGTCGTATCGAATTCCGACAAAGCCAAACAGGTTCGTCTGGGTTATGCTGGCAATATGGATCTGCAAACCATTTTAGGCGTAACTGCCCGAAGGCACGTTTAAACTAACGCCGCCCCCTCACTCAGGGTCAAAAGAGGGAGCGTTCTTTAAAGGAGCCGTTAAGATGATTTTAAACAAAGACCTCACTTCATGCTTGATAAAAAAATGTAATATACACAAAGTTAGAGCTTTAGTTGACACGAACGCGGGCGTATCGTTGATCAGTTAGCGCAATACTCTAAACGTTTAAGGTGTAGCTTTATTTGACTTCATGATGGGAAAAAGAAACCTCCAGCACGAGTTTGTAGTAGTCAGGAATATAAACAGAAACTGTATTTTGGGCAGATACTTCTTAAGAAAATGTGAGCCTAGGATCTATTACGATCTCAAACGCATTCGCATAAGACAAGAATATATACCACTACAAATCGACATACACAAAGCATCACTCGTACGCCGAGGAAAGGACATAATAATAACACCGTACACATCAGTCATAACAAAACGCCATGTGAAAACACACGACTTATACCGTCAGGTGAATATCAATTGAGACAATTAGGAGACATAAACGACGAGCCAGGGCTCACTATCGAAGACAGTTTTGTTACCATTAAAAGCGACCGCAATATACCGATTATGTTTGTCAATGTCACGGGAAAAACGATGAAAATAAAAAGGAAAACAACCATCGCGAAGGTCACTCCCATTAGCCAGATAAACTTGGTAACCTCCAATGATAAGTTAAAGGGACAGTTGACAAGAGGACACAATTTGAAATTTAAATATGAAAATAAATACGACCACCTACTTAGACCGTTGCTATATAAATACAGAGACGTTTTTGCTAAAGACTTGACGGAAGTAACACAAACAAAAACACTCACTTTCTCAGCAGACACTGGAGACCACCCTCCGATTAAACAGCGTCCATGCCCCACACCCATGAAACATAGACCTATTATTGCTAAGGCTATTGACGAGAATGATGCTTCAGGCAAAAATCATTTAAACCTCTTCTTCACCCTGGAACTTTCCTGTGGTATCAGTAAAGAAACCAGACAACAGTTTTAGATTCTGTGTAGACTTAAGAAAGTTGAACAAAATAATCAAGGATGACTATTGGCCGCTTCCTCGATTTGATGAGATACTATCTCTGTTAGGCTGTTCAAAATTATTCTCCACACTTGACATGGTTAGTGGATATCATGCGGTGCCGGTAGCACCAGATATTAAGGAAAGTTAAGTTTGTCATGCCCCGGAATGGGTGCTTATATGTTTAACTCCATGCTGTTTGGAGTTAAAAGTGCTCTGTTACCAGCGAGTAATAAGCATTTTTTTAAAAGATTAAGAACATACATGCCTAGCGTATCTCAATGACATCATCATTCTAGGACAGACCGTAACCGAACAATTAGAGAATCTAGAAGCTGTTCTACAGTGACTTAGAGAACACAATATCAAGGCAAAACCGAGTAAATGCAAATTCCTTCTTGAGGAAACACTTTATCTAGGTTTCATCATCAATAGAAAAGGTTACCGTCCCGACCCTGAGAAGGTCGAAGCAATTAAGAAGGTACCAACCCCTCAAAAAATTAAAGAAACCCGTTCATGTATCGGTATGGCTGGGTTCTACCAACGAAAGATCCCAAATGTTTCGGTATAGCCCAACCCCTTAACAACTTAAAAAGAAATATGCTAGGTTTACCTGGACGAAAGAATGTCAAAAATCTTTAGAGAGTCTGAAAGATGGACGCACGACAATCCCAATGCTAGGATATCCCGATCGAAACAAAGGTTACTAATTATACACTGATGCGTCTGCCACATCTATTGGCGCTGTTCTTTGTTAAGAATGGGATTCTGAGGAAATTATTATCCCATAAAGTATCATTACCGAATGAACGCCCAGTTCAGAAAATGTCAGTAATTGTACGTGAGGCATTCGCACTAAAATTTGCCCTAGATAAATTTCAGATATATGTACAAAAATCACATGTCACATGCTTCGTTGATCACCAACCTCTCAGATACCTACTGACAGCAAATCTTACAAACAATAAGCTGCAGAGTTATTCTTTGACCATTTCCGGGTATAATGTAACAAAATAATACATAAGCGGGAAAAAGAATAGAGTAGCTGACATGTTATCTAGATGTAGGCACTAAGATAACGACTAACCGGTACACGAGTATACCGTTCCAGGATACATGGAAGTAGGTAAACATGCCTACGAGGTCAAACCGCCCGAAAACGACCTAGAAAATCGTGAGGTTAACGTTGTAAATCTAAATGCAATAAGAGCCACCAAGGATGCGTAAAGCCCCGATAGTACACCCGAAATCACAACCACGTCGGAATATTTTGACACGCAGATAGACATAAACAATAGAGCAGATGAACGATGAAAAGTGCAGGAATATCATCACCAATTAAAGAACAATGTTGAAACTGGTAAAATGCGGAAAGATATACTTGTAGATGAAGTGTTCTGCTACTTGAGTGACAGAGACGAAAATCGTTTACTACGGTTATACATAACTGACCAGTTGAGCAATCGACTCATAATGGAATAGCATGACAACCTATCACACGTAGGTTAAGACAAATGCTACAATGCGATGAGGCGTAAATACTTCTTTCCAAATATGTACAGGAAGATTTACAAACACGTAAATCGTTGCATAATCTACGTGAAGATACCTATACAAGACACTAGGATATCACACTCTAGTGGCATAACATGGTCCGTAGATACGTCGGGACCGTATAGACAGAGTTCCTCAGGGAACCGATACCTCATTACGTTTGTGGACGAAAGTACTAAATGGTGCGGGTCTTTTCCATTCTGAAATAATACAGCCGAAATCGTTGCAAACCTGTACTTTGACGAGATACTGCCAACACTTTCAATACCATACCAGATACGATCTGATAACGGAACAGAATATTGTAATTCCATTATAAGTCACATTTGTAAGGAATTCAGTATTGCACATATCATCACGAGCCCATAAAACCCGCGGGCAAGTGGACAAGTCGAGCGTATAAATCGTACGCTGAACAACATGACATCTTAGTACGTAAACGACGGGGATGTAAAATAACGCATGTCTAACTGCGATACGTTGCACACCTTCTGAGTCGACAGGATATAGCCCGTTCTATTTAATGTACGGTCGTGACCCCGTATTACCGATGGATACAATACTAACCCCGCGACGGAAATATGTGGGAGAAGATCTATCTGAGATATAAAGAATGAACTTACACAGGGCCATCACACATGCTCAGCGTAACATGCGAAAGGCACGAAACAAACGAAATCGGTACGCAAATCAAGATACGCGTGAACTAAAACTAGAGACAGGGAAAGCCGTTATGCTTAAAAATAACGCACGTACAGACAAATTAGACACACACAATAAAGCAAATTTTAGAATTATAGAGAAATTGTCGCCAGTCACGTTTAAGATAAAGAATGTAGTTGACGGCAGCACACAAACTGTATCCGCCCGAAATCTTAAATCGATCGACATAGACGACTGGGAAATCTACGAAGACAGGCTTCCATCTGATGATCGATGGAGGAAGACCACCTACGTAGTCACGCCTGAGGACGACGCTACGACGGATAGCGATGACGACGAGATGTCACAAATACATCACCGCCGTATACATGAACGAAGTGACTCTTCGGATAGTAACGAAAACATCCCATTGGCCGAATTTAAACGGAATTACCGACGCCAACGAGACCGACTGAATACCACGATGAACAAAGGTATAGCAGATATGATCATTGGGAAGATAACTCACCTCCGAATAATCAGAGGAGCCTTTTTTTACCTGGAGACAGCCATTTAGAAAGTGATTGAATGTTATATTAACTCCCTTTCCAAATGCCGGAAATATTGGATTTCTGCGGACTGGTGTTCGCAATCAATCACTTACCATTAGCCGGGATCATTGAAAACAACCGAATTATTGTGTTAATTAAAGTACCCCTAAATGATCGCTATGAATCATATACTATTTACTGAACATTCAATTTTCCCATTATTCACCCTAATACCTCAACCGACCCTCACGTATCCACCACTACGGCCGCGAAATATAATTTAGAAGCAGATAGGTTAGCAATTAACATGGTAAAGAAATTGTCATTTTTGTCACATACCAAAACCAATGTACTCGGTCGAATTGAACGGCGCATGCATCGTATATTTGTTTCTGGATAATAAAAGTAAAATACAAACAAGTTACAATAAACTAGTGACAGCGAACGCACAACTACCTTCGGCAGTGTACATTTCGAACGGAATATGGGCATTAACCTTTGTACAGCAAAAAGACTGTCGATAAAATGTAAAGAAATACAGGGTTTAAAGACTTCATCTATCGTCACTAAAATATCTTTTGATATAGTCAAATTACGAACGGCCTGCAGCGCCGATAATGAGTATATTTCCCTGCCAGCATCGTACGAAGATTACATAACAAGCAATGTCACAGATGAATTTGTGGACAGCTGTCAAAATCTCATTGAATATTTCAAGCGGTAATAAGTGGACAGACTTTACAACTAGGATAAAAAACTATAACTGTAACCTCATCACACAGAGGTTAAGGGAGTTAGAATACATACCCATGAGTTCATTGATAGAAGAAATCATAAATACGAACACGGATGAAAGACCAGCTAGACACTGGTCGGTATATACCACTTTAATTGGGCTAGTATTTTCAGTCGCAATCGATAAAGGCGTTTATATTGCTTAAGGAAAATGTACAAATCGGTAGTGAGGCTGTGTTCTTTTACGGAGCCTGGGTCGAGAAAGGACACTGATTTGTCTGTGGTAGGCTTGAAAGCCTCGGCGCTAAGCCTTAGCCCGCCTACAAGCAACGTGGGGCTACAGAAAGAGGAGGTCGAATATATCGCTTTATAACCGACATTGTCAAAAAAAAAATGTTTAGGTTAATTTGATAATCTCCTCGTAACATAAGTGTAATAATGTTGTAAGATATTGTAAATTGTGAAGATATATCCCTAGATGTTTACTGTAAACGCAGCTTAGCGTAGGATTATCACAATGAATATATTTGTTTACATACCTAGAAGATATACATATTACTGCCGTATAGGTTGTGTTTATTTTTCATATTCTAATGGTATGGGACCCCGCGGACGTGACGACTGATGTTTTACACGTGTATTCGAAAACAACATGTGGGTGATGTCACATATAGGTATTAACGAACGGTTTACCGCGGATGAACTCCAAAGTGTACATAAAATATATATGATTTTTATGTTTTAACGAATTTGGACATACGTTTAATGATCAACCTCCGAGACGACATCTCTACGCAGATACGACGGACGACCATTAAATGGACGAAAGGGGAGGGCGAATCACACACCACACGAGACGAGCGACGCAGAAGGGTCTACACCATGAGTGCACGCCTGTGGGGACATTACGTTAAACCAACCGTGACTGATTCACGAATCCTGCTATTTGTCATATTATTTATGTTTTATTGTATTGATATCAGTAGTTTTATGCTATAATCATTTGTTTAGTACACCTCTGTGTCCATATTGCTGAGTGTGTAGGTTAAGTGAGTTAAATGTACCCTACTTAACGGGGAAAGTTTTATGAAATAGGGACGATGTCGCGATGGGTAATTGACACCCGCGAACAAAAAACACTTAGGGTTTTATTATTCTACACATTCCATTAGAATTGAAACGATTGATATACAGAGCAAATACCCAGTATGGTTAAAGGGAGCGTCAGTTGAAAAAAAGTGTAATAACTTGTATTTGGACTTGACCTGTAAATATTTTAGAAAATTAATCTTTGTTTAGTTTTCTTTTTTAGAAAGGGGCGTATGTATCACTACGGCCTACTGCGTCATGACTAAAGGCGAGACTAAAGGCGAGACAAAGCTTACATTCGTTTACAACTGGCCATTTGTAAAGGCGAGACATTATTTGTACTAAGTATTCTGAGGTGGATGACCGGACAGCTGGACGGGTAATGTGGCTCATTCGAATGAAACCTTAATAAATAAGTGGCAAAATCACAGAAAACCAAAATAATCATTTTTACGACTAGACTTAAAAGACGAAAGGTGGGAGAGAAAAAATCAGCGACTAATCATAAAACCATAGTTTGTACACGGCCCGAAAACCTACCTTCAAGTATAAATTAGAAGTCAAAATCATCATCTAGGCCTTTTCCCATTTACTCTAGATTCAGCTAGGTCAGGAATCAGAGCACAATTCTGTATAAGAAACAAAACTTGTTGGATTATTTTGTTGGTTTTATTTAAGTCAAAGATAAGTTGTTTGTAAGAATTTATGAGAAGAACTCTGTAATGTAGTATAAATGTTAAGAGATGTTTTATTGATGTAGTTTAAACAGTATAGCTCTATCTGTTGAAACCACTGATCTGAATATTTATCTTAATTTACCGAAAAAGTTCTCATAAAACAACGAGTTACTGAACTACAATATTGTTAACGTATTTGATCTTGTTTGTTTGTTTCTGTCCGTATCATAAACAGAGTGTTATATTTAACTAATCACTAAAGTTACGAACCTGTAGATATATAACAAAGTCGCAAAAGAAACACAAAACATGTAAATAAAGATATCAGATAAAATTACAACCACTATACGATGATAAGCTAATGAGTCTGATGTAGCTAATGTTAGTTGAACCTCATATCTAACTAAGATATAACTTCATTTATTAACCATAATAAACTAAAATAAAGACTTCTAAGTCAAAAGCCGTCGAGTTACAGTATAAAAAATGGAAATACGTGTAATTAAAATATACGAAAGTTCTTTTGGTATAATGCCTATGCTATCAGCAGAGTGTGCAGTTGTATTCCATCGGTAAAATGACATGCAGGTTCAAACTGAGATTGTTATGATGAAATATATATTTCTGTTTAGAAACTACAGTCCCACTCTGTGAATAAAGTAGATGGAACGTCTTTGAAAAATTATATTGCATTTGTTAAACATACAAACATACCCTCACCAAGCTTAGCGTATTATTTCAAATACTGCTTTAGTTACTTTTGTCTAGACCTAATACTCACACGCAAATGCATTTCAGAAATCGGCCTGCGGGCGCACATTCACACCAACCAACAGACCAACAACTCAAACATATTTGCAATATGAATCTTTTGTATATGTCGAGCAAAACTTTGTTTGCTCGGGGCCTGCCATTAGGGGCTTCATACTTATCCAGCTGACAACCCCTGTATCGGGGTAACAACCCTTCTACGAAAGCCGATTTGTTTGCCGTGGAGAGGGGACCCAGCGTCTCAAGGTTCATTTAATCGTCATGGTTGAGCTTAGTGGGGCGTGTCAGTTAATTTAACAGTGAGTCGGTTTAACCGCCTTGATTGTAAGTTACTTTTATTTCCCTTTGTACATAATTCCCTGTTTGCCCATAGTTTCCATCGTAATGTCTAGTTGTTATATTTTATATAACTTGTTAGACACACACAGTTTTCCTCCAAACATGCCCGTGTTCTTATATTCAAATGGACAACGAACCACACGGGTCTGTCTCTTATCAGCTACCTGTGTGTGATTCACGTCACGGTATAGCAAATGATGTCAACGTGGGAAGTCGGATACCTACTCTATCTTGTTAGTTCCGATACGGGTGTTGATCCACGATGACGATTCAAATAGAAAGAAAACGGACATGTCTCAAACTGATTCACACTTTGTCCGCAAGAGACTCTGACAGAGACATAACTAACAATGCCACGGTTTCCTTATCATACAATCTTTTGAAGACACCCATATCAAACGTAGCAACGTTCTTCATTGGAAACGCTAGAAAAAATGTAGAGACAATAAAAAATACGTTTTGATACAAATAAATCATGTATATGGTATACCATTTATAATTAAATAAATAAATTAATTAATTAATAAATTAATAAATATGCTATATCAAAGGACGTTTTCCCCGCACAACACACTACATTATTCTATAAGGCTTTCATTTCCACGTGAAGGGCAAAGTAGCCCCACAAACACATTAATATTAAACTTTAACCATTCAAATCTGTATTCAACAATCAACGTCGGTAGTTACATCACACCAATACATTCCAAATCCGTTACCTTGCTTTGATTTTCAATAATAAGGTCCATTTTACACACCCTGTCATGTATATCCGTTCACTTGCAGAAGCAAGGTGATCAAAAATGTCCAAATTGTTTGGACCAAACATAAGTAGGACCAGACAATGCCCAAATTGGAAATAAATATGCTTAATATTAAATACACTCTTAATATCCCATTGCCATCGAAAACGCTTAAATCAGAATAAGAAAAACTGGCATCTGTTTTCTTTTTCTAAAACAGCTTTATATACAGTTTGTCACTACATTACAACTCAGTATGACACGCAAGCTGGTGATCAAGTCGCTGACAAAGTAAAGTTTAAAAACAAATACAAACTTTTAAAATTAAAATGGTGCCCGTGTTCAGTATGGAACCATCTCAAATAAAACAAACTACGAACCACTATATTTTACCACAACCACGCATTCTACATACTCTTCTCAAGCTACAGCCTATGGTAAAGCATCATACGTCTTCTAAAGAAGGTCCTTCCTGTTTATATCCGGGACAAGAGAGGTGACAGTTCCTATCCGTTGTTTTGGACAGATTCTTTACAAGACAAAGACAACGCGTCAATGTCGCCTGTTCAGGCACAATCATAATTCATTTCAAATAATATTAACCATAATCCAATTAAGAAGAGAACCCAGTTCATTGCAATTGTCGAGGTTTATGGCCATTTTTAACGAAATTAGACTTGTATATCCTACCCTAAAGTAAGCAGTGTTATGCCTTTAGGAGACATTCCTATCGAAGACCAATGCGTTCTTAAATATTTCTGTTAACAATCACACTCATACAACATGCGATAGGGCATCTTGCAAATCCAAAAGTGTCATTTAAAATTACCTTTAATTCTGATTTACAGGCTGAAGTCATAACAGCCCAGGTTAGTTCTCTTCATCCTCCACTTAATCCTGAAATCTCAAGACCAATGTAAAATGATTTAAAAGTTAAATGTCTTCCTTTTAATATTATTGTAGGGGACTTAATTTGATAAAAAAGAAAAACAATATGTGGATGATCTGATGATCAAGAATATTGGTTAAACTGTAGCGGAGATGATTGCCTTTAATTATACACGTTTAGAAATAGGTAAAAGACGTCTTACGTACATATTGCAACAAGAACATATTCACATCTAGAACTGTGTATGTCATTCTTCTTTATATCTTGATTATAACTAGGATATAACTGCGTGAAGATGTATGCGACAATGTTAACACTCTATATAATTAAACAGGCAATAAATAAACAGGCAATGTCGAAATTGTGAATTGTGCTCAATGTTTTGCTGTAAAGAATTTACTATATTTGAGACAGTGGATGAATTGTACTTAAATGCCGCATCAGTGCACCAACAAGGATGTTTCTAATGTGTTATGTAGTTTCATTGTGTACAAGACAATGGCATTGTGTAAAAGTGGTTTTCCCCATTAACACGCCGCCTAAATACAACGTACGTTATAAGATAAATAAATGCTATATGTGTATCATTGTGAGCTTGTGTCCACTCGGGCGATGAATTGCACATTAAATCCCATTGAACAAAACAAAATAAAGACCAATAATGTAGCTGTTCCAGACCATTATGCTTGGGATTTAAATGACAATTGTATAGTGTTTTTTTTTATAAAAGGTTTGCAGATAAATTAATAGTTCATATACACTGATTATATACAGCAGTTCAATTGTATGACATGCTTTGGATAGTGCATTATATTACGCGTATATGAAATCCAAACGACGGTCGATACTGTGTTCATGTACAGGACAGAAGACAATAATGACAATCACCAATACTAACTAGCAATAACATAAAGCAAATAAGTGTTAAATATAGTATCTTAACACATAATTCAATGCTTTCTTTTGCGTGAGTAACTGATGGTAAGAGGATGTGAACGCTAGTGTTTTACCATGCCCCACCGAAATGCAGTAGCTCAGTCTTAGTCACATTTTTTTTCTTGATTTTATTATGTGATAACTATAATGACATCGTATCATCAAACTATTGATTTCTGTAACGCAATTATCTATAGTGGTGTATGTCAATTATTCCATACACTACTACTAAGGCAAACCCTGGTGCACTGGACACATGCGATACAAGACTGTAACTAAACAGTTACTAAATAAATATTATTCTAAAATGAAACATCATCTTATTGTAGTTTTAACACGATTCTGGTGCAAATTCGACCTTACTTCTTCAACTTTTAACCTTGCTTAAATTTCTTGGAACACTGAATACCATCTATTTTGTTTTTTCGTTGAAAACATACACCACTATTAACATTCAGAAGATGAAGTAAAGCGGACCATCATTTTGTAATTTTGTCCCGTGTTTCAGTTTCAGTAGTACTAAAACGATATGTGTAGTATTTATATTAACTAAAAATAGACTTGAAAATAAATTAAATTGCATGGTTCAATATGAAGGTGATGTTCCTTAAACTGGGAATTGGGAAATCAAATTCACCAGTTTACAAAGATCATATTAACAAGCCAAAACTATGGTGTAGTATGATAGTAGTTCCTTAATATATCGCCTATATCCACAATTACAGGGATTAGGAGAAAAAATAGTGTTTACTTTATGGTCAAAGACATAGGCAGGCACACAGTATCATCATGTCTAATGTGCACCAAAAATGACACTGTTTTCACATAGCGTGGGTCAAAGCAGTCGTCAACATCTTATATCATCCAAATGGATGTATCTCATGTTAAAAAGTCATGTTGATGAATTTAATAACATTATAATCAAGTGTAGCTTAAGTGTGCACGAAAATCCTACATTCCTTCAAGAGATTACTTCCACAAATGTAACCTTATATTTACAACATTAATCTACAAGTTTGTTTAGTTATTTAGGTACACACAATTACAGTTCCACATATTAATCTACTACTTTTGTAAACATGTTCGATGTTTGCTATCCAGACAGGTACATACGATAAGATATATTACGGTAAGTGTGACACAAAAACATATTTCAAGAAGATACTGCAAAACATAATTAGGGCAATGCTGGCTCTCTAAAGTGGCGTAATGGCTAATCAAACATTGAAAAACACCACAATCCCTTATGAAGGTCTTTTTTTATTTGAAAAGTATCCAGTTGTGGTGCAAGATTTTTAAAGTAATTGTCTAGTTCCTGTTACTGTAAACCATACAATGAGCGCACTCATAAAGACATAGTATTATGAAAGTACGACATATAGAAAAGGGGAACATTTGCAATTCTTAAACCATGGGCGATCTTTCATCACATGTTGTCATATAGAAAGCTACTGCGTCGTTTTGCTATGCATGTAGTACGTTGTGACTGGGTGGTTATGTAGAATTTACATTGCCTTGTACATTTTATCCGACCTTCCATGTTTATTAAAAGTATGTACCGATTGCGGTTGTATTTTTTTCTCATTTCAGTTCATATACTAGATCAATGTATTCAACTATGGATTATGAACGCGTCTCCTTTTAGACTTTCTGATATTTTTAACACATAACAATAAATACACTTTTTTGTGTAAAATGTTCTTAATGAAATAGTGAATATGTATTGCATTCTAAATGAATTTATATATTCGAGTACTTTTTCATAAAAGTCATAACATACATAAATGTTCCTGAATTTGCCTATGAGTAATATGTGTCGAGTAATCGTAAGTGTATGATAAGTATATTTCCAAGATTTGTCTCCCTTCGTTAAAATATTTATCACGCAGTTAAGTCGTATTGCTGTAAATCCACATTTACGTAAATAAGGATGCACGAATCCATTAATGCATAACACTTGGCGACAAGAATTGTTCTAGAACACTGCTTATGTAGCTGTCGAATTCAACTTTTGACGCTAGCAAACCTGACCTTTTGTCGACTTGCGAACGGCGACCAACCGGTGATATATAGATTGGACATGTGTGTGTGTGTGTGTGTGTGTGTGTGTGTGTGTGTGTGTGTGTGTGTGTGTGTGTGTGTGTGTGTTATTTAGCAAACCGAAACCTTTCCTGTACAAGTATGTACTGAACGACTAATAAATTATAAATAAGTTATAAAACACAGAAATAGTAAATCAATTCTTAAACCATGGGGGTTCTTTCGCCACATGTTGACAAAAAGAAAGCTACAGCGTCGTTTTGTTATGCATGTAGTACGTTGTGACTGGGTGGTTATGTAGAATTTACAATGCCTTGTACATTTTGTGTGTGTGTTGTTGTTGTTGTTGTTTTAAACAAACCGTAACCTTTCCTGTACAAGTATGTACTGAACGACTAATGCATTATAAAACACAGAAATAGTAAATCAACTCCTGCTCAAACTATACCATCTCTTTTACTTTTTTTCGTATTCTCTTGTTTCTCTCGTTGTTCGAAGTGTCTGGATCAATTGTTGAAATTACTGTTTTACAAAATTTCATTTATTACCTTTAAACAGTGTATTCCATAAAATCACTATGTGATTAAATCTTGTTCAAGCAAGCAATTATCCAAACTAATGCCAGTATTGTATATGAATCAACATACTTTTAAAGGAACAATAGTCCTAAATATAGAAAAAAGTAAATACAATTCTAACTATCCAAATCAGTCTGAAAAATTTTGTTTCTCAAATATATTTGTTACCGATACTATGGCTAAATTAGATCTTTAAAGTGTTACATAACACATTTAAAAAAAGCAATGGCGTTATCCTAATATAATTGACTAAATTGCATTACCTTACCACAAATTCAGAGGGGTATTTCTTACTCGACGTTCCTTTTGCGCTGTCTGCAGACGACACTTACCAAATGTGCAGTTATTGTATACGGATATTAACTTTTGCTCACGAAGTTGTCTGTTTGTTTTGTTTCTTGATGAAAAACGAATCGAATGCAAACAAAAACGGCATACGTAAAAGGGACTTATGATCATTCGACAATCTAAAAAATTGAAAATTAGCGTACATTTAAGAAAAAAAAAAGAAAGAAAGCTGGAATGCATAATTGTCCATCAAATAAAACAATAAAGTACTGTGTTCACCATAAACCTTTGATCAAATGCAAGGGAACATTTAAACACAAATGCAACCTGATCTACATAACAATAGGTAAATAAGAAAAGGTCCTATCAAAACTCTCACAGATATTTAAATTTTATCTACCAATGGACAAAGGCAAACATGAAAAATGCAAATCTGAAAAAAAAAACAGAGACGAGACATAACACACATAAAGAAAAACTATCAGTTACCGCCTTGGAACGGTCAATCGGCAAAAGGGCCAACTGGGGTGCTTAAACATGGTTTGCGGAGCGCTCTAACCTCGTACTTCCTGAAGGTTTTTCTAGCAAACAAACAGGGTAAATAACAACATTCCGTTAAAGTGAAACAACTAATAGTAAGCACCTGCATCGGGAGTTAACAGATACAATGAACTTATATACATACATAACAACTTGCAACAAATTAAACTATTAACATATCTACAGTAGATAAAAGCCTCGGCAACGTAAAAACAAAAATAAACACATAACACATAAACGAAACAAAAACAAAACAATAAACAAACTCGATTTATGGAGTCCCAGCACACGGGATGAATCACGACATAGATCAATCATAGTTTTAGGTTTCAAGTATGCGATCCACCTTAGAGCTCACAAACCATCTATACAGAGGGAAAGAGGTCGACGGAACACACGGGAGTTTGTATTCAAATTGCGCAACGATTCAATTGGTGGTAAATCCTAGTAGATAGTGAGTCTACTGGTAATGGTCTTAGTATGTGAAAGAATGCTTTAGGTTAGTTTGTCAACTCGGCTGTGCATATTTGAGCGTTTAAATCATCAGTTTTAATTATAGAAACGCATTAATATAATAGCACGTATTTAGTAAAAAATTTAGTAACTTTATTATTTAGTCCTATTAAAGATTGATGAATTTGACTTCTACAAGGAAACAGCCATTACATGCAGATGATTATATGATTAAGAGGTTCGTTTTGGGTTGTATCAAGTATATTTAATGGCGCTAGAGTCTACACATTTCCATTCTACACAGTTTGTTGATAGGAAAGAGTTAGATAGTGTGTATTGTTTGTTTGTCAGTCAGTATACAATTGCAATCGCTGACCTACATATATATATATATATATATATATATATATATATATATATATATATATATATATATATATATATATATATATATATATATATATATATATATATATATATATATATATATATATATATATATATATATATATATATATATATATATATATATATATATATATATATAAGGTTCTTCATTCGTCATTTTTCTCACATGCCTTTCTATTTAACACTATATCCTCTAAGACCGTAAATTATAAGCTTTCAAGATTGAATGAATTCAGCCCTGCAACATCTTACAATATCGATAAACAGAACACGTCAGCAAGCGTCAGCAAGCGGCATAACTATAATGTTGTTTAATCATACAATTTATAAACTAGCAGTACGACATTTGCGTTTTGCTGAAGGTTGCCTTGTTTTTGTTGTTGTTGTTGTTGTTGTTGTTGTTTTTAAATTTGAAACGTAATTTACATCACAGTCGTGTATAGTATGCCCGTTTATGATTTGTCTTCTTTACACGTAAACCCCGTTCGTCAAAAAGGGCAATGACTTAAACCATCTTATATTTGGTCTCGTTCGCGTTACCTCCCTTGAAACACATATGACAACTTTGCTCCATTTAAATGGTATTTGGATTTTGAAGCAATAAACATTAAATATTAGAGCTGCTGCTTTAACTACTAATATATTGTGTGTTTAAATATATATGTATGCGTTTCATTGTAATACAATTCCTATTTAAAGCACAATTATTTAACCAACTTTTGATAAACAGCAAATACACCAAGGGACTCGTATTACCATGATTTTTCATTGTTTTAAATAAGTATTTACAATATCATCAGTGCAATTATACTTTTTCAAAGTGCCCACTTTTACATTAGCATCTTTAAACACTATTTGCACTAACAATTGATTTTATTCATTTTTTTGTTGTAAGATATCCCCTTTTTTAATCCAAGTTGTTTATTCGAGAATAGTGAGTTTCAGGTAAACACGTTAACACGTTAAAACACACGTTGTAGAAGAGAACATATTTCGGAAGCCATACCAAGTATAACTATACAACTTACCATGTACACGCACCTGTTTGACAATATGTTGTTTGTTATGTAAAACTATGAAATATCTTGCCGTGTTCTCGGCTTACAATTCCAGTATTGTTTTCACTAATAGTATGCATATGACTCGTGTCATTGTTTCACTGTCACTTTCACATTACCAAGTTGGGAGAGGTACCGTGGCCGAGTTCCTAGTTTAAATTCAATATAAGGAGTAAAGCAAAGGTCCTAATCATCATGTTCGTAACAATATACACTCACGTTTGTTTAAACGTTGCAATGACACCTAATGACGACCATGTTGTTGTTCGTGTCGTCTCCCTTGACTTGGTAGAAAATGTATTAAAGCAATTTAGATATGGAAGAATAAATGTATAGAACGACTAAATATAGCATGTCAAATATAAGCATATTAAAATTGTAGAACAATTCTGCACACTTATATTTTCTATACACCATATATACACTGCTATCTGGTCAGATTATCTAGTCATATTATTGACATTTTGGTATTTAACAAAGGGAGACAACCTTCCAAAAAAGCAAGTCTCTTTGATAAATTTATTTCCCTTGACTATTCAACATATTTTGTTAAAATTGGGAATTTCAAATTTGTATTACCAAATATCCTCTATCCTTTTTTATACTTGTTCTAAAATGTCCGCTCGGTTGGTAAAATAAGTGAACAACTTTGTTAACGAGCACTCAGTAAGGACATAAAAATATGTGGCAAACCACATCTCGTACGCCCTTTTTCATAGATCCAGTAATCTCTGTAGATCTAACACCCTGGCTATATGCCATGTCACCCTTTGATGCTTTACAATGTGAACAATCAACTCATTAAATGACAATGCTTTACATAATCTATGATACGGTATAGAAAGAACTCGTTCTAAAGTATCTAAATTACAACCTTAAAACTCCAAATTCTGAAAAGTACCCATATACAGTTCGTTGAGTTAGAATAAAACCAGAGTTCAGTATATCAGTCTTAATTATGGACTCTAATATCGATGCATTTTTATAGAAACCTAATCAATCAAGCCAATCAACTAAAAAACATTGTGACAGATAAGCCCTCTGAACGTCATGTTCATCAAAATGTCGACACAATGCGACACTTTCAACATTTTTTTATAGCTGTCATCCTGTATTGATAAGTGGCCGATAACAATCGATGTTTTATTTAATTTGGCGTTCTTTCGAAACATCAATCATCTCGGCTAATTTACAAATTCTTACCGTCCCGTTCGATTAAACTGCTTAACAAAACGTAATAGTAATGCTCTATATATTCTGGAAGGAACTATCCTATAACGATGTGTCTACTTTTAGTAACTTGTCATTCGATAAGATTGAGTTTCAATACAATATTCGTTGTTAATTGTTTTTGTTTTTTTTTAAATCTAGAAATGAAACCTTTCAAGTCAATGCCAAAATCTAGTTTAAAACTCTTATTGAAAAGAATAGCGCAAAGGCAAATCGAGTTTGCCGCATTTCCAGTATAGAATTAACTTCCCCACCATGTATTGATATCAGACTACATTTTCAGTAGGTTATTGGCGATCGCTTTTCATTAAAACAATCATCTTTGACTTCCGATGCACAAAATGTTGGCAGCAAACAAGTCTACAAAATATCGTAAGAACCGGTTTGTTCATTGTGTATCGCGGTACTGTATTGACTTTAACCAGTATCGTAATGTACAGGTACAGCGGTATACGGAGACAGCACTAATAATTTCAGAACAAAGTGTTTGACTCAAGTATCAATCTAACATTAAACGTTGAAGCGTTTAGATGGCTAGAGAGATACCGCTTTGTATATGGCATAAAAAGTACTTTAGTGTGTGTGAACCATTGTGCATTTATTGCCAGTTTTAAATACTGGTGTTTTACAGATAAAGACGTATTTCCAGTGCATATTCACCGAATGTACCTCAGTTACATTACAATAAATTAGTTAATGACTTTTATGACGAATATAATAAATTATAACGACGGTTTACAACGTAAAACATTTAGCAGAACGACCATTGGTAAAAAGGCCAAATTCCAATAATCAGTAGCAATTTAGTACCTTGCGAAAATAGTTAAAGGGAAGCGTGTCGTGTTAATCTTAGGTAGAACCGTATGTAATGTTCCAATAGTAAAACAGCATTTCCAAAATATTTTCTAAGTATTGATAGCACAAATGCATCGTTTTGTCTGTCTAAATGTTTACCTTCATGCGACGAGATTGACCTTGTTCTTGTTAAGTACAAGGTCATTATTTAATAATGATGCCCTTAACCCTTAAAAGGGTCATTACTGTCATAAGACAACTGACATTTATATTGTTATTATAATAGGACTCATGAACATTAATTGTTAACATTTACAGACCAAATAATCAAAGTGTAAACTTATACATTATTTTCAGTTTTAAAACTATACCCTCCTAGAGGATTAACAAATGGCAAAACAATGCAATGAATTAACAATTACACGCTTTGTTAACCATGGCAAATAGCTATTGTTTCATAAGCCCCACGGACCGATTTTGAACAATGTTAGTGTAGCACTTAAATACTATTTGTTTAGCTTGGTGCGGTTTTCATTACGTCCAATGCAGTCTGTTGCAGTTCGTTCCATTATCTTCAAGTCACGCACAATTTCACCCAACATATTTTGTAGCTTTTGGCAGTATCGAATATTATCGCAATCCAGGTTTGCCAATTCAGATAATGGCATGTGGAATCAAATGTCAACCAAAATCTAATTTGAATGATTACCCAGCAGTTTGCGAATACTTTTGCTCTCTTTTTTTTGGTATCAACACGAGCATATGTTTCCTCACTTATTATTCAACGAAAGCCTGCAATAAACCATGACAAATGCATTGTTATAAAATTAAGTTTAAGCTATCCTATGTAAATATTTTATTCTCCAGGCAAAAATCTTAGTGTGCGTGTTGTAATATATAGAGCGTAAGTCCTGTCAGAGTGATCCATCCTGTTATAGAAAGAATGAGCAATAGTAACAAAATCCATGTACTTATAAGAAATTGGCCCAAATACTTAATGTTATCACGTGATAAAGAGATACCTTGTGTTTCTGAAACATACCCCAGTGGAAAACGATGAACGAATAATTTGTCATTATCCACATTACGGACATAATTTACATGGGATGTCTCTCATATAGAAACATCCAATATCTCATAGAAGCATCCAATAATGATGGCACCATAACATACTTAAAGTATACAATATATATATCTATATCTATCTCTCTCTCTATGTCTCTCTCTCTCTCTCTCTTTCTCTGTGTGTGTCTCTCTCTCTCTCTCTCTATCTATCTCTATATATATAGAGAGAGATAGAGATAAAGATAGAGATATATAGACATATAGATATATACATATATATATATAGATATACTGATATATAGATATATAGATATAAAAATATATATATATATATATAGATATAAATATTGTACATTGTTTATTGTAAGTGTTTATATTAGTATATTTATAACTACGCAGGATACTTTATTGATTTTTTATAAAAGTATTCACTGGGGAACGTGTAGCGTTTACCGTTGTTTGATTATATTTATGTATCGACGGGGCTGTTGGTTCGCTTCCAACCACTGGCTCCCATTTTTTCCTATTTTTTTCAACACAGTTGTTTGGCTTTTATCTTATTTAATACAAGACCTGTGTTTTTAACAAAATACATGTCACATATTTCTTTCTTGGCAACTGTTTATTGGGCTAACATGAAAGTGAACCAAAAAACAACAACAAAAAACATTGTTTGCACACATTTAATATTTAAATACTACCCATGATTAAGTCTAAATGAATATAGCAACCCGTATTTTTTTTTCTCTGTGCACTTGCAGTCTATAGGTCACATTGGCCGATACTTAATTGATCAATTTAGTGCAAAATGTAGGCAAATTGGTCCTGTACTTAGATGGAAAAACTCATCCAGTCCTTTCCAAGTAATCACGAACATATAGAAAATCATTGCGTCATATGAACGGCTGTATTATTTCGTTCACTGCATGTTGTAATCAATTGTGTTCAGTTATTACGCATGCAATTTTACTAGACATATGGTAACCGTTTGAACAAAAATACACGTGCTGGTGGTTTGCTTAACATATGTGTTCACATAATAGTTTTAAAAGACAGTAATGTATGACTGTCCTCCCCCAACCTAGCCCCCTACCCCTCCCGAATCATCACCACCCATCAATACGAGCGTATACTTGAACACAAAACGGTCATAATTTATTGTTCTTTACCATTTACAATTGTATTTCGTGTTCGTTAATCAATGCCTACATCGATCCACTCACCTAGCAGGACCTTCCTCGGAATTTCGTGTGGCAGAAACAGTGTGCAGTAAGTATAAATATAAGTTATTTTGTACATTCTAACTTCTTGCACGTTCGCATGTTTTACCTGCCGTTAGATCCTCATCGATCCACAATCGGCGACAAAGGCACGCCACGCGATTGGTAATTTCCACTTCACTATTCCAATAGAGCTTGGGTTTCGTTATTAAAACGGCTGACCGGCAATAAATTATCTGTCCTGTGGATGCAAATATGTAACAGTAAACTATCTGGATGCAGGCTTCTTCATGAATAAATGTAATGCAACGTTAAAGTGGGGATTAGAACTTGCTCAGCGTCACATATATTAGAGAATGAAAATTCAGTGAACAAATGCTCGATAAAGACACGTCTTTGAACTTGTAATATAAAACTATTTTTTTTTATTTCCGCATTCATTAATAGATCCAAAGGGAAGTGCGACGTTAACCAACATATTCCTCCTAAAAAACAACTTTCACTTTATGTAGGCAGACGTAATGTAATATAGTACACAAATACAAGTGAACACTGATGTTACACGTTTCATCGATTTACGTAATCTAGTATTTGTAAATACTAGGATAAAGTAATTCAGAACCTTATTAGGATCAGATCCTAGCGGTAAATGATTTTCAGATGGGCAAGACAATATGACAGTATGTGACCCTCTTAGCGATTTGTAGAACCAATGCATTTTCGAATTATGATGGGACTGTCTTTTTTGTGCTGGCTGCAACGTTGTTGAAAGTTTACTCCGTCGGTGTTACTGCTGCTCTTGTAAATATTGTTCTTACCAGCGCTACTCTTGTTGGCGGTGCGCTTGTTTGTACGACTTGGTAGTATTGCCCCAGTTGATGCTGTTCTTGTTGGTACTTCTCTTCTTTGTCCTGTTATTGTTGCTGATGTTTTTGTTGGTACGGCTGGTGCTGTTCTTGTTATTAATGTGCCTGTTGTTGCTGATCTTGTTGCTGAGGATACCGTTAGTATCATTCGCGCTGCTCGTGTTGGTACTTCTCTTGTTAATTTTTTTTTTCTATTGCTGGTACATTTGTTTTGGTACTGCTCTTGTTGGTGCTGCTCTTGTTGGTACTGCTCTTGTTGGTACTGCTCTTGTTGGTACTGCTCTTGTTGGTACTGCTCGTGTTAATATTGCTCATGTTGGTACTGCTCTTGTTGGTACTGCTCTTGTTGGTACTGCTCTTGTTGGTATTGCTCTTGATGGTAATGCTCTTGTTGATACTGCTCATGTTGGTACTGCTCAAGTTGGTACTGCTCTTGTTGATACTGCTCTTGTGCTCTTGTTGTTACTGCTCTTGTTGGTACTGCTCTTGTTGATACTGCTCTTGTTGGTACTGCTCTTGTTGGTACTGCTCTTGTTGGTACTGTTCGTGTTGGTACTGCTCTTGTTGGTATTAATATTGTTGGTACTGCTCTTGTTGGTACAGCTCTTGTTGGTACTGGTCTTGTTGGTACTGCTCTTGTTGGTATTACTCTTGTTAATACTGCTCTTGTTGGTGCTACTCTTGTTGATACTGCTCATGTTGGTACTGCTCTTGTTGGTACTGCTCTTGTGCTCTTGTTGTTACTGCTCTTGTTGGTACTGCTCTTGTTGATACTGCTCTTGTTGGTACTGCTCTTGTTGGTACTGCTCTTGTTGGTACTGCTCTTGTTGGTACTGCTCTTGTTCGTACTGCTCTTGTTGATACTGCTCATGTTGGTACTGCTCTTGTTGGTGCTGTTCTTGTTGGCACTGCTCTTGTTGGTACTGCTATTGTTGGTACTGCTCGTGTTGGTACTGCTCTTGTTGATACTGCTCATGTTGGTACTGCTCTTGTTGGTGCTGTTCTTGTTGGCACTGCTCTTGTTGGTACAGCTCTTGTTGGTACTGTTCGTGTTGGTACTGCTCTTGTTGGTACTGCTCTTGTTGGTATTACTCTTGTTGGTATTACTCTTGTTGGTACTGCTCTTGTTGGTACTGCTCTTGTTGGTACTGATCTTGTTGGTACTGCTCGTGTTTGTACTGCTCTTGTTGGTATTACTCTTGTTGGTACTGCTCTTGTTGGTACTGCTCTTGTTGGTACTGCTCTTGTTGGTATTACTCGGGTTAATACTGCTCTTGTTGGTACTGCTTTTGTTGGTACTGCTCTTGTTGGTATTACTCTTGTTGGTACCGCTGGTGCTGTTCTTGTTATTAATGTGCCTGTTGTTGCTGATCTTGTTGCTGAGGATACCGTTAGTATCATTCGCGCTGCTCGTGTTGGTACTGCTCGTGTTGGTACTGCTCTTGTTGGTGCTGCTCTTGTTGGTACTGCTCTTTTTGGTACTGCTCTTGTTGGTACTGATCTTGTTGTCGCTGCTTTTGTTGATATTGCTCATATTGGTACTGCTCTTGTTTGTACTGCTCTTGTTGGTACTGCTCTTGTTGGTATTGCTCTTGATGGTAATGCTCTTGTTGATACTGCTCATGTTGGTACTGCTCAAGTTGGTACTGCTCTTGTTGGTACTGCTCTTGTTGATACCGCTCATCTTGGTACTGCTCATGTTGGTACTGCTCTTGTTGGTACTGCTCTTGTGCTCTTGTTGGTACTGCTCTTGTTGGTACTGTTATTGTTGATACTGCTCTTGTTGATACTACTCATGTTGGTACTGCTCTTGTTGGTGCTCCTCTTGTTGATACTACTCATGTTGGTACTGCTCTTGTTGGTGCAGTTTTTGTTGGTACTGCTCTTGTTGGTACTGCTCTTGTTGGTACTGCTCTTGTTGGTACTGATCTTGTTGTTGCTGCTCCTGTTGATATTGCTCATGTTGGTACTGCTCTTTTTGGTACTGCTCTTGTTGGTACTGCTCTTGTTGATACCGCTCATGTTGGGACTGCTCACGTTGGTACTGCTCTTTTTTGTACTGCTCTTGTGCTCTTGTTGGTACTGCTCTTGTTGGTACTGTTCTTGTTGGTACTGCTCTTGTTGATACTACTCATGTTGGTACTGCTCTTGTTGGTGCTGCTCTTGTTGATACTAGTCATGTTGGTACTGCTTTTGTTGGTGCTGTTTTTGTTGGTACTGCTCTTGTTGGTCCTGCTCTTGTTGGTACTGCTCGTGTTGGTACTGCTCTTGTTGTTACTGCTCTTGTTGGTATTACTCTTGTTGATATTACTCTTGTTGGTACTGCTCTTGTTGGTACTGCTCTTGTTGGTATTACTATTGTTAATACTGCTCTTGTTGGTGCTGTTCTTGTTGAAACTGCTCATGTTGGTACTGCTCATGTTGGTGCTGCTCTTGTTGATACTGCTCTTGTTGGTACTGCTCTTGTTGGTACTGCTCTTGTTGGTACTGCTCGTGTTGGTACTGTTCTTGTTGGTACTGCTCTTGTTGGTATTACTCTTGTTGGTATTACTCTTGTTGGTACTGCTCTTGTTGATACTGCTCTTATTGGTACTGCTCGTGTTGGTACTGCTCTTGTTGGTATTACTCTTGTTTGTACTGCTCTTGTTGGTACTGCTCTTGGTGGTACTGCTCTTGTTGGTACTACTCTTGTTGATACTCCTCTTAATGGTATTACTTATGTTGGTACTGCTCTTGTTGGTACTGCTCTTGTTGGTATTACTCTTGTTTGTACTACACTTGTTGGTACTGCTCTTGTTGGTACTACTCTTGTTGGTACTGCTCTTGTTGGTATTACTTATGTTGGTACTGCTCTTGTTGGTACTGCTCTTGTTGGTATTACTCTTGTATGTACTACTCTTGTTGGTACTGCTCTTGGTGGTACTGCTCTTGTTGGTATTACTCTTGTTGATATTGCTCTTGTTGGTACTGTTCTTGTTGGTAGTACTCTTGTTGGTATTACTCTTGTTTGTACTGCTTTTGTTGGTACTGCTCTCGTTGGTACTGCTCTTGTTGCTATTACTCTTGTTGGTACTGCTCTTGTTGGTACTGCTCTTGTTGGTACTGTTCTTGTTGGTATTACTTTTGTTGGTACTGCTCTTGTTGGTACTGCTCTTGTTGGTACTGCTCGTGTTGGTACTGCTCTTGTTGGTATTACTCTTGTTGGTATTACTCTTGTTGGCACTGCTCTTGTTGGTAATGCTCTTATTGGTACTGCTCTTGTTGGTACTACTCTTGTTGGTACTGCTCTTGTTGGTATTACTTATGTTGGTACTGCTCTTGTTGGTATTACTCTTGTTTGTACTACTCTTGTTGGTACTGCTCTTGGTGGTACTGCTCTTGTTGGTATTACTCTTGTTGATATTGCTCTTGTTGGTACTGTTCTTGTTGGTAGTACTCTTGTTGGTACTGCTCTCGTTGGTACTGTTCTTGTTGCTATTACTCTTGTTGGTACTGCTCTTGTTGGTACTGCTCTTGTTGGTACTGCTCTTGTTGGTACTGTTCTTGTTGATATTACTCTTGTGGGTACTGCTCCTGTTGGTACTGCTCTTGTTAGTACTGTTCGTGTTGGTACTGCTCTTTTTGGTATTACTCTTGTTGGTACTGCTCTTGTTGGTACTGCTCTTGTTGGTACTGCTCTTGTTGGTATTACTCTTGTTAATACTGCTCTTGTTGGTACTGCTTTTGTTGGTCCTGCCCTTGTTGGTATTACTCTTGTTGGTACTGCTCTTGTTGGTACTGATTTTGTTGGTACTGTTCTTGTTGGTATTACTCTTGTTGGTATTACTCTTGTTGGTATTACTCTTGTTGGTATTACTCTTGTTGGTATTACTCTTGTTGGTACTGCTCTTATTCGTATTACTCTTGTTGGTACTGTTCTTATTGGTACTGCTCTTGTTGGTACTGCTCTTGTTGGTACTGCTCTTGTTGGTATTACTCTTGTTGGTACTGCTCTTGTTGGTACTGCTCTTGTTGGTACTGCTATTGTTGGTACTGCTCGTGTTGGTACTGTTCTTGTTGGTACTGCTCTTGTTGGTATTACTCTTGTTGGTATTACTCTTGTTGGTACTGCTCTTGTTGGTACTGCTCTTGTTGGTACTGCTCTTGTTGGTATTACTCTTGTTAATACTGCTCTTGTTGGTACTGTTTTTGTTGGTACTGCTCGTGTTGGTATTACTCTTGTTGGTACTGCTCTTGTTGGTACTGATTTTGTTGGTACTGTTCTTGTTGGTATTACTCTTGTTGGTATTACTCTTGTTGGTATTACTCTTGTTGGTATTACTCTTGTTGGTAATGCTCTTATTTGTATTACTCTTGTTGGTACTGCTCTTATTGGTACTGCTCTTGTTGGTACTGCTCTTGTTGGTACTGTTCTTGTTGGTATTACTCTTGTTGGTACTGCTCTTGTTGGTACTGCTCTTGTTGGTATTACTCTTGTTTGTACTGCTCTTGTTGGTACTGCTCTTGTTGGTACTGCTCTTGTTGGTATTACTCTTGTTGATATTGCTCTTGTTGGTACTGCTCTTGTTGGTATTACTCTTGTTGATTTTGCTCTTGTTGGTACTGTCCTTGTTGTTAGTACTCTTGTTGGTACTGCTCTCGTTGGTACTGCTCTTGTTGCTATTACTCTTGTTGGTACTGCTCGTGTTGGTACTGCTCTTGTTGGTACTGTTCTTGTTGGTATTACTCTTGTTGGTACTGCTCTTGTTGGTATTACTCTTGTTGGTACTGCTCTTGTTGGTACTGCTCTTGTTGGCACTGTTCTTGTTGGTATTACTCATGTTGGTGCTGCTCTCGCTGGTACTGTTCTTGTTGGTATTACTCATGTTGGTACTGCTCTTGTTGGTACTGCTCTTGTTGGTACTGCTCTTGTTGGTATTACTCTTGTTGGTATTACTCTTGTTGGTACTGCTCTCGTTGGTACTGCTGCTGCTACTCTTTAATTACATAGACTGCATGCTCACAATCTTCTTCTAATTACAGTCTACCATTGGTTTTCATTAGAATATTAAGTGGTCTCACAAGAGCTTGGTTACAGAAAAGTACACGCATTTGTTTTACAGTATTGATTGATGCGCAATTACTGTGTATATAGTATTTTAGATTATTATTGCCAGTTAAAAATAAGTACAATAAACAACGAAAGACTTGAAAATGCACCATAAGCGAATATACCCCTTATGAAATAGTATGGCAGGCAAACAACCCCTTGTGTATACTTAGGGTAAATACTGCCTGGCTTTCGGCCAATACAGTCATTTGCATGTAAGCATCTTAAAACATAAACAGCTTCTCCCACCCCGTCCGGTTTCAGCCAAGCACGTGCTTCGATTTACATAAAAAAACGTTCACCTATGGCCCCTTACTTTTGCTTTAGAAACAGAGACAATACTCCTGCTCCTTGAATATGTGCCACTGGCGTCAACATGAGTATTTCCCCCAAACTATCTAACTGAAGTTAAATGTGTATGCCATTCACTTGTTTTCAGTTCGATTTCAAAAACTGGATTGTCTTTTCCAGGAAGGAAAGTCTTCTGAATCTCTGTTTGTTGTTGTTTTTCTTTCACCGCAATTCCAATAAACATTCCCTTCCAAATAACTGTTTATCATTGTACTAGACACGGTACATATTTAGATATTATGTTTGATTGTGTAGTTGCTTTATGTTTTGTTTTGGATATATATCGGATCGTCCATCTATGAACGTCCTGCTAGGTTCATGAAGGAACACCCCCAAACCAATAACTGACTATTTGCCGATCTCATGAATATTGTTGGTTCTGATAAACTGTATATAGTGTTTAAACTTTATTATTTATCATTGTAATTGTGTTTGATGTTTTTTTTTATGTTTTAATGATTGGTGTTGCTCCATTTTTCGTTGTGAGGTTTTTCGAAACACATTGTGTTGACCGTTCCGTTGTAAATCTTGGGTCTGAAACAACTCTTACATTACTGGTAGTTTTTTTCATCGGCAAGACCGTTTCCTATGGTCGTTTAAAATTGTAATTTTGTTTTCTGACAAAAGTTTATTTCAATTCTCGTGATAGAGATCTCTCACACATGCTCCTCACATGTTCCTCTTGACTAAGTATTTACATGTTAAATTCACAATGCACCAGTTTACAATGTTTCGTTCTTTTTCTATAACTTTTTTTTTAAATTATGTACAATCTTAACTGCCCTTGGTCCTATCTTAAATAGTGTAAACCTATTTGTAACAAAACAAAGGTTTTGGATTCAAAAATACCTTTGTGAAAGGTTCCATACATCTGCATACATTTTTCTTCTGGTGTATCTGCTGATATGAACTGATATAGAAATTTGTGGATTTTCACCAAAATCAGAAGTGTCGATGTGTTTAACAATTTGTTCTGGTATCTGTTGATATGAAATATAATCCTGTAAGATTTACCTTACACCAAAAACAGAAGTGCCGACGCTTTTAAATTGATCAAGCAATATTTATCCAAACGGGTTCCTATAATAGTCCCAACACAAGTTGTTTTCGTCAAACGCAGCAATCTGCCATTGAATCTATATATTTAAATAAAAATGAAGGTTTACTTTGACACCTGTTGTTCGTTAATCGCAAGGCTACATAATTTCAATTATTTTAGCAGCAAAAATGAAATTCAACGGGACAAAAACGGCATTCCTGAACAATACTTCTCGCCGATTGTTATACTTTACGTGTTGTTGCATTAATTAAAACTGAGATTGCTATACTATTATGGAACTGCATGGTTAAACATGTTGTATCAAGGGAGACTACTATTAGGCATACATGGAATATGACAGAGACAAATATTTGACCTGTGTAACGCCTTAGCCAAGGCTTTAACATTTATCGCTGTCCAGACATAATTGAAAGAGATTCGAATGTATACGTGTTAGTAACATGTATGCTACTCATTGCATAAAGCATGTAGTGTATATTAGCAGTATTGTGATACAGTCAAGTTATTGTTATGCTATAAGCATATATGCACGTTTAGAAATAGACTCGTACACTTGTTGTAGTAAAACGATGTTATTAGAGGGAAAAAAACGACGGGAAAAATGTTATGGTGTATGTACTAGATGTCTCGCCTAATAAGAACTTCGTGATAAATTTATATCTCATGGTATTTTCTGTAACAAGGAACATACCCAATAAAAATCTCCACTAGTAAAGATTGTCCTTGACACAACACTCGATTGTGATATTGTGGATGTACGGTTTTGTAACGTCATATGTCTGCGTATAGTTTAATATAGTTCAGTTTAGTGAGTTTTTTTCCAAAATACATGACTATACAAATAAGAAAATGTTATATCAAAATAAACAACATCTAGACCAATAAAAACGGGGTAGATATACATGCAACAAAAACAGAGAAGAGACATAAAACACCAAAGGAAAAAGTAAACACAACAATTACCGCTTTGGAACAGTCAGTCGGTAAAAGTACCGACGGGGGTGCCTAAACCTGGTTCCAACCTCGGACTTTCTAAAGGTGTTTCTACCAAACAAAACGTGTATACAAACATATCTCCCGTCAAAGCGAGACAAAGTAAGTACCTGCATCGGAAGTTAAAACTGATAAAATGATATAATTGATAGACAAAAGCGCTAGTAATAAAATAAGAATATGTATAATATGTACTGTAGATGGAAGCCTCGGAAACGTAAAAAGTTCCAAATGAGTGAGCCGTTAGAAACATCCCAAGCCACGACAAATACTAAAAACAAATACATGACGTCATACAGTACCATAACGTCATATGCAGAACGTGTTAAAAGTGAAATCTGAAAAAAGAGCACAAACGCACAAAAGACATTATCGAATTTTAGAAACAACACGAACCAACAAACACGATTCAAATAATACATACTTAAAGCTGAGGATACAACGACAATGGCATATTTAACAAAAAAGGTAAAACTATCCCGATGTTATACCTACTATGCAAAGCCAAGTAAAGGGCACGGAGACTGCTCAAATAGTCTAACCTATAAGGTGCATGACTGGAGAGATGAATAGACAATAAATTCAAATGTGACTTCCACGTTTGGCCTTACGTCACTGTATACATGCAGTCTCAGCGACCTCTCCAGCTTTTAATTTTAAAGCATTGCAAGTTATTGACTTTAAAAGTGTCAGTTGCAAGTATTCCAGTACAATACGTGTAATCACGTTCAAAGTAGTATAAAAACAAATCTTTAATAAATGAAGCACATTTGGTTCCCGTATGCTTATCAATTACTTGTCTTAATAAATTGTCACCGCATTCTATGTAAATGTTGTTTAATAGGAAGCATAGAGCTTCACAAACATTTGTGCAAGTCCACGTAGTAAAAGTTGAAAGCGTTGGTAAAAGGCATTACTTTCATTACATGCTATGTATAGATTTTTCTCTCGAGCTCTCAATGAGAGTAATCGAATTGGTCTTAATTCAATCATTAGGTAAAGAATTAGTCAACGTCTATCAACTGCCGAGCAATGGAACTTTAAAGTACGAAATATGTCAAATACTTCTGAAGGAGTTTTAATAGACCAAACATGTTTATGTCTAATGTTATGTTTTTGTTTGTCATTGATTGTCTGAAAGTCAACGTTGGTGCTAGTGTAAGACGGGTGGTGGATAACTGAGCACTTTGTAGTTTAGACGATAGACACAACTTATGTCTGCGATACAAGTAGACATTTATCGTAGATATTCTGAAACAAACTGTTTAATGTGTTTATGTGATAACAAGCTTTGGTAAACTAGAAGGATCACAGTGGTAGACTGTTATATAATTTATCTGCCTCCTTATCCATAAAAACTAGTGATTTAAAACATAGGTGTGTAACTGTACAAAGTAAGGCCTGAATACAAGATCGAATGTAATTTTTTTTCAGATCTTGAATAGAAACATTTTTCCTAAGTCTGCGTATTCGATTTTTCCAATTCCGTGAAATCGGCGTTTGCGTTTTTCGCAAAGATAGAATACTAAAGATGTCAATGTTTGGACTTTTAGATATATTGCCCACCAACGCCAGTAAATATATACAATTATAAGAAAAGTATGGCCCAATTAAGTTATATAGTATATAGGGAAGACTGGTTTGTATTGCAGTATATGATTCCCTGTTAAACATCGTAAGTATGCAGGTTCTTTGTCTGAAACGCCATGCTTTGCTTCTTTGTAGATAGACTTATTCGAAACCAACCAGCCATTACATGTAATAATATCTTTATTGTTGGATAAACCCATGAGCTCGGGTTACAACAAAAACATGTCTGTTACTGTTAATGAATGATTGGTGTTTATTTCAATTATGATATATTATCAGCCTATTAGTAAATTTTTCTATCAGATAACATCACATATCAGTTCAAGTCCGTTGTATTATTTATTTATTCGACTTAAATATTTTCTTTTCTTTTTGGCAAATGTGACGGCTGGCAATTTAAAATAATGACGTCAATTGATATATGTTTCCGCATCGATAAAATAATGTTCTGTTTTTGTGGTGTTTTTTGTTAGTTATTTTATTTATTTATTTTGTGTGTGTTCTTATTAGTTATTGTGTACATTGATGATGAGGCGGATAGACAACTATACGAGTAGAAATACCATTTTCCTGTGATTCATTCATGTGGAAAAACACGTACGACACCTCCATTTACAGTTTATTTAAGCACCTCTTTTGACCTAATTCAATGAGCTAGAAACTTCAATTTGGTTGAACCCCCTTATCCGGCATTTTAATCACAGAAAGTTTCCTCCAATGGCCACATGAAAGATTTGTCATATCATATATGATCATGTCATATCTTCCTTTTTTATAAATAGAGTGAGCTGAAGCAAGCACACTAAACAGTATCAGGTTTTATTTCCAAATTAAAATACCAATGTTAAATATCAAGGCAGATGATATTTTCTAAATGAATCTTGTAACCCACGCAGCCGTCGGCACTTTACTTTCTCCATATGAACGTACATTGATAATGATATCTTGAAAACATTAACATACAAAGGGGTAATACATACAAACTCAATACATATCTATCTTAAACCGATAATGTTCGCCCTGACTCTTAGATAATGCTCGCTTTATATTGAAATGAAGTGATCATTAATCAAGTGTTATCCGCTGAATATAAAAGTATATATCGTGATATCCTTACATACCAATTTGGCATCATCTTTACATGTAACGATGATAAAACAGTAAATTTGAATATTCCATTCATTAAATATGCCGACTCTGTATTTTTTTGCAGTCGATATTCGTCCAAGTTCTGAGAAGCCTTAATAGTATAACCGTTTCTTAACTGCCCCAGGCATTTAGTCTGGTCTGTCATGGCAAGATGATTAATGTTAGTTCAAATTAAATGTCATGTATTGGCACAAGCAAGGACTCCAGATATAATCCGGCGAATGTTCTAGGTAAAATTTAGTGCATTATAAAAATATGTAGCTGTACAACTTTTAAGCCACCGTCCCATATGTGCACATACCAACAAATGCGTACATGTATATGATTCGTCAATGGCATTTAGTTGACAAATCGAGCAACACTAATACAACATTACACATTGAAATAGCATGCACAAAGAAAACAATAATAGCATTATCAACAGCATTATAGCCATTATTGTTCTCGCTACTTTAATCACGAGTATTACTATATTAGTGATATTCAATAAGTGTTAACAAGAAGGGAACTATACCGTGTCAATAAAGTAAATTAAAATCCAGTTGATAAAAATACAGTTTGGAAAATACAGTCAGTATATGATAGACTATTATTACATAGTTCCTAATTACACTGACAGTTGTTTTGTTTTATTGTTCTTTTTTCAGCAAAAGAATAACGTCTTCGGCGTTTAGAAGTAGATAGATATATAAATATTTAGGCATGATGTATTCCAATTAAAAGCTGTGCATAACGTGTAGTCGTGACAATATTAGTGCTTTCAAAATTAGAAGTCAACATTAGTCATATTCTTCAACTTACTTTTTTTCAAAAGGACATGACAAATAACACGCTGTGTGTTCAACCTTTATCGAATCATGCTGGATGACAATACGATATAATACAGTTTATATCTGTACTAGTTTAAACGGGCGACACATTTTGCCAACAAAACAAACACTGGTTCAGTTATTTTAGATCAGTTTATCTCCACCACTTTACCAAACTTCATATAACTAGTATCTTGTCTCCGAAACTATTAATTGATTTATTGGTAGGATGCATACTTGACCTGTATTTACTTGTTGTTTTTTATATATACTGCTTACTCCACATGCATGTAATGTTTAACTGTATTGTCTTAAACATGTTTTTACAGTGATATACAAGTACAATGATGGTGTGTCGTTTAAACCTGGTTTTCACCAAAACATGATATGTTAACAAATATATGCCTTACCTCGGTTATTGAGCATTTACCGATCAAATTCACTAGTATAGGTAGTATTTAAATATAGGTTTGTTTGTGATTTCTATAAAGACGGCACGTAAGTTGTGTTCACTCTTAATCACGCTGTTACAATCAAAAAACGGCATATTCCATTCGAGCCAAACAATGATTTTATAACCACAATAAAGCTGAAACCATAAATGACCACACAAACATAAATTTGATGATATACTGCTATCAGTTTAATGCAGATATAGTACACATGTCAAATGATCACTTTTTTTATTGATGTTTTGTGTTGTTGTTGTAGCATTAGCAGAAACCATACCGTACAAAGGCAAAGTTATCATTAAATTAATCAATTCTTTAACCTAAGTGTAACAAGTATTTTGGTAGCTTTATCTCTATTTTCGTAATATATATTATTTAAGAGTCGCTGTTGGAGTAAGGCAGTTTCCACTTAAGCATATGAATGCTGGAGTTTGTTATTAAAGAAAAACATTCTGATACGAATGCTACTCAAAATGTTTTAACAGTTTTACTTAACAGGTTTTTACCGCTAATACACTATAAGACCCTGAAATTAAACATTGTATGTGACATTTATTAAGGCATCTTAAAATTAGGTTTTGTTGATGTTTTTTCCTTCTGTTTTTTTGAATAGATTTCAACTGTCTCCTCTATAGTTTTGTGAATACAAGTTGGTTGGACGAACTATGCAAAAGGGCATTAGTTATATAAAGGCACAATCTATATAATAAGCAAAACAGGTACGATCAAATAGTCTCTTCAGGATGGTAACCTGAAACATACATTAACAGTCATTCAGACTGGTTTCGTTGTTTTGATGAATGACGACATAAAGATGACGGGTTTAATAATGCAAACACACGTTCTTGGCGAGGATACATCAGCCTGCTCACAAGCAGTTGGACACCATTCTTAATCTGTTAAATCAACACGCGTTTGCTCTTTGAATGATTTGTTATAAGACATAAATTGACTGGACACTTTAAAATAGAAACTTGACGGTATTTTGTGGTTCAATACATCAATGCTTTACAGGTTTAGTTATTTTTGCATGCTTAGAAAAATCACTTCATTTGAATTAAATTTGTTGAGTAGTGCATACTACTCTTCAAAACTAAGCACTTTTAGTGAGGATGTGCCATCGTTAATCGAGAAAATTCAAGCTTCCAAACGTGACCATTACTTTGGAGAAAGAAAGTTACACTGAAGAAATATAATAGACATGATTTAATGTCTACACGAGGTACGCCATTGTTTACCTAAGGTGCCATATGTCAACATAACCATTAGCTCTATCATCTTAACACGTGACAAAGTTAAAATATATTAATCAAAGACAACAAATAAAAAATACATTAATTTACATGCCACTGATGTTAGAACATTCTATTGTTTAATTTATGACATTAAAATCACACAAACAATATATATATGGTTTTGTTTATTTGCTCATTTTGTAAGCGTACGTATTCATACAAACGGGTTGATAATTGTGAGAATAAATAGTACGTATTCAAAAATGTCGAGTATAAATGACCTTAAACTGGGTACAATTGTCCTACATTTTACATTTAGAAAGTATAGATACATTTTTTTCACTAAACATGCTTTTATTGTGTGTTTGACAAAATTACACCAAATATAGCAGACTTACCACAATTACACCATTGACCAGTCCTAATAATATAGACATGAAAATGAAACGGACACAAACAACAACAACACCACCACCACCACCAACAACAACAACAACACTCACATACAATTATACACCCGAATGCACCAAATTGAACACACGCTCAAGTTTATATACGTCACACACGTTCATAAAGGAAATACATCACTTGTTAACTTAACAAGAACACATGGTCGTGATTCGCTTTTAAAACAACATCGCATATAGTACGTAACATACATTATTACTGGAAGATATTTTAACCAACAAACAACATTCCTCTTTGCAATGCTTTATCTGATTCCGATCATTTATATGTTTTTCAATATGTAAGGACGGTTAATGAAAGTCGGTTTACTTCCTTACAATGGGAGACACCTCGGGACGGAAATTATAAGAAAACAACACCCACGCATCCACACCTGCACAGCCAGACAATTGCACAGACACTAATGCGTTCAATACATTTATGATGAGGACAGTTGATGTTCAAGACTGATTGTGAACAACCATTTCCAATAGAGGTAATTTTATGAAACTGTGTATGCTCTGTTTAACTTCAGTTAATTATAAAATAAAGCACAGTTTATTCATTACTTAGCAATCACGTAGTGTGAACATGAGGCAATGTGTTAAACACAGTTCATGGTCTCAGAAGCTCTTATCATGCTGTTCAAGTTAAAGGCATAGGCTAGAGTTTCCCTCATAACCAATAAGCAAAGTACAAGAAGAACATGTTTATTCTCTATGGCGTTTTACATATTGAAGTGTGTAGGTGTGTGTTCGATTTTGTTCACTCTAGACTTCACCGTTTAACTGCAATACTATTCTATAGGTGATAATATATTACAAATTACACTACTGAATATTGACACTCCTAAGGACTAAGCTTCACAGAACACCTGCAAAGGACTGCATTCACAAAAATAACATTTCTCTTTTGGTGAGATTAAGCAGGATTTCCTTAAGCTTATTCATGGTTAAACTCTTCAGTTCATTATAAATGCAAGCTCCTTTCTATCAATTAGTGTGAACAGGATGAAACTGCCCTAATGCTAGTCAAACGTAGTACGATATTTTTGTTTCATTACAAGCCACTAGGTTGGATTGAAGGATATTCTACAGGCGTTTCCTAATTAAACTGCTAAGCTAATTATCAATAAAAGCCACGCTTACTCATTAGTTGTTCAGTTATTGTGAACCGGGGTAGCTATCTTTAACATTGTTAAAGTTAATGTCTTTTTTTTTCTTTTTTTTTCAATAAAACGCATTGATCCGTCTCAATGTTTCCTCATAAACATGTAGCTAAATCAAGGAGAATCCTACACTGCATGTTGCAAATGTACTTAGCTTTTTGGTACACTTTGCACTGGGGTCATAATAAGGCAGAATTTCACACAATTCATTTAGGACTTTAACAGCTGCGGCCCTTGCTGCAAACACGTCATACTAATAGCTGTAGCATGTGTGTAGCTGTGAAAAGAATAAATACAAACCGGTTGTTTTTATTAACTCTAACGCAATAAGTTCCTTTCTTAAGGGGGGGCCCGTGTACATTTTGGACTGTAGGTCCTTTGACAAATTGGCTTCATTGTTCTAGTGATGAAATACTTTAATGAGGTATTTCCACATACTTGTTTTGCGTCACTAGTTCCACTAAGCTTGTTTCCGTGTCTTCTTCCAGCCCTTAATGTTGGACCTTAAAATTATATTTTACATCAGAGCATTATTAACACGTATGCATCGGTGTGGCGCCCGCGGCCCAGTGGTTAGTATCACTGACTTGTAACTCCTCAGCCCTCACTGCGTGTGTTCGAGGCCCGGTCGGGGCGAGAACTTTCATGTGCGGAGGATTTCCAGCTAACCTGCGTTGCGCCAGACGTTAGTCTGTGATCTTCCCTCACCAATAAAAAAGCTGGATGTCGCCAGTATGACAAGCATAGGATCGGTGCGATGTAACAACAAACAAACTCTGCATGTAGTGAAGCTATGGAATAAATAACTAGGGTATCACGGCTATTGTTTTTAAGAATAGATCACAAAGTCCTACGAGTATTGCAACATATACCAAACCCCGAAAAGGCACAGAACAAAGATATTTAACATGCAAAACAAGCAAACAGTAAGAACACATTTTTGATGGGTCATTTAACGAAAGAGCAAACCCGACAGTTACCGCCTTGGAACGGTCAGTCGGCAATACGGACCCAATAGGGTACTTAAACAGGTTTTATAGAGCTCTAACCTCGCACTTCCTGACGAGTTTCTGAAATGCAAGCAATGAAAAGAAAAACGATCTATTTGAATACAAAATGACCAAGTGCTGATTTTTTTTCTATAAGTTATGACGAAAGTAGTGACGTCATTGAAAATTAGTGTCTCATAGTGTTTAGTAAAGAATATGATATTATTTCGATTTGAACAACTGCACAAAAATGGTTGACTATAAATAAAATTAACTTTCTGAATCATTAACAAACATGACCAGACACGATTACATGCTTGTAACATCCTGTTCATTTGAGGATGGAATTGAAGAACCAATGTCCATCAAAGGAAAGACAATTAATTATAATTTATGCTGGTCTTGTGATACCTGGATTAGGTGGCAGATAAACAGAGCTAACGTGATAAATCCATAGACGGTTATGACTACAGCCTTTAAATAAGTATTACAGTTAATCGTAAATGTGATAATCTTAATTTGACAAGTATCGTTGATCCCTAAGACCCCTTTTCTCACACTGTATGAATGCGACTGTAAACAGAAACATTTAAGAATGCATTATTCTTCGTTTAGGAATGTCTCGTAAAGGCACAAAACTGCTTAATTTAGAGTAGGCTAGTTTCCTTTTAAATCAGTCACACAACCTCAGCAATTCCAATAAACTGCCTTCTTCTTAATTGGATAAGGGTTAATATTATTTAAAATGCATTATTATAAGGTCTTAACAAGCGAATTTGGCACGTTGTCTTTGTCAGGTGGTGAAAATGTCCAAAACAGACCTATTTTAATAGACGAACCGGTCAAATCTCTTGATATTGTCCTTGATATTGACCGGGAGGATCGGAAGGATCAGTTACTTCTTTTGAAGAAGTTGTTGCCTGTGTCACAGCTTTTGTTTCTTTCTTTGTATGATGCCCTGAAGATTGGGAAGAGTCTGTATAATGCCTGGTTATGGTGGAATATAGTTATTCGTAGTTTGTTTTATTTGGGTAAGTTCCCAACATATATTGGAATTATTTCTTTGTTAGAGACTTTATCACCCGATTGTGTATCCTACTGAGTTAAAATGTAATGACAAGACGTTTATAAAGCTTTTATAGGAAATAGGTATCATTTCTTGTTCTGACTTAAGCGTATCGGATGGTGATAGGATATTAAGAGTATATTTAAAACTAAGCATATGTATTTTCAATTTGGACATTGCGGGACCTACTTTTGTTTTATGGGACCAAATTATTGAGAATCAAAACAAGATAACGGATGTGGAATATATGCGTGAATTTTCATTGAAGCCCGTTTACCCACTATGTCAGTGTACGAACACTATTACAATGCTTGTCTTGTATATTGATTATATAGGCTCTCCCCGGGATCATTCGTGTAATCAACAGTGTGTTTTGTTTCGCTACACAAACAGTATGTCTATATAAATATGTTATGTCCCTACATCAAATATAACAGTACTGAAATTATACGTGGTATAGCTGTCCTTTCTACATTATTAACATATGCTTGTGTATGAACAGCTTGACCAGCTCTTGTTATGTTATTTACTTACTTATTTATTTATTTATTTATTTAGTTTTAATCAATTTTAATTTGTATTTAGGGTATTGTGTTATTATTATTAATCAATAGGTTAATCGGTTGTATAATACGGTATATGTCAGCAGTCTAAATAGTTTGTTAATTATGGGGAGTCATTTCCAATATAATGTTTAATTAAGCAAAAGAAAACAAAGACACACAATGATAATAAAACAAATCGATTGAAAACAACAAGAACAAACAGACTAAAACCAACATGTCGAAGTTCTAATCCAGATATGCCGGGTTATAACACTAAATTTAAACGATACGACAAACAAGCACAAAGCTTTAATAAATAAATTACCAAAGCGTTTGTCTTTCCATTGTAATGCAACACTCGTAAACATGATTATATATGTATACTAGACCGATACCATCGCCACGAGTCTGCGTACACATTGGCACTTGATCTAAAGTGTGAGATTTCATTGAATACATTTCACTTATATGCTTTTCTTGTCTTCAGCGGGTATGCAATGTCTAAACCGCCGTTGTCGCAATATGGCTTTTAATCCTATTTTAGTGTCTTACATCAGGCACAGTACAAGAACAATTATTTTGACTTAATGATGTGTTAACGTATTGGCACATCGCTCTGAAACATTATATACTATTAAAGTATGTTTGTTTTTTTTTATACAGAGGACAAACTTAAATACTACAAAGTTGTGAGACGTGGCTGCCATAATGGGGTCAGCCGTTCAAACTTCAGGAAGCAATTTGAAAATGAGTGTCCATGTCTATTCCTACAGAAATGAAACTGGATCTTATACCCTCGTGTTTACTTTGAATAAGAGACAACTTATTAGACGAGTCAGTAAGTTAATAGTCAATTCTATAAAACGACATAAAACATATACCTGTTTTAAATTAAAAATAGAAACAAATGTGACAATGTTTATATTTCTATTATTCATTAATTCCAAATATAATGTAGGGGTATTAGTTGAATATAGGTATCAACTTTGGTATTTAGGATGTGTTTCCTGTTATAAACGGTGCGAACAAACATGTATTTTTTTTAATCAGAACCTTTACTTCTAAACGTTACCCTCTGCATTTGCCGTCAGAAATAACGTTATACACAAAGTAAAAGCGGTTTGATATAGTTTAAACCCATTGATGTATATTCGATTAGAAAACAAGTTCTTTCTTTGAGACAAATAAAAAACTTGATCTATTTATGAAAAGCATGTTTTGAACGTATTACTTATGTTCTCAATTTAACTATCGTAAATTGATAGTCTCTAAATACAACGTTCTGAATTGTCGAGGAAACACACTAAATATTGGTACAATAGTATATACAAATCACTTCTGCAATACGCATCAGACGCTGAATAAACAGAACAAATGCCGCTTAGTATATTTCAATGGCAAGTTCTATAATGTATGTTAATTATGTAATAAATTACGCACTATTACACTGCGAGTAGCCTATACAATAGCGTTGTGCATTTAGTGTGAATGAGCTCTCTGCCTGATTGTCCGTTCAATCAACAGTTTTCGATATAAAAGCCGTACAACTATAGAAATTGATTCTTTTCTATCCCCACTGCAAAGAAAACTGTAATTCAGTACTAAAGCCAGCATGCTGAAGTCCTATTCCAGATATGCCGGGCTATTATTATAATACTGAGTTTAAAGTGAAGAAAAAAATAGTTATACACTTTTAGATTATCTATTGTTAAAAGATTTGCCTTTGCATTTTAATGCAGCATTTGTTAAAAGGAACATATATATCGGAAATAGAACAATGCTAGGGCAATAAGTCTATGCACTTAAATTTAAGCTGAAGCTAAAATAAGTGGGACAATATTCAATCTACTTCATATATATATATAAACTGTCTTTGACGTAAGCTGGTATGTAATGTCATACTCTATGTATGTTTTACGTTTATCTTACATGTTATGCGTGTTCAACATTCTGAATAAATGTATATACTGACATGTCATATTAGTATATTACGTCATGTGCATTTAGATTGACTTAATGATGTGTGAACGCAATGAAATATCTCTTAATTCGTTAATAGTAATACACTATTTTTACAGTGGATTCAACTAACAAAGATTAAGCAGATTAAATTAATACTATAATGTTATAAGCAGACATTGTTACGTCTGCTTTATGAAATGGAATTTCCTTATGCCACTGTAAAATAAACACTGTTAAGACTGCTGTGATGTTGTATAATTAAAATTAGATTTCCACGATGAGCAACATGAGAATTGAAAAGACTGCATTAAGATATTCGACTGCGGTCGAATTAAAAAAAAAACGAACATGGCTTTGAAATAAATAATTATGCTGGTTAGGTAAAAAAGAAAAGTTTCTTTTGAAATTTCCACAGATTTTTAAATTTTATCTACCTGTAGACAAAGTCAAAAAAGGTAAATGTAAATGTGACAAAAACACAGAGACGAGACACTACACAAGAAAAGATAAACCATCAGTTACCGACTTGAAACAGTCAATTGGCAAAAAGGGCCGACTGGGGTGCTTAAACCTGATTTGTGGAGAGCTCCAGCCTCGCACTTCCTAAAGGCTGTTTATCAAACAAACAGTGTAAAAAAATATATCCCGTCAAAGTAAAACAACAGTGAGCACCAGCATCGGGAGATACAGTGAACTTTTGTACATACATAGTAACTAGTGAGAAAATAAACTACCAATATATGTACAATATGTACAGTAGATAAAAGCCTCGGCACCATAAAAAATCCAAATAAGAGAGTAGTTTCAAATAAAATAAAACAGTACAAGTGCTGGTATATAACAAGAACAATATAATGACGTCATACAATGTCATGACGTCATAGTCCAAAAGTGTCAACAGTGAAATGTATAAAGTACGAAAGAAATAACCGAATTTTAAAAAAGAAACCAGCCCAAAACAACAACTAAAAAGTAGTTTTGTTAAGAGTTAATACGTTTGAAAAAAAAAACATATCATAAAAGCCGAGTATTTATCCGCAGTTTGCATATTATATATAATAATGGTACCAAAAATCCCGACGTTATACCTACTGTGCAATTTCACGTAAAGGGTATGGATACTGCTCAATTTGTCCCATCTATATAGGGCACGACTAGACGATGAAGAGACAAGAAATATAACAACGACTGTTCAATTATGGCTTTTAGTCACTGTTTTCATATAGCCTCAACGACCTGTCCGGTCATCGTGTAATTTAAAAGCAATGCAAGTTCTTGACTGTAAAAATGTCAATTGCAAGCAATGCAATACAACGAAGGATTCCCGGGTTGTAACCGTTTGCAATACATTTTCTGATAACTTTTGTAAAATGGTCAGAAAAGATATTAAGATGATTGATTTTCTTGAACCTGTATAAACATTTCTATAAAATGCTGGATGGCTTTTGCTTTTCTGCATACGTGTTTTCATACTGCTAGTATATTTAGAAGCAATACAACCATTGCCGTGAAATAATTTTGAAAACGCCTTTCTTTATGGAAACGAAAGCCTTGTTGTAAGAGTTTAGAAGAAATAAACCGGTTTCTAGCATTGACATATTCTACTTTAGTACAAACTCGTGCAAACTTCGTAAATTGTAATATGTAAATACCATTGGAGGTAGCACGAGGTGAACCACCTTCAAGGTATCGATAATGAAATCATCTCTCTTGTCATAGATTTTAGTAGAGACGTTGGAACTGGAAAAGCGATCTCAATGTCTAGCAAATGCTGCATTTAAATGTCAGGTACTTGCTTTATTAAGGGTAAGTTCTGGAGGGTAAATCCGATGGAACATTTGAGAAAAGAAAGGATTATCTATAGTTAGAATATCGTCAAGATAGCGTGACGTTAAATTGAAATCCTCTATTATGTGGCTTTGGTTGGATGGGGATAAATTAACATGAAATCACGTTCAAAGCAGTTTAAAAACAAATCTGCAATTAATGGTGCACAGTTGGATACCAATTAGTTGTCTAGTGTCACCGCATTTTTAGCTCACCTGAGCACACTGTGTTCAAGGGGAGCTTTTGTGATACCGCTTCGTCCGTCGTTCGTCGTCAACAGTTTTCCTTGTGAACACACTACAGGCCATAATTTTCATCCAATCTTCATTAAACTTGGTCAGAATGTTTGTCTCCATGACATCTTGGATGAGTTCATTATTGGGTCACATGGGGTCAAAAGTAGGTCACGAGGTAAAAATTTAGGAAAACAAATGTGAACACAATAGAGACCACATTTATAGCCCAGTCTGCACCAAAGTGGTCAGAATGTTTGTCTACATGAAACCTTGGATGAGTTCGTAACTGGGTCACGTGGAGTCAAAAAGTAGGTCACTAGGTCCAATCTTAGAAAAAGCTTGTGAACACACTAGAGTCCACATTTATAGCTCAATCTTCACCAATATTGGTCAGAATGTTTGTCTGCACGAAGTCTTGGAGGAGTTCGCAACTGAGTCACGTGGGGTCAAAAGGTAGGTCACGAGATCGATACTGAAATCATCTCTCTTGTCATAGATTTTAGTAGAGACGTTGTAACTGGAAAAGCGATCTTAATGTCTAGCAAATGCTGCATTTAAATGTCAGGTCCTTGCTTTATTAAGGGTAAGTTCTGGAGGGTAAATCCGATTGAACATTTGAGAAAAGAAAGGATTATCTATAGTTAGAATATCGTCAAGATAGCGTGACGTTAAATTGAAATCCTCTATTATGTGGCTTTGTTTGGATGGGGATAAATTAACATGAAATCACGTTCAAAGCAGTTTAAAAAAATCTGCAATTAATGGTGCACAGTTGGATACCATTTAGTTGTCTAAATAAAGTGTCACCGCATTTTTAGCTCACCAGAGCAGAATGTGCTCAAGGGGAGCTTTTGTGATACCGCTTCGTCCGTCGTTTGTCGTCAACAGTTTACCTTGTGAACACACTAGAGGCCTTATTTTTTATCCAATCTTCATTAAACTTGGTCAGAATGTTTGTCTCCATAAAATGTTTGAGGAATTTATTATTGGGTCACCTTGGGTCAAAAATAGGTCACGAGGTCAAAATTTAGGAAAACAATAGAGACCACATTTATAGCCCAATCTTCACCAAAGTGGTCAGAATGTTTGTCTTCATGAAATCTTGGATGAGTTCGTAACTGGGTCACGTGGGGTCACACAGTATGTCAATATGTCCAATCTTAGAAAAAGGTTGTGGACAAACAAGAGACCACATTTATAGCCCAATCTCCACCAAACTTCTTCAGATTGTTTGTCTGCCTGAAGTCTTAGAAAAGTTCGTAACTGGGTCACGTGGGGTCAAAAAGTAGGTCATGAAGTAAAATCATAAAAAAGGTATTGAACACACTAGAGGCCACATTTATAGCCCAATATTTACCAATCTTGGTCAGAGTGTTTGTAAGCAAGCAATTTTGGATGAGTTCGTAACTGGGTCTCGTGGGATCATAAAGTAGGTCACTAGGTCAAATCTTAGAAAAAGCTCGTGAACGCACTAGAGACCACATTTATAGCCCAACCTTCACCAACCTTAGTCAGTTTGTTTGCCTGCATGAAATCTTGCAAGAGTTCGTAATTCGGTCACGTGGGGTCAAAAAGTAGGTCACTAGGTCAACTCTTATAAAAAGTTCGTGAGCACATTAGCGACCACATTTATTGCCCAATCTTCACTAAACTTGGTCAGAATGCTTGTCTGCTTGAAATCTTCAAGGAGTTTGTAACTGGGTCACGTGGGGTCAAAAAGTATGTCACTAGATCAAATCTTTAAAAAAAAGATTGTGAACACACTAAAGGCCACATTTATTGCCCAACCTTCACCAAACTTGGTCAGAATGTTTGTCTGCACAAAATCCTGGCAGAGTTCGTAACTGGGTCACGTAGGGTCAAAAAGTCGGTTCCTAGGTCAAATCTTAGAAAAGATTGTGAACACACTAGAGGCCACATTTATATCCCAAACTTAACCAAACTTGATCAGAATGTTTGTCGGCATAAAATCGTGGATGAGTTCGTAACTGGGTCACGTTGGGTCAGAAAGAAGGTCACGAAGTCAAATCTTAGACAAAGCTTGTAAACACATTAGAGGCCCTATTTATGTGCCAATCTTCATCAAACTTGGTCAGATTCTTTGACTATAGAAATTCTTGGATGGCTTCGTTATTGGGTTTCATGGGGTCATAAAGTAGGTCACTAGATCAAATTATAGAAAAGCTTGTGTACACACTAGAGACCACATTTATAGCTCAATCTTCACCAATCTTCGTCAGAATGTTTGTCTGCATACAATTTTGGATGAGTTCGCACCTGGGTCACGTGGGGTCAAAAGGTAGGTCACGAGGTAAAGCCATAAAAAAGATTGTGAACACACTAGAGGCCACATTTATAGCCCAATCTTTACCAATCTTGGTCAGAGTGTTTGTAAGTATAAAATCTTGGATGAGTTCGTAACTGGGTCACATGGGGTCAAAAAGTAGTTCACTAGGTCAAATCGTAAAAAAAGCTTGTAAACACACTAGAGGCTCTATTTATAGGCCAATCTTCACCATTCCTTGTCGGAAAGTTTGGCTGCATGAAATCTTGAAAGAGTTCGTTATTAGGTCTCGTGGGGTCATAAAGTAGGTCACTAGGTCAAATCGTAGAAAAAGATTGTGAACACAATAGAGACCACATTTATAGCCCAATCTTCACCAATCTTGGTCAGTTTATTTGTCTGCATAAAATCTAGGAAGAGTTCGTAACTGGGTCACGTGGGATCAAAAGGAAGGTCACTATGTCAACTCTCAGAAAAAGTTCACCAAACTTGGTCAGAATGTTCTTCTCAATGCAATCTTCAAGGAGTTCGTAACTGGGTCACGTGGGGTCAAAAAGTCGGTCACTCGGACAAATCTTAAAAACTTTTGTGAACACACTAGAGGCCACATTTATAGGCCAAACTTAACCAAACTTGATCACAATGTTTGTCGGCATAAAATCGTGGATGAGTTCGTAACTGGGTCACGTTGGGTCAAAAAGAAGGTCACGAGGCCTAATCTTAGAAAAAGCTTATAAACACACTAGATACCCTATTTATGGGCCAATCTTCACCAAACTTGTTCAGATTGTTTGTCTACAGGAATTCTTTGAGGGCTTCGTTATTGGGTCTCATTGGGTCATAAAGTAGGTCACTAGGTCAAATTATAAAAAAGCTTTTGAACACACTAGAGACCACATTTATAGTTCAATCATCACCAATCTTAGTCAAAATGTTTGTGTGCATGAAATCTTGGATGAGTTCGCAACTGGGTCACGTGTGGTCAAAAAGTAGGACACTAGGTCAAATCTTAGAAAAAGCCTGTGTACACACTAGAGACAACATTTATAGCCCAATTTTCACCAAACTTGGTCAGAATGTTTGTCTTCATGAAATCTTGGATGAGTGTGCAAATAGGTCACGTGGGGTCACAAAGTGGCTCACTAGTTCAAAGCTTAGACTAAAGGCCCCATTTATTGGCCAATCTTCATCAAACTTGGTCAACATGTTTGTCTACATGAAATCATGGATGAGTTCGTTATTGGGTCATGTGGGATCAAAAAGTAGGTCACTAGGTTAAATTTTAGAAAAAAAAACTTGTAAAAACACTTAAGAGGCTACATTGATTGCCCAGTCTTCACCAGACTTGACCAGCATGTTTGCCTGTATGATATCTTACATATGATGTGAAGTGAGTCATGTGGATTCAGTAGGTAACTTGATAAAATTCTGAAAATGTTATCAACCCAGTGGTCATAATAATGGTCCAATCTTCACCAAAGATTTCTAAAGTAAATAACTCTTATTTATTTGATGCCAGATTTGAGCCTACTTAAAGCCTGTGTAATCAGGTGAGCGATAAATGGCCATCATGGCCCTCTTGTATGTAAATATTGTCTAATAGGAAACGTAGAGCTTCGCAAACATCCGTGCAAGTCCACATAGTAAACTTTTCTAAGAAAGTATTGGTGAAGAATGCATTACTTTCATGACATGCAATATATAGACATTGCTCTCGAGCGAATGTTTTCTCAATATGAGCAAACAATTCGATCTTAATTAAATCATGAGTCAAAGAAGTGTACAGCGAAGAAGAATTGTAATTATTACCTGCAGAGCAATGACAGTTTAAATTACAAACCCGACTTCTGAAGAATTTTTAATAATAACATGTTAATTCTTGAATTTTCATACACGTTTTCACAATATCTAACAGCATGATTGGAACCGGCTGTAAGGCAAGAGGTAAGTAGTTTATATAAGTAAGTGGTGGTGCTAGAGCTGGCATTAGCTATGAATCGTGACTTGTATGCTGTTTTGTGAAGCTTAGGAATCCGGTACAGTGAAGGTAGTTTTTCTTGCTTTGATTCTATTTTTATATTGAAATTATGCCATATATGTTTGTGTTTGTCAATGACTGTCTGAAAATTAAAGAATGGTGCTAAAGGGAGAACTGTTGGTAGATAACTTAGCACTCAGTACATTTGTGTAATATAGTCGTCAGATAATCGTTATTTTGTTTTATCTACAACGCGCCGACCAATCTGGTAATGAGCATGACAATCATTAATTTGATGACTGTATCTCGGAAAAAACACGTTTTAGCGATGCATGAAAGACAATGTTGTTGTTTTGAACATCTTCTGTGCAAGTGTTGTTTTTTCACGTCTTCAGATAATCGAACTTTTGATTGTGTTGTAACGTATCATAAATGAAATCGATACCTTGATTTGTCAGGAGGGAACGGTAAAGACTGAATGCATACTTTAACTTTTTGGTCTACAATTAATAATACTTGGGTGCACTGGTGTTATCATATGCCAAAATTTGAAGATTTAAGGTGCGTCGATACGTTAAATTAATAAGCATGTTGTGTTGACGATAAGCTGGTAGGTTTCTAAAAATATTAAATCGACTCACACTGAACCTTTTTACCTTAAAATGTTTAATTGTCGTTCACGTGTTACATACAGTCATGAGTAATCAATTGTTCTCGCATCCCTATCTATACAACCACACATAACATGTGACATTTTAAATTCCCATTTAAATTCTTAAGTCAGTATTTTATCTCAGTGGTAACTGTTGTGGCATCAAAATTGTTCGATCCGCGGCGCAAAAGGCGGTTCATTGCTTCATGTGTTTTTCACTTTACATTTTGTACAATTTTAAACATACCGCCATGATCAACAGTTAACATTCTGAAAATTCCACAAACATACATTTACAATATTGCTGTCAAATTAACGTGGACAAAATACATGCACAATTTAAACATGATATCGGAAATAAAACATCGTATTACTATGTCTGCTTTAGATGTAATTGAAATGTCGTAAGCTTTTATTCTGGTACATGTATGACGTGCTTGTACCTGGAATGATACATCAAAGTTTGTTAGAAATGTGCACATTGGCATATACTGCCAATCAGTGGCCCAATCGTCATTTGCCATGTTTTCCTCACATAGCAATCACTTAAATTGTATTTACATAGCCTTCTTTATTTTTCTTCAGTTTGGAGCTCCTAACTTAATGGACATGGAGGCGTTTTAGTTTAATCTCTAACCATTGTATACTGAAAAACGTGTATAGATAATAAGTCATCACTAGCGATCATATGGCATGGGCCACTATGAAAAGCTTATCTTATGCATGTTCACAAGATAGTAACATGGCTTGAGTCGGGTATGAACATATATACTGCATACATGTTCACAACATATTAGTATGGCTTGAGACGGACATGGAAAACTAAGTGTATACATGTTAGAATTTTAAAAATGTAAATCACAACCTCAGTTCTTACTCTTCAATAATAGCAATTATTCAATTATAGCACGAAACATTTGTTATCTTAAATGAAATGTTTAACAATGCACGCCTTTTTGTAGTATTTAAGGCAATGTTCACTTTAAAATTATGCCTTTCGGTAGAGAAGCCCACAGCCTATTCAATAAGGTGCATTGTTTACAATATAATAATCACAAATGCGTTTCTCCTTTAAATAAACCGACCAAGAAGTCATTAAATTAACTTCTTTCAATCAAATTAATAATCAAATTGTATCTTCAAAACTCCGCATCAAATTACAAGACATAGACAATCTATTACATACTAGCATCTATTATGCATTCTCTGAATAATGTAAACCTAACAATCTTAACCATTGTGAGTTTAACAAGAAAAACATACCCATCGGCCTTACTTTTAATTATACAATGAAAACATGTTATTTCGTCGCTCACCTACTCAAATGTTGTGAATATATGTTTAATTATTTGTATTTCGTTTTAGAAGTAGGCCAGTTGCCGGAAAGTGCCTATGCCATTGAGGATTAAAAACAATCATGCGTGAGATTGAAGTATAACGTAAACATATATATATATATATATATATATATATATATATATATATATATATATATATATATATATATATATATATATATATATATATATATATATATATATATATAGACAAACATAGTCTTGTTTTCCTGCGTTTGTGTGAAACCATTTTCAAATATGAATGTCCCGAAATAAAAATGGTAAAACATGTTAAAATGTGAATTTGTTTAAGAATTTATATTAAAAGAAATGCGCATCCATCAAATTCTTTAGAATAATAATTAGGGTCTGTTATCCTTAAAATGCATATGCCATTGGGTTTTAACATTTCAGTTGATGCATTTATTTCGAATATGGTATATTTCATACATCCAAAATGTCATTTAATGTTGACGTTGGAAAATATATAACATAGAGTGATTTAACATCCTGTCAATATCCTCAACACTTAAAATAGTTAAGTTAAAAAATGTGAACTTAAATGATGAACGCCAAATATTTAAATATATGTATACAGACAAACGTCTAAAGATTTTAAATTAATTGTTTACGTTCACACTATTCTGGGCAGCAACACAACTATTACTTTTTACAAAATCATCAATCGCTTTTGAAGATGGAAGAAGATATCATTATCCATGCTCCACAATAAAGCTGTTGGACTCTGTCGCTAGCGACGACGTCCAGAGTTATGAGTAACCTCGAGTATTGAAGCACCCACGGTTGACACTTCATAAGCTTGACTTCACGCGAAAAGTTTATCTTGCCTGTGAAGAAGTACGCCGTGTATAAAACAAAAACAAAGGTCTGAAGAAACTGGACGCTTCTATTGTGTCCAGGCTTGCTTCAAATGTAATCCATTTGATCTAGGTTATTATTGCATTATTCATATGTACATGGAATGCAAATTAATGAAAAAATACTACCGCGTATCACTTATTGTCTAGAGAAACGCTTCAACATGGGTAGTGAACTGTTATTAGAACGAGTGTTCCACTGACTATGCATTATGTTCTAGGCCGAAATATTTGTTATATCCCCCTCGGGGCCTTACTGCCTTCTTAGGCTCTGAACTAGGTTAGGTCATGACAGATTGTTCGTATCCTCTCATAATCAAGGTCTAGAGCTGCCATATGCGTTCTAAGAGAAATTGCGTACTATGGGATTTTTAGATGCAGGTCGTTGGTGGGTACGAGGCATAGTTACTTTCCAGATCAGTTTATTTTAGTCGAATCTGGTTGCTTGTATGTCCATTTATTTTAAATCTATCTTCAGTGAAAATGTAAAATCATAAAGAAAGTATTGAGGTTTTAATGAAACGCTTTCTATTATCAGATGCAAGATATGCTGATGTAAATTGTGTCTGACTGTATAATCTAAATTTTAGGAAAGGTATGTTTTTGCAGCTGCAGCCTTGCCTGTTTTCCAGTTTCCAATGACTTGTACATGTGATTTACTACGGACTACATTTTAATATTGTATGCACACATGGAATCACGTAAAAAGCCGAAACAGCGCTTTTGAGCGCTTTGATTTTTTTATATTTGGAGAACAAGGAATGTGTTTTACAATCAAGCGTGAGAATAAAACAGGAAATAGCATTGCGTATTTTGCAGGGGTTATCCGAATCTTTTCTTTCTGGCTCTATCTACAAATATAGTAATCGTTTGAATAAAATGTTGCGCGTGCTGGCGTATTGCTTAAAATAATAAACTTTATTCAGAATAATTATAAAATACCACACGTTAACTGTTCCCGACCTAAACGAGCTTATGCTTGAACGGAAAACAATGTCTATTAATCTCTACCATTTACGACAGTACTTCCTGATCAATGCCCGTATTACCGATCGAATCTCATAACAGGCCTTTGTACGTGACTTTGTCCGTGACATTTACAATGGTGCTTGCGCCGGTGTTTCTAAAAATAGTAACTGTACTAAGATTTGCAAAGTATATACCACAGGTAATTAATGTCGAATCTCCAGCGCCCTTTGCCCATTGACTGGCTTGCATCGATACAGGATTGGTGACTAGAACATGGTAAGTTGATTTGTTTGTATGTCTAGCCTAGTGACTAGCGTATTTATATTTTAGTTTAGGTTTGAGAAATTTAATAAATACTGTAGCAATAATGCTTACAAATATGACAGTGTAAACCTATTTGTACAGTTTAGACATTTTTGAAATCATAATTTCCTCAACTCTTTACCTCGTAGATTAAAGTTGAAACTTGTAGATGGAATAGGAATAAATTCATATGAAATGCAAAGGTATTCTCTCTTTCTGGATAACTCGTAACAAATTGTGCAATGAAAATAGCTGTTTGGAGCTATCACATGACCAGTATATGTAAAGAAAGACTATCAGTATTGATCTATAATATTATGTTTTAGAAAACAATGACATTATCAAAGCATTGTTAAATTCTGTATCGTGAAACACACTACTCAGTGTAATTGGAAATGTTTATATTTAAGACACATACATGTTTTCATTTAAGCTGACATAATCCACATAAAGGTGTTTCCTGTTTAAAAAATTACGTTTTGTTAGTCATAGGCATTGTTTGATCACAAAACATGCACACTTGAAACACATTTAACCTAGTGTGAATACACTTTGTAATTTCCAGTGTAGATGTAAATAATTAGTTGTATGTTAATACGAGATGTGTTGCCATTGGAACCTAAATCTATGCAGATTATGCATTAACGTTTAAATTACTTAAAAATAACGATCTTATTGTGCGCGACGCTTTGTGACTTTAACGCATGCTTTATTTAACACATCAGAAAGGTGTTGATGGTATTGGCCGAAATCTTTGTTGGCATGTATAAAGACAGGAACTAAAAATAAGACAACATTTCTTCCATGGTCCGGGTCCAGAGATATTTAAGTTATTCATTTATTTCAGATGACAACTGTATCATATTGAAACGTCTAAAGTAGTGCTCATTTTCAAGTAATCTAAATGCTACAAATACACATTACTTAAACATATTTTCAGTCACTGAAAATTGACAAATACAATGTTAAAATAGCAATTATTCTCTAAGGTTCAAAACCACAATACGTTTCGGTTATAGTATGTTAAAATGTCAATACCAAAGAACACTCAGTCAATATGCTTAATTATCATTATTTATAAATAGCATTCTCTATTCGTTAACGTTTCGGTAAATAAGCGCTGTGTAAGTTAACTGCCCATTTGCTTCAGCGGTCAATTATTTACCATATTTTCGATCATCTGTTCACTTACATTCTAAACCTTATACGGTTTAATATTACTTTAGCCAAACAGTGTTCGTTCTATGTATGACATCTTTAGCTCATTAACCAGGCATTTTTAGGGAGCAATCTTAGTCATCCTGACACCCTGGTGGGGGTCTTATCTGTTAATTGGTGCAGACACATCTCATATTAAATACTGGCCAGTAGAAGAGATTGTGGATGTATTATTAAAATATATATGCATGCCAATTGGGACATAATCGAATGGAGTTTGAACACATGTGTAGGACATGATCTCCTAAAAACGACATTGGAAACTTACATGCTCCTGAAATAAATACAAAATAAAAAAAAGAAAAATAAGTCAATAAATCAATAAATAATAAATAATATTAATAATAAACTGTAATCCTTAATTGCACACGATTTACTTCGTATGTTGATCCGTTCAACATATTTGCAAAGCATGTCTTCGAAGTTTTCGTAATCAAGAATATGAGTTTACGTTCAACGAATTAATTTCATGGTGTTATTTGGTTTCAAAATGAAACTCTATTAAACTTGAAATGCTAACATCTGTGATGTATTTTGAATTGTTATGGACTGTGTGCTTTAATTGTTGATATAAAATATAAGTTTTACTAAAGACGGTAATTGCTTCCATGAATTGTATTATTAGCTTTGTTTTTATTGCTGGTACAATTCATGTTGCTGTGTTTTGTTTTGCATGGTTTTGGTGTTCTGTTTGTGAAAACATAAAGAGTATCGATACACTTAACCAAGCAGGCATATGCTAATTAAACATATCTTAGTTCACTGACATTTGCTGCGGTCGTGGTTCACCAAGCATAGTCATTTTCATTGGTTCAATATTTAAATATATTCAATAGGTTGGGTGGAGAAAAAAACAACGCTTGCAAACTCCGTTTCATTTTGAAAGAAAGATACTCAAAATATAAACATGCCCGAATGAAATACTGAGACTGTCTTTTCAAGTTCAAATATACAATAGAAGAACACATAACACATTAATTAAATAAAGGAGACCGTTTGGCTGAAGTATTATCAGAGGGATGTTATTAGAAGGTAATGGAATATTACCAAAGATGTGTTTCTTAATGTTTTCAAGTGTACACACTCAAAACTTATCAATTTGGAAAGGAACGCACACGGTTGAGACAAATGAACATGAATAATACCTGTACCTGTTCACACACATACACAACAGATTTAATCCTTAAGAACTAACTAATACCTTGCATAACTAGTTCATCAACATGTATACATAGCCGATTTTCTGCATAGTTACCACACACATAGACACATACATTACACACATACACAACCAGGTATACTATAGCACAAGCGGATGTATATCTTATAATTGGCATCCCCTTCATATAACTGTGCTGATTTATCATTGCCTCACTGCATTGCACTGCATATCCTAACATGCATATAACATATCCATCTTTCAGAACATAAATCGTAACGAACTGATAAAGGTTGTTAAATCGCAGAACTATTAATAAAATCAGATAAAATGTCGCAACCTTCATAAGAAATGAGCGTATTGTTATGTTAGTTTAGGTTTGAGGAATTTGAAAATAAATACATTAGAAATAATGCTTTATTTATTTATGTATTTATTTATTTACTCTTTTATTTATTTTTTTTTTTTCATTTATGGATTTGTGCATTTATTTTATATGTTTGCTTTGTATAGTGGAAGTTGACATTGTAATGCCTGTGGTCATTCTCGTAAAACATATATACAATTTCGTTATAATAGCTGTGTCTAAGAAAAAACTGCATAGCGTTTTACGACTGATAACGGTAACACACCATATAACAAACACATACCGATTTGTTGAAATGTATAAACCGAAAGCATTTATCTACCAAAAAGTTGATTAGCTCGCGTAATGCGACTAGATCTTTGTTTTGTTTGCCAAACCTATAACTTTAAAGTACTATTTTGTTATATGAGTATGTTTAGTAGCAAAAGCACACACACACATAACACTATCTGAAGGAGCATATCATCATGTTTTAATGTATATGGAAACAAGAAACAATAGTGCAAGTAAAACGTAAACAAAACGTCAAATGTCTGAGACGAGACATTACAAAATAAAGAAAATCAAAAATGTAAATAATATTTAACGGCCAATCACAATGGTCAGACAATCAGCAATTTAACTAACTACATTACCCATTTGCATCCAATTGCGTTTTTTTACAATTTGCACATAATACAATCTAGACACAAAGTATCTGACAGTATCTGAGAAACGAAATAGTTTAAACATAATGACAAAATGACAACGTCGCAAAATAAAGAGTTCAGTAGATTAAGTTTTCTAAGAGATATGGCTTTCTTCCACACCGGTGTTTCCTGTAAAGACAACTCGACAGTGTAAGATATCGATCTTCCTCTTTTTCTAGTACTTGAAATGTAGAATGTATAACACAAATTGCGCGACTTAAGGGAAGTTGTGTTAGCCGGTGTTTTAATGAGTGAAGCTTGGTTTGACTTGATAAAGGAACCGCATTGTGGACATGTATTTAGTTACTATGCGATTCGCCGGTGCTTTGACTTAGATCAGGGTCGATAAGCTTTGTTCAATCCTTGAAGATGGATGCCCAATATATACTAGATGGTGCGATGTTCCTTAAGTTCAAATATAGCTAAACATTATGTGAACTAATATTGCGAGTTGTGTGCGGGTTTATAGGTATATTTAACAAGAAAGCATTATCAAATTTCAATATTTTAACCACTGATGAATATTTGATATTTATTGTTAAATAGGAACAATGTGTAAATATTGAAATTGAAATTCAACCTGTCAGTGATGTTAAATGAACCATATAGTCAGGTAAACATAATAGGTATAATATGAATGTTATTTTGATTGCCAAAAGCCCTAAAATTAGTGTGAATTTTACAAAATACATGCTTCATTATAGGCATGTGGGGAGTATACAACTTGAAGAGGTTTTCATTGACAAAGACCCTGTGTATACATTCAGGATATGTTTATCGGTTTTATATAATGCACGTCATCAACCTTAATACATAGGATAAAAGGGGGATGAAGACTGCCAATCATAGTCAAACCAGACGTAACTGAAAAAATATACATCTTTTTACTCTACAACCCCTGACCTAACCCTGCATTATCCTACGCAGACATGTTTTTGATACTTTCTTTTGATAACATATTCACTGAACTTTTAGACACACCATATGCAGATCGTTAAGATAACTTCATAGGGCAAACTTTACAACAATACCTTCAGCAGGTTTATGACTATAGCTGCAACATATTTTGTTATTGTTGTAGTTCTTGTGGTTTGTCTTGTCTCTTTAAACAATACGTGTATTTAAATCAATAGAACACCCTATCCACACTTAGTGGGCACGCACAATGCAATGGTAATTATACTGCACAGACGACTGGCCACAAGAATTCCATTGTTATGCTCATAAGGTGCGATATTATATTCTTAAAAACAATAAGTGCAGATTTGCCGTAAAAATCATAAAAGGAATATTATAAAATGCATGCAAGCGGAAATCTTTGGTAGTGTTACATGTATTTTATTTGGCATATAGAAAACATAGCAACCGTTGAAAACGCATTGCCTTTCTCAGAATTCTGCAAAAGTAAAACCGGGCTCAATTCTTTCCATGAACCACTATCTGAAATGGCATCAGGAAATATAATGAATAAAAAATAAAACAAGGAAACAAAGTAAAATAAAGAAAACACGAAAATAAAGCATCATTTTAAATATCATGACCAAGGTTGTACGGCTTAATACTTGTGTGTTTGTGTGTTTATAAAATAATACAATATAAATTTTCAATAAGTCAGCTAAATTATTTACAGGATTATTTATAAAATAATTGTTTTGAAAAACAGAAAACTATGTGTCAACAACCGAATGTATACCTGCAAGGGTTGCAAACTGAATGAGTATATCCATACAGGTTAATATCATACCTAATACGCACAAAAAGTTTTTGGATTGCCACATTGTCACGATTTGAGAAAAGGCATGAAACGCAATTAAATTGAAGGCATCTGTATACGTGTTCGATCAGTTAAAGTGAGACAAAAACAGATATAGAGACAGAGAGACAGAAAGAAAGAGAGAGAAAGAGACAGGGAAACACAGGGAGAGACAGAGTGAGAAGGAGAAAGACTGACAAACCAAAATACAGAGCGAGAGAGAGAGAGAGAGAGAGAGAGAGAGAGAGAGAGAGAGAGAATTCGTGTTATTCTGAAAGAAACGCTATTACTTAAGTAAAGGAAACACGTTGAACGTAGTTTAATATAGTAATTATTTGTGTACACATTTTGTCCGCATGCACAGTTTTTTGTTCATTAATGTTAGTGTTGATTAATACATTAATATTGATGGGCATTCGCAATTATCATGTATTTATATATTATTTTTACGTTATATAGTTATTTAATTTACATAATAAAATCTACCTGCTACATATATTTGTGTTTGTCTGTTGAGCAATGTAATCTAAGAACTTTGTCTTGAATATCTTTTCGTAAACAATAAAAATACCTTTAGAACGGTTGGCAAAATAATACTACACAAGGTTAATATTATGTTTCGCATGCTGACTTTAAGGAATTATTCAAATACAATTCACTAGTTCGTGTTTGTCACATGTACAACTAATAACATCCATGTGCTCTGCACTTGGATAGTTTGGAAGGGATTGGAATTCAATTGCGTCAATGTACGAAACATATACAGGTGTATACGTTGAATAAGTGAATCACGATTGTATCCCGAGTCATATATCATATGAACATTACTAAATTACCTTTCTTTTTCTCTAAATAAGCCATACACCCAACACATTACCAAAGTAAGAGGTAAATAAATTGTGTGACTAAAAGGACTATCTAAAGGACTTGGAACATTAAACACTACATATCCTACTAAATTGTGTGTCACTGTATTCTAATATTTGGCTGTGTTTTATTCCAGATTCAGCATCAAGCCCAGATTTAACATGTTGTGCTTCATCCCACTATGTTCTTTTGCTACATATATACAATTTTATATATATATTTCCAGAGAGCACACCATCAAAAATAATGGTTTTCGTATTGATTTTAAAAAATATATTGCATCCTTAATTTCAAACAATTTAATTGTTGGGGTGATGCGGTCATCATATTTGCAAAGCTCTTTTTAAAGGTAACATAATAACGTGGGCCTCTGAGTTTACTTTCAAAGGATAGAATTTATGTTATTGATTGTTTGAAACAGTAAAGTTTAGTACATGTGTAATGATAAAACCTGTAAATTACTATTTTTAATTAAAAAAAAACATGTTTAATTGTTGATGTAAATGGACTGGTAGAGATTTAAGTTTTACAAAACACGGGATGCTCATGTATGTTTTAAGCTTGTGTTCATGTTGCGATTACATTCTCTATCTTTTATAATGCAAAATGTTGGTGTTCTTTTTGCAATCACGAGCAACGTATCGATATTCGTTAACACGTACCACAGCGATCGTATGACTATCAGTACTAATTTAACAGATAGCTGACAACAGGTGCGGTCGTGGTCAACTAATCATAGTAATTTGTATTGGTTTTATGATTGAACATAAGCAATAGTTCGGGTGGAGAAAAAGAAAACAAGAGCCTTTAAAGTTCATTACAATTTTAAAGAAAGTTTCCCAAAACATAAGTTTGCCCCGATGGAAGACTCCGATGGACTGTCTTTTGAAGTTCATATGTACAAAATATAAGAACATATAATAACGTAATAAAGGAGACCGTTTCGATGTGTATGAAATATTATCAGGAAATGATATTAAAAGAGAACGGAGTATTATTTCAAAGATATTCTTTGAACAACTAAGTGACTGTCTATAACTTTGCGCGCTAAAAAGTAATCGATTAGGAAAGGAACACAAACAGTTGAAACAAGTGCACGCGACTAGCATAGCGAAATGGTTAATATTTACATATTTCAAGCTAGTTAGGAGAAAGATTGCTTAAAATCAACCACTTGTTTTTGACTCAGAATATGTCGTTGCCGCAAAATGAGCATAAGATAGGACGCTTGTTCATGTTCCGTTATCAATATTTTCAAAAAATTGAGGAAACATGTTTATACAAGCATGGCAATGAGATTACTTTAGACAAGTATGCACAGACCATAAACGTGTACATTTTGATAGTCTGTTCATACTGTTAGGATGTGTGTATACAAACTCTCATTTAGAAACAAATCACGTTTGATTCTCTGACAGTTTGATTCACCGCCCATATATCAAATGTATGATGATGTAAATATGTATTAATATTACTAATGTATGTATTAATTTATAGTATTAACTGCATAATGTCTATCGTTGTCTTCTGTTCGGTTGAAAAGGTTTGGTGGGTTGTAGGGTGCGACTTATACGTGTGTCGTTGTGTTTAGTTTTAAGACCTAGTCATCGCCACGTATATCATGTTAATTCGAGCTTAAGTCAGACGTCGAATACATTTAGGAATAACATTATTTTCGACCTTTTCACATCAGTGTGTTCAGCACACCTGTCTTACCATCGCCAGCAATAACCACTACCTATTTAGTAAGCCCAGTCACTCACCGAACATATCGATATGCTACCAACTACCCATGCACAACTTTACCCAATATAAAAAGCGCACAACATCACTTCTGCATTGACACAAACCGTGCAAGAAGACGGTCTATTCCATGAGCTTTAAGAAAACCAGCACCACGCCGTCCAATCTACGAATTATATCAAACTCTACCACCTAAACTCCAATCGAACTAAATAGACCCACAATACCCAACAAGTTTAACTCATGACCCGTTCAACAAATTCACCCAGTGTATATACACACTATCCTCACTTCCCACAACCAATTATCCTTCTCAAACAATCTACACCGCCCAATACCAACAAAACAACATTCTTAGCAGGTCATCAACATTTTAACATAGCCGATTTTCTGCACACACGAACACACACTTACACACAGGCGCACACACGCACACCACTTATTTACACCATCACGTATAAGATATCCCTAGCACAAGCAGAGCTGTATCTTATAATTAACATCTCTGTTACATAACAGTGCTAACGTAACATTTACACACTCCATTGGCTTAATCGCTTACTATACCAGTGTTTACTATCCTCGTTTGTTAAGCGAACAACACAATTACTAGATTTGTGAATAAGTTTACACATTGATCATTACATACCAAGTGCCAACATCATTCACGTGTCTCAGTATTTTACCGATTACACTCTTCAATATTATAAGATGCTTAGAACATCTCCATTTGTGCAAAACATTAATCATTACTTACAAGCTGATAAATATTGTTAAATTTCAAAAATGAATCTTTCTCATTCTTAGACTGACCGCTTAAGAACGTCGAAATTATGAAAGGTAAACGTAAACATAACTGGTCAGATGAAGGCGGACTTGTATTAAATTGTCCATACTTATGTCACCTGTACATAGTGTAAACACGTATATAGTTCATTATAACTATTTATATATTGTTTGTACATAGGATTGTTAATCAACGTAAAGATGGTATTTTTGGTTGTCTCACATTGATGGCGTATTGGTTGTATTGTTGTATTTATCGTTTTCATATACATTTTTAAAAACAAGAAAATAAGAACTGGAACCTTGCATAGTTAAAAAAAAAACAGGTATACGTTATCCATACGTTATCATATTTTCAAAAGGTTCTTTTTAGACACAAGTTTTTGCATTTATTATCGGGATTTTATACCACCCAACCCCTTCTCTCGTTCCATCCCTCTAGTTTCCCTCCCCTCTAGTTTCCGTCCTCTAGTTTTCTGTTTTTCGTCGTTCTCGTCTCTACTGTTTTTTTCCACCATTCTTTAAATGCGTGAACTTCTTGAGATATTAGAAAATATGTTTATTCAAATCACACACATGACCGCTATGTTGTGAATAACGTTGATTTGCCTAAGGAGACGTGTTTTCTGTCGTTGACTACGGATGGATACCTTTTATTCAAATACTGGCTCTGATTTCAGATTATCAACAGATTCAAAAATGTATTTTCTTTTTCTCAACATGTTGTTTATTCGTATATGTTTATTTAATTTATGATCGTGATAAATACAAAAAAGTTCGTACACTGAGTCTCTTTCAATTCCTAATCGGTAAATTGGTTTACATTTTTTGACATATATAGTAGAACGTATGATCAGTTAATTATATGTTCTATTTAGTGTGTTCATTAATCCATGAAATAATACATACATAAACATTCCTATCAGCGAATATAACATTGGGGCAATCGTAAGTAATCCGCTAAAAGTAACTAGTGACCAATGGGTTACTTATTGTATTGTATAAATCGAATGTTAAAAATGTAAATTAGGTAAACCCTATTATTTACATCTTCGGATTTATAGTATGCAATTCCAGTTATTTTTTAAATTCGTTTCTATTATCCATATTTACCCATGTTTAGCATTATATAGTGTTTACTGATGGACACATCTTCCTCAGTCAGTCGAATGGAAAATTGCAATCAGCTGACCCCTGATATCCCTATATCAGTTTCCTGACTAAAATGAGACGTCACGAAAAAACGGGGATACAATTGTATCGACCCTTGACTAAAATGTTAAAGGAGTCATCATGGATAGGACATGACATGAGAACCTTTTCGCCAGTCACCTGGCTTGCATAGTCTATGCGTCATTAGGAAGACGTCATGCAGTGCGAACAGTTTCGATTGACAGACTCCTTCAATGGTGACATCAGGGACAACCCATGACTTGGCTATACATTATATATTCATATGGCGTAATTGTTGTATGGGTTATTCCCCGGAAGAGGGTCCGTGGATACTTATAGGCTAATCTGTGCAAACAAATTTGACTTTAATGGTCTGTGAGCCATCAGTGACAGGCCATGCCGTGGATTCTTAATCATTGTATTAAAATTAAATATGTATGTCTCATCAGAGAAAGGCTATATCGTGAATCTTTTTACAGTCATTTGTGTTGACTGTGTTTTGACTCACCATGACTTACCATGGAAGAGGTATGACCAGATTCATATTCTACAATTAACTTACTTAAATGCTATTTGAGTCAACATAGACGTGTCATGTCATAAATACACGTTCTAGGGTCAATTTACGTTACTGATGTTAAGTAGTAGCAGTAGTAGAAGGAGAGGATGTTGTCGTTGTCGGATTTGCTGCAGCAATAGTTGTAACATCACAATTAGTAGTAAAGACAGTAGGATCATTTGTGGTAGTAGCAGTCTCAGTTGTAGTGTTGGTAGTTTTGACAGTATAATAAGAAGTAATAGTATACTACTACTACTACTACTACTACTACTACTACTACTACTACTACTACTACTACTACTACTACTACAACTACTACTACTACAACTACTACTACTACTAATCCTACTAATCCTACTACTACTGCTACTACTCCTACTACTACTGCTACTACTACTATTACTACTACCACTACACCTACTCCTACTCCTACTACTAATACTACTACTACTACTACTAGTCTAGTACTAGTACTATAGTACTACTACTACTACTACTACTACTACTACTACTACTACTACTACTACTACTACTACTACTACTACTACTACTACTACTACTACTACTAATAATAATAATAATAATGATACTAATAATAAAAATAAGTAGTAGTATAAGTAGTAGTAGTAGTTGAAGTAGTAAAAGCAGTTGAAGTATTTGTAGTAGTAACAGATGGAGTAATAATAGTAGTATTGACAGTAAGAGTTGAATTAGTAGTAGTAGTGGTGGTGAGGTTGTGTTTGTGGTTGTGTGTTTATGTGTGTGAGTTTGTTTGTGTGTGTGTGTGTGTGTGTGTGTGTGTGTGTGTGTGTGTGTGTGTGTGTGTGTGTGTGTGTGTGTGTGTGTGTGTGTGTGTGTGTGCGTGCGTGCCAGTGTCTCTGTCTGTTTGTCTGTGTGTGTATGTCTATATGCTTGTGCCTGAGTGTGTATGTGTGATGTAACTTCTAAAAATTCAAATAGATCATTTCATACACTTCAGCTCGAGAATGGACATCCATAATCAGTGTCACCCTTCTGTGGCTTGACTCCAGTACTTATTCCGAGGCCTGACCCCGGCAGTTGAGGATCTATTGAATCGCCGAAAGACGGTGTTCATATCAGTTTTTATATATAGGAAACAACCCATCATTTTCATAGGATGGAACCAGAAACGGTAGAGCTTTACATTATGGCATTGTGAATTAAATGCATAGTCAAGTTAAGATTTAATTGATAGAATTGTTGCTTAAGTGTACATGTAAACTACTAAGCATATAACCATGTTTCCAGTGCATATATTTTCTTTTTCTATAAAGCACAAATCAGGTTCAGGTTGAAGTCTGTTTTTCTTTATTCCGCTTAATAATATTGTGTCTAAACTAGAACAGTGTCATGTTGAAGGAAGCATAACTGGGAGGTATATGTTACTTCAGTGTACGGCTGCGCAAGAAGAGGTCTCGGATAAGGCTCAGAATGTCCGTGACTCACCACCGACAACAGGTATGGTACAGTAGCTTGAATCAAATGACCATGTCTTCAAGAAACACCTTCTTTATCGATTATTTTTTTTTTTATAGAAAGATACTTGGTAAATAACATAATAACGATTTAATGCCAATGTGGATGATGCAAACATTACATATAAGCAATTTTGCATTAAGCATTAGCGTAGCCTTGATTGGGTTGACATGAGACATCGATTGGAATGTTATATATATATATATACACATATATGTGGTTGTAGTTCCTGACTGTGACGTCTCATTTGCACAGTGTTCTTCAAACAGTTCATAGCAGTTTCATGTAAATGTAAAACCTTAAGGAAAACTGTGTGAGTGCGCGAGCTCGCGCGTGCTTGTGTGTGTGTGTGTGTGTGTGTGTGTGTGTGTGTGTGTGTGTGTGTGTGTGTGTGCGTGCGTGCGTGTGTGTGTGTGTGTGTGTGTGTGTGTGTATGTCAGTCTGTGATTCTAGACCTTCTAGTATTCAAATGTACGTGGACGAAAAGTTGCTTGATTACGCTGTGTTTTGTTGTTGTTGTTGTGTTTGTTTATTGCTTGTTTGTTGTTGTTTTTGTTGTTGTTATTTTGTTGTTGTTGTATTGGTGTTTGTGTTTTTGTTGTTTGTTATGTTTGCTATTATGTTTTATTTGTTTCATTTAGGAGAGAAATCTGACGAAGGCCAGCAGGTAAAGTCACTTTTATTACGATTTCAAAATGTTTCTAACACATAACAGCTCAAGGTACACAATTACCATTGACAACACAATATACAAATACCCAACTTATGATTAGGCCAATAGTCACGTTTCGATATATGTTCGAACATTGGTGATGATAATGTTGTTTTAAGTTTATGTAATAATACTGATGTTAAGGAAAATTATGCTGTTACTGAATGGAATTTTGTGATGATTTTTTCAGAAACCTCATGTTTCATTTTTAGAAATGTGTTGCCCTTAATAATCTAGATGTTTTTTGACAGACCCGCGGAAAGACAGACATTCATATATTGGTACTTATTTATTTATTTATTATTGATACATAAAGGAATGCGTGTCTTAGATGTGTAATTAAATGATCGAGATACTAGAAGCAGGGTATATTTTGTTTTGTAAAATCGATCACGCATCTATACACCGCAAAACGACAAAGCACTGGCTCGGCTCACACTTCTTGTCTCAGAATGCAGTAATTCATACTTCTTTCTGAATAGGTAAATAAGAAAAGGTCCTATCACAATTTTATCAGATATTTAAATTTTTATCTACCTGTAGACAAAGGCAAACAAGGTAAATGTAAATGTGACAAAAACACAGAGACGAGACATAACACACACAAAAAAAAAACATCAGTTACCGCCTTGGAACGGTCAGTCGGCAAAAGGGCCAACTGGGGTGCTTAAACCTGGTTTGTGGAGCGCTCCAACCTCGCACTTCCTGAAGGTTTTTCTATCAAACAAACAGTGTAAATAAAATTTTCCCATCAAAGTGACACAACTAACAGTAAGCACCTGCATCGGGAGTTAAAACAGATATAATGAACATATGTACATACAAAATAACTAGTAATAAAACAACCTATGCACAATATGTACAGTAGATAAAAGCCTCGGCAACAGAAAAATTCCAAATGAGAGAGTAGTTTAAAATAACATAAAACAGTACAAGCGCTGATATATTATAAGAACCATATAATGACGTCATAAATATATAGGGCACGACTGGAGAGATGAAGAGACAAGAAATCCAACAGTGAATGTCCAATTATGGCTTTAAGTCACTGTTGTTTATATAGTCTCAACGACCTGTCCGGTCAACGTGTAATTTAAAAGCAATGCAAGTTCTTGACTGTAAAAGGGTCAATTGCAAGCAATGCAGTACATCGAAGGATTCCCGGGTTGTAACCGTCTGCAATACATTTTCTTATAAGTTTTGTAAAGTGGTCAGAAAAGTTATTGAGACCCTTGATCGTCTTTAACTTGTATAAAACATTTCCATAAAATGCAGGATGGCTTATGCCTTTCTGCATAAGTGTTTTCATACTGCTATTATACTTAGAAGCAATAAAACCATTGCGATGAACGAATTTTGAAAACGCCTTTCTTAATTTATGAAAACGAAATCCTTGCTGTAATAGTTTAGAAGAAATAAACAGGTTTCTAGCATTGAAATTTTCTACTTTAGTACAAACTCGTGCAAACCTTGTAAGTTGTGATATGTAATTACCATAGGAGGTAGCACGAGGTGAATCACCATCAAGGTATGGATAATTCACAATACTAAAGTTGAATTCATCTCTCTTGTCATAGATTTTAGTAGAGACGCTGTCATTGGAAATATTGATCTCAATGTCTAGAAATGCTGCATTTAAATGTCAGTTATTTGCTTTATTAAGGGTAAGTTCTGGAGGGTAAATCAGATGGATCATTTGAGAAAAGAAAGGATTATCTATAGTTAGAATATCGTCAAGATAGCATGACGTTAAATTAAAATCCTCTATAAGGTGACTTTGGTTCGAAGGGTATAAAGTTAACATGAAATCACGTTCAAGGCAGTATAAAAACAAATCTGCAATTAATGGTGCACAGTAGGTTCCCATAGGGATACCAATTACTTGTCTAAATAAAGTGTCACCGCATTTTATGTAAATATTGTCTAATAGAAAACGTAAAGCTTCACAAACATCCATGCAAGTCCACATAGTAAACTTTTCTAAGAAAGTGTTGGTAAAAAATGCATTACTATCATGACATGCAATATATAGACGTTGCTCTCGAGCAAATGTTTTCTCAATAAGAGCAATTAATTTGGTCTTAATTAAATCATGAGGTAAGGAAGTGTACAGCGTAGAGAAATTGTAAGTATTAACTGCAGAGCAATGAAAGTTTAAAGTACAAAACTTGTCTAAGACTTCTGAAGAATTTTTAATAGACCAAAAAATGTTAATTCCTGAATTTTCATACACTTTTTCACAATATTTAACAACGTGATTGCGAACGGTTGTAAGGCAAGACGTAAGTAGTTTAGATATGTGAGTGGTGGTGCTAGGGCTGGCATTAGCTATGAATCGTGACTTGTATGGTGTTTTGTGAAGCTTAGGAATCCAGTACAAGGAAGGAAGTTTTTCTTGCTTTGATTCTATTTTGATATTGAAATTATGCAATATCTGTTTATGTTTGTCAATGCCTGTCTGAAAGTCAAGGTTGGTGCAAGAGTAAGAACTGGTGGTGGATAACTCAGCACTCAGTACATTTTTCTAATATAGTCGTCAGACAAAAATTATGTTGTTTGAAGCTTTGTCTGCAGGTACAAGTACAAATTTATCGTGAATATTCTGAAAGGACTGTTTTAGATGTTTTAAGTGATAAAAAGGTTTCTTAGGTAAACTAGAAGGATGGGAGCGGTAGAATTTAAGGCGATTTTTTATTATCTTAAAAATGGCTTTCTTCCAAGTATTAAGTGCTATTGTATTCGTGTTTTCTCTCTTACACCAGCGATCGGCAAACAGATTAATTGCATCAGCAATTTCTTTGCAACAAAGGTCAAAATCTATTTTATCTGGCAGGCGATATTTCGGACCCTTAAAGAGTAATTTTCTCAATTTATAGCCATCGATGATGTTTAAATCCCCAGTAATGATATGGCCAGAAGGTAAATAACAGAAAGGTGAAGTTGAACAGTTACACGAATCTTGAGAAGGGTCATTTAGGTTAAGGTCTGCTACTGTTTGGTTGTAAGTTGTAATTAAAAATAAGACCTCTAATGTTTTTTTTGAACTTATAACAAATCATTGGGTTTTCTTTGTTTTCGAAGTAACTTGGGATTTTATTGATGATATTTTTGTCCCGAAAGATACTAGGTAAATCGATAAAATCAATCCCTTTATTAATGTATTTGATTTTCATGAAATGTCGTTTATGTTGAGACTGTTTATCTATGTGAGGTCTTAAAGCATGGGTATTATACTTTTGAATGATGGAAGCCACCTCATATAAAGGATGAGTACGTAAATATATTTTATCTGCCTCATTGTCCAAAATAACTAGTGATTTCAAGGGTAGATTGGTAACTGTACAAAGGCGTGAATACCAGATCGAATGTAAAGTGTGTTCAGATCTTGAATAGAAACTGATTCCTAAATCTGCGTTTAAGATTATGATTTTTTCTAATTCCATGAGATCGTCGTTTGCGCTTGCGTAAAGATAGAATACTAAAAATGCCAATGTTCGAATTTTAAGAAATATTGCCCGCCTGATAAATATTGTCATTAAGACCGAGCGGAAATGGAGTCTGAAGTTTTTTAATCCAATCAAGTTCGGCACTGTATCTGGCCTGTAAGTTAAATCCTTTAGATACATCGTCATCGAAAACATTTTTTTGCAAAGGTTGTATGTTCACATATTTTAAAGAATGTCCTGTAGTTAGAAAATGATTATAAAGGTAGTTCTTAAAACGACGAGCGTTACGGATTGTATATGAATGTTCTCGAAATCTAATTTTAAGCGCCCGCCCCGTTTGTCCAGCGTACTGCAGTTTACAGTTAGGATGGTTTCATGTTATAACATAAATTATGTTGTTACTTTGTCAATCAACATCACAAGGTAAGGAAATGTTAAATGTACGGCCATTTACAGTGGACTTGACAGTGGAGTTACAGTTAAGGAATCTACATGAACTTCATCTTTTATAATTACATTTGTAAATATTAAAGTACACATTATGTCCACTTTGCATCTGTGCGGGGGAATTCTTTACATAACCACTAGGAACGTTACGTAAAATACACGACTGCCGAAGAAAAAAAAATACTCGAATTAGAAATATAAACCCCGGAAGAAGGGTGTAATTTTATTGATGAAATATTGACAGTGACTCTTCTAGAAAATATATCATCAGCACCATGAGACAAATGCACAGTAGACACATTATGCAATTTTAAGGGTGAAATGTTAATGTTTGGTTTTAGTAGTCTGTTCGTGGTTGTTTTATTTCAAGTAAAATAAACCTAAGTCCAAGGTATGTCAAAAAGAAAATATACGTAACAATCCTGGTAGGATGAATTAGATTAAGTCACGTTGACAGAGCGTCGTCTCACCTATCTGGTCTCAGAACGTTGTAAGTCATACTTCCCCATGAAGTTATGTCGACAGAGCATCGGCTCACACGTCTGGTCTCAGAATGTTGTAATTCTCAAGGAAATCAGCACACACACTTTTACCAACTTTATTACTGACATTAGTATCTCATACTCTGGTAATATTTGCATCATTACAACAACTGTTCACTTAACAAGTGAGTAAGCACGTGTTTGTAAAGGTATATACATTATGCATTTCGCTGATCTTAATATATGTGACGCTTACTTTTCAGATTATAAGTGAACGAAATATATATTGGTACAGAACAACACTTGCCTTAGACTACCTCCAACCTGCATTTTTGCTTATTGTCAAAGACGAAATGAAAACCTTGCAAGAGGAGATTCAAATGTATTTTGAGAGAAAACTCTGCGTAGAAGCAACGGCCAATGATATCAAATTGGTAAACAACACCAGGGCTGAATTTAGTCACATATGTACTGCGAGGCCATACGAGTGCCAGACTCTTATATACCTCATTTTACAACACATTGATGGTTATGTTCAATCTTATGAGATGGTGAAAGGCACTGACCCCCAGAAGTGGCTAACGTCGCCGTTTGAATTTGTTCGTCTGTTTCTCGAAGATTGGATGAGACGCGACATACATGATTTTCCAGAGTGCGATATCACTGCCCTCTGTGGACTGGTTAACAGCTGCAAGCCATTGAAGAACATGTTTGCCCCTACAAACATCGATAAAGTAAGTAGCAGCATTTTAACTTAAAGCGTGTTTGGTCGTAGTATTCTTATTTTATATTCTGACGTACATGTATATATATATGTGTGCGGTTGATAGATAGATAGATAGATAGATAGATAGATAGATAGATAGATAGATAGATAGATAGATAGATAGATAGATAGATAGATATATAGATAGATATATAGATAGATATATAGATAGATAGATAGATAGATAGATAGATAGATAGATAGATAGATAGATAGATAGATAGATAGATAGATAGATAGATAGATAGATAGATAGATAGATAGATAGATACGTATATACATATATACATAGATACGTAGATACATAGATGCATAGATAGATAGAGAGAGATTCATTGATAGATATATATCCATACAGCTGGTAAACATATGTTTGCAGGTGAGAACGGCGAGAAATCGAACAATGCACAAAGCAAGACTGAACATAGACCAGCAAGAGATGCAAAAGTACATTGGTGAAATTCTTGACTTTTTACAACGTATCAAGACATTGCCTACTAAGGCCTTAAGAAACACGGATGAAATTACTAAAGCCATTGACATCATTGAAAAGGTAAGTGTTCAAATTCTATAAGCCATCAATAATAATTATATTATTTTAGTGCTATAGCAAATGGCTAAACTACTTAACAATGCGCATCCGCTGCTTTTGTGTGTTTCCATATATCTGATTTTTCATAGAATCATTATTTATGATCATACTGTTTTTTGTTATTTTAGTTTGTAATAATCTGTGTTTTCATATTACATGTTCTATCTACAAGTTGCGAATTGGTGACGTTAGGATTCTACCCGGTATAGTCGTGCAACTGATTCAGGGGTGGCTTTCGAGCGCCAGAAGGCAGTTTGCGCACGAAAATGATGTTGTGGACACTCTGCGTCAGGTATTAAAATATATTAAATCCATACTTGTTTAAAGGTACGCCGCTTTTTTATAATGGGGACGTATTTCAACTTATTTATGTTCAAATTGCAATTTATATATTTGGACAATTTCTGCTTGTCTTTTTCCGAGCGAATTAACATGTTTCGATTAATGGGAAAATCACACCTGAGACATGGATTCCGAGTTCTCGATTACTGTTGGTGTATATGCTATATTACGGACAACCAAAATGATATTGTTTCTTGTTCATCTGGATAAGCAACAATATGTGTAGTATTTATTAATAAAGTAGAAAGGTATACAATTAGATTTATTAGAATAAGTGAATTTATATTTAACATATACATGTGTTGTGTCAAAGATGGTATATCTATAACACTTACGATTGTAATTAAAACTACAAAGATGGAAACGAACAATGTCAATTTTAGCTTATTTGCATATGTACAGAATATCGTTTATATGGAGAATGAATTGGCCAGATTAACGTCTGGACAAGAGGCTGCAACAACAATAAAGAAAGGTAAGTCATATCTATTAAACACTTTTAATACAATTATTTTTGTAAGACATCAACATTAAACAAACATAGACTGAATGGTGTCTGTGACGCCAGGACGGTTGCAAAAGGCTACCTGCGCAGGGAATCTACGAAGACAGGTTACAATTAAATAATTAATTTACATAAATAGAAAATAAAGATTACTTTCAGCACTAGGAAATAAAGACATATTAAACAACAAATACAGACATTAATCAAAAAAGAAAAAAATGCTAGAATATTTACACCTCTCGCTGTTTAATAACAATTCAATACATGATACATTACTATAGCAAGGCTGCCTTCTTGATCGTTCTGAATGTTACACTTTCGCTGTTACCAATGCATTAACAAAAATAGATTACTATAATAATATACATTTCCTGACGGTTTAACCAAATAACCAGGACCAGCAACGACAATTCTTACTGTAACCATAACCTAACGCAAACCAGCGCTGATACAAAAAATGAAAAACGGGTATTGTCCCGGACGAATGGAGATCCAAAATGTATCTAGCCTGGGCAGTCGAAGGGATATGTAGTAGTGCCGAGCTGTGATTCGCCAGAATAGCGAAGTATTAACAACATACTGTAATTCTAGTAGTACAAATCTTCAGCAGTATCTATAGCCCAAACGTGTTCATAGCAACACATCTGCTATGTGCACGAGCTGTCTGTGACCCGGAAGTAGTGGTATTTCATACACTGCGTCTAACCGGAAGTCGATGTAGCTCTGTATCGTCTGGTTTAACTTGCTTAACGTCTAACACACCGACAGTTACTGACATATTAGGTTACATGAGACAATATACACTATCATGCTCGGACTTGTAACATACACATTGCTTGTAGCAAGAATATCAGTTTTACAACCATATTTGCAAATCCCAGCTTCGTTTACTCCATCAAGAAAGTGTGAATAAAAGTAACGACACGTTTACTTAGTTGAATAAGCAAACATGAAATAGGCATTTACGCTAACGAACACAATAACAATTTACATCGGTAACTGCAGCAAAATGAAAAATTAATTCATGCCACAGAAATAACGCAAAACTAAAGTGAACTAAATTAACAGATGCGTATATAATGGGACAGTTAAATCAAAAGTGGTTTTCCAGGTCCATCTCTATAATTGTTTGATGATATGCTGTCCGCTTTTCGTTATATTGCTGTTTCACTGCCAGTAGTAGAATAAGGCACGCTTGTCCCGTGCAATTCGATTCTTAATTGGAAGTCAACAAAACCTGGGTAGACGCGAACGCATCACGTCACAACAATTAAGTCGCTGGTTGCTATCCGTCATTTTGAGACACGCTATCAGGTAGTACCTGAAGCTTTACTTAGGAAATTGTATTAGTACATTTACATGAAAACGGGGTTATCCGGCTGAAGCAAAACTACATATAAAGAATGCCTTATCCATGAGGCATTTTACAATTACGTTATGTGCCATTACGCTTGCATTGTGTCTGTGTTAATCCTTCAATAACGTCAAAGATATTGACACAATGGAAAACATATATTTTCTAAATATTGATAATTGCTCGCCGTTTGATATTCATGTATAGTGTTATAAGATTAATACTAAAAAGGTAATACTCGAACGGGTTAGTGACTTTCGTGTTTATGCAGACGGCGAACTCCCATCATTAAAAAATAGCACCTATCGTTGTATTAATCACATTCCTTGCATTGACTGAATGGGCCTGGCAATGGATAAGAGCTAACCAAAATGTGAGATAGCAAAGAATGTTTGGAACTTGCATTTAACACAATATAAATGCATAACACAGTCTAAATCAATACTAACATCTCTAAATTATTGCACATATCACTTTCAAATGAACAAATTTCGCTACAATTGTTATGTGAATGTTCTTGATAAAACATACCTAGACAATTATTATCACATTGGGGACGTTTAGCTAATTATTAGTGGAGGTAGAGCCTAGACTTATGTCTGGGTAGAAGGACCGGCATAACTAATTTAAGCTAAAAATCCTCAACACGTACAAGTTCTCGCCCCGACCAGGAGTCGAACAAACGCGATATTAGGCAGAAGATTTACACGTACCTGACTGTAGCCGCTCGGCTACGGGCGGCTGCAACTTTTTATTCGGTTTACTTGAAAGTTACTGATGCGATTTAAAACAGCATTTTCATTTTCAGCTGAAGAAATGACATTTCAAACAAAGGTATGACGATGTTTGTTCTCTTCATGGAGATTCAGAATAGAAATAATTAAAGGCATGTCTTATTTGTAATTCAACACGAACACATACACTTTTATGAAGCTCAGTCGCATATTGAACGTTTATTAATGTGACTGCTTGTGGTTTTGGTGTTAGAATGAGTGAATATACCATACGCAGAATGCCCTTTATTTTAGTTTGATTCCTACACACAGGTTTCAGCTAGTGAGATGTATGAAAACACTTGCATTATGTGTGGCAATTATATCGAGGTTGTCTGTCCTGCGGTACGATTTAGATAAATCTACCCCTAAGTAGAAAAGCTGAGAATAAAAAGCTATAACTCGAAGGATATGGGGCCGTATCATGTTTATTATAAGACATTTTAGGGTAGCCAGAGGTACTACCAGCACACTATACATACGTCCGATATGACTAACGCGAAAAGCATTGACTTTATTTGAATGATTAAATACAAAAGTCGTTTCTAGCATCATGAAAGTCCGTTTACATGTTTTTCATTTATATTTCTTAAGACCAAATGACACTGAGTAGTAAGCAAATGGCTTATTATGCAAATATGTTTAATACTTAAGCTATAATCGTTTAATCTTCCAAAAGCTGTTTGACAAACATGTGTACATGTTTTATGTAATTATTTCGTCTTTACATAGATTGAAAAGCTGACAGATGAAAATCAAAAGTTAAAACAACAGACTGAGGAAATGGCCAAAGTGGTATGTATTGTTTGAAATTGCATAACATGTTTCGAAAAATAGATGAAACCAATTCAATATCCACACTTACATTAACATCTTAATGAAGTAGTTACTTTCTAAATTCATGTGAGACCACATCAAGAAATGACACAAACACAAACTACAAATTATAATTAAACTATAAAGTAATATTCATATATTTATAAATATCTATGATCATATTTCTCTGCCCTAATAGACGCTTTTAGTTGTCATAAGCCACTTTGAATTTAAATTCATTTTCCTTTTAAAACATCATGTAAACTGCTTAAGTAATAAGTTTTTGTGGTTCAATGTGTATCTTGACACAATGCTCATCAGCCCAATTGTTTTATTATTTGAAAAGCTTTTCGAAAAATCCAGCCATAGGATATTAACGCAAAATAAATAAGCTTTTGAAATGATAACGTGCACATATATGTTTTGTTTCAGAAATCTGAAAAGAAACTTAATCACCACAATTTGTTAAGTGGTAGTCTAATTATTAATATGTTTTGTAATCTATAGGACCTTTACGTTTTTTTTTTTCGTTTTTCATTATAAGAATAAGAATGTAGCCTTTTAGTTTGAAGCCAGAACTAGAGGACCATGAATCAATTTGAAAGAATGTACATTCTTAAAGCAATATGGATGCTCAGTTACCTAAATGCTGATTTTTTTGTATTGAATTAATGATCAATATATTGTAAATGCATATCCATAACGGTAACTACACATTGTTTACGAAGAAATTTCTGGAAAACGGTTCAAGTGATATTAGTTGAATTAACTGACAATTGTAAGGTATCTCCATACCGTTGTGGTAAGTCAGTAGCGGTTTTGTGTATAATAATATAAATTCATAAAAGGAACACCGTATTAAAACGAAACGTTGTACTTTATTGTACATGTTCTTTACATTTTTACAATTTTGGGAAATAGTTGTTTTAATATTCAAACTGAGCACAATATAATACAGAATACAGGCTAACGTTATCTTCTTATTTTGCAAAAATGTTCTGTTAATATGTCCGAAAGTAAACAGTCAAGAAACGGCACACTATAATGTCGATAACATAGAACAAATACCCCAAAGTAATAATGGTAACATGATTATTTTCATGCATATATGTAATACAGGCACACGCAATAAACCGCAAATCTGCTCTTTCTAGGAACAGTTCCACATGGAATGTGCTTATTTAAACGGACGTATATATCCTGGAATTGACTTTGTAAGCATACGTGTATCGCACACACAATAACGAGCAATAAAAGGTACTCATAGTGATTAAGCTTTAACCTCTTATGATGATTATATTTGCATTGATACTATTATATTTTGATGTTACGAATGTCTACCGACGTTATAAATATAGATAGTTCTTGTCAATGAACTTCGTTTTCTTTTCAGATTGAGGAGCTGAACAAGCGTCTGGTACGTATGTATTGTTGTAAGAACACTAACCTATACCTAAACGGTAATCAAATTATTAACTTCTACGGCTAGTGGATACGTTTAACACCATTGATACCCCGTGGGTTTTTTCTCTACGATATCGCCGTGTTGAGAATTAAATTTGAAATGATATTAGCCAATCAAAACAACGCTTACATTTCCGCTACTCGTACGTGTGGAGGTAGCTAGGTATCTGTAAACATGAATTCTTTATGCATTGATGACGTCATTTTGGAAGGAAAATCGAAACAATGAAAGAACAAGCTTTCTCATTGGACAGAAATGTGTATCGGATTATGAAGCGACCAATGAAATATCATTACAAAAAAGGGCGAAAAGTGCACTAAATATCCCACGTGGATGAATGGAGAGTAACCGAATGGATCGGTCGTGATTGTCCGACAATGCTTCTTGCGAAATTCTTAATGGGTTATTAAAAAGTCTAACTAAAGCGATCAGTTTAAAGATATAAATAAATAGCAAGAAGCAAGACGATCTAGATAAAATACTAGGGTCATTCATTATATAATGCAATTTGTTAAATAATTTCAGAAATAAATAATCTAAGGTTGTTTCCTTTCTACATTCCTTTAAGGTAATATCCATCCATTTTGATCAATGGTGGATTTCCACGTCTTTAGCACGTCATCTATTTCGTTGCTAGGCAACCATTTTCAAACACCCTCATCTTCCGGCCACGGCAAACTCAATACTATTGTAACATATATCCCTCATGTCCTCCTCCAGTTTGGGTAAAAGGTCAAAGTCACAGAGACTTATGTCTGGGGAATACAGGGGAATGGTCAAGATTTCCTACTCATACTCTCTAGCAACGACGCCACGTTGCGTGCCGTGCGATGACGCGTTGTCATATTGAAGTTGTGCTTTTACCACTCTCGACTTTGTGACTTGTGAGAATTGCACGTTTATCGTAGGCAAAAATCATCAACATTTAAGTTTAGATTGAGTTATTCTGTACTTCGGCGGCATCGGGGAGCTTGGTGTCTGCCACTTGGCTAATTGTCTTTCAAGCTCCTGTTAATACGACCTCACCTACGTTTTATTGATAGCAATGATTCTTGATAAAAGGTCTTACCCTTCTGAATCAAATCGCGAATGTAGATTGTTGACAACTTCTAAACGACTTTCAGCTTGATCCGGCGTCAATCGATGTGGCACCCACCTCGCGGAAAACTTACTCATTTTCAAACGATTGCTTCATAATATGAACTGACCGTACACTTTTTTCCAACTACCGCATGTTATTTTTTTTATCAGATTCAAACAAACGGTTTTAACTGTTCAGTGTGATTATCGCCGGTAGCCATCACAATTCTACATGATCGGCGGGTATTTTTAAGGCATTCCATGCCAATCTTGGACTCATTCCCCCATCTCGTAACTCGAGAATACGATAGAGTATATGTGCCGCAAGTTTGTTTTTTTTTTGTAAAAAAATATCGTTGGCTGTTTTATACGTTGCTTTTCAATTTTGTTGTAGCTACGCTATTCCTGAGACGTTACTGCGGCCAGGAGGTTAATAGTAACGTCATGGAACACCAAATTTTGAAAATTTGTAAAAATGTACTAATATCAATGAATTTACTTTATTTATTTTATTTTTAAGGTAGCATCATAAATGTGAATGATCACACCTGGCATAAATTAAGACTTTAAACCAGTTTCAAGATCTATTTAGTGAATAACTTAATGACATGTGGGTTTCTTGACAGGAAACTATGGAAAGCCGGAGTGTGGGCGAAGTGTGTCGTCCGAAAGCTATACCTACGCAAAGACGTCCAGGTAATAATCAATGCTGCTCTACATACCACAACTAAATAATGACATAATGATATTAGAAATTATGTTTAGGGTACAAAATATAACACCATGCTGTAAGCTCACAGCTAAACACTTGATACATGTACACATAGATGTCATTGGAAGAGAGGTCTTTAAACAATTAATCACACTTAATTACCCCAACCCCATTCCTGAAACCGCTGCAGTCTGGGTTTGTGTACAACTGACTAGACCCATCTCACGCCCCATTGCGTTTCTCCAACCTATGAACCTCTCACTATTTTAAGGTCAGTAGCGTGAACTCAGATAAGGCCGTCTTTCAATGACCTTAATGTGTGTGATACAACTTAAGACGTTTGAAAATATTATACTAGGTGTATTATTACTGGCATCATGTATACATGTGAGTGTTAATGGTATTTTAATACATAGCAGTGTCAGCTCAACAAGTACACGATTCGTTTATTCAATATTTTTTTTGGAAGCGTTAATTTTTGTTTGCAGAAAGTTGCATATATTCATGTACGGACGTACTTAACACATAGATGTCGTGTATTATGTGATCCACGAACTTTGGGAAAGACATGTTGAGACAGACATACCATTCAGTTTAGGATAAATAGCGGGTAAATAAATCAAATAGAAAGTATTTACGCGTATTGCAGTGAACAAATTCTTGTGAAAATAATACGGACAATGCTCTAACTGCAGGCACAACTTAAAGACGAGCAAATAATCTAAATACACCTTAAAATACTTACCTACACAAACATTAAAATAACACAGAAAAATAGTATCATCACTTCCGTTGATGGTCGACGGTGATGAATACATGCCGAAAATGAAAACACATGTTTTGTTAGGAATTTTCAATTGATATTTAAGTTGTATGCATTTCTCTTGTTTTAAGATAACGAAGCACTGCTGGTAAAATTCGTTAAAGATAAAAATAATTTAAGTAAAACAAGACATATAACATTATATGGAAAATTGTATATACTTATTATCTGCGTAGTTTGCAGGTACACTTTGTGCTATATACACATAATGACTTTACAAAAACAATGAGCTTGATGATACTGTTCTGAATTTTCATGTGAACAAATTTATGATATGTGCACACCCATTTTGCATCACTATAACAAAACATGATAATGAAAGCTTTGCGTATATACAAATATGTAAGTTTAAGACGAGATATGAATGTTGTTCGAACGCATTCGAATAAGAAATTAATTAAAAAAAAGAGAAAACAGGAAAACAAAATAATATTACATTCATGTCGTTCTTAAAGTGAGTTTAATTTGCATGAACATTATGTTTGTTCTTCGTTTACCAAATGTAGGGCAGCCTGAATATATGACTCCGGATTTTAGCATTCCAGGTAAATATCAATTGTCTATTACTAATTAACTGTCTTATTCCACTATTGTAACACGCTTCCACTGCAGTAGAAACAAAGCCTTTGATATGCAATGTACGATCAATTTACAAAACTGAAACGTCTCCCGGTAACCAATATTGTGACAGCTGTCACTGATATGTTAGAATAGCAAAGTAATCGCCGTTTTGATCATTGTTTTAAAGGTCGTATTGATCCTCCTGCCCAACAGGCTATTGATCAGAATATTGACTTTACTGGATGGATTACTTGTGTTTGAATACTTTTGCTTTCCAGTGTCCTTTAAAATAGATACGCCTAACGGATACTTTACTCCCATTAAGCAAAAAGTATTAACCTAGTTTTATTTTCATTTGTCTTATAGGTTGTAGCGAGCTTATAATATTTGTACCAAGGTTAAGAAACATCTTAAATGTGTTGTTACATTATTTAGTTTAAAAGAGGAATCTAATATAACGGTGACAAAAAAACAACACACATACGTACGTAATATAGAGATGAAAGCATCCTTATTCAATATTCAAAATGGTTTAACATTATTACAAAATAGTTTGTATGCGTTTCCTTTTCAACATTATCTAAAATATAATAAATATCAGAACAACAAGAACACCTATACATAACGATGCCATGCAGCCCAAAACAAATATATATTTTAAATATAAACTGTGTGATTTAAAATAAAGAAATTTAGAAGAACATGTCTGCAATTAAGATGGTTATTTTACAGACGGAAACATTTTCGCACTGTTTTAACACGAATAATTGGGGTATGAAGCCATTGCTGAAATGATTGTTTATTCGCATAGTGACTCTTCATATGTGAAACACATTTTACACAGGAGAAATTGATGCAAAGCCAAAATGTCTAATGGTTTGTTGTTGTGATTCTTTGCAGTTGATTCTGGTGATGACTTGGACATCGACCCACCTTCAGGTGATGTTGATAATCTTGCCATTGTTTTAATTGAACAGTATGTCGGAACACTAGCAAATGCTATTTTAGAAGAAAGGAATATTCGTTAAATACATTGGTTTATACATGTATAGTAGTGCATGTCATAGATGCACGTACACATAGTTGCAATTAAATAGACATTTGCATTAGAAAACCAACGCTTGTATTGTACAGACATCCAGGGCCTATTTCCTTTACCTTACTCAGTAAATATACTATGTCTGGGCATAATATATGATAAAGACTGCACATCAATGCGTTTAGATGCGTGTGTCTAATTTATTAACTATAATGCATGTGATCAACGAGTTCAACTTCCGTACACGTTGTGTATTTCATTGAGTCAGCGTGGCATTTATTTCACCGACGTTGTAGTAGACCTCTATTAAATAAACTAGAATATGCGTTAATAATAATTTAACCTCAAACAGTTGTTGTCGTCAGTTGTATCGGGTATGCAATAATGTATGATACAACTATCCATTTTTTATCTCGTATAATTTGTCGATCTTCATAAAATCATCTTACGTTGTTACGATAAACTATGTCCATGCGTTTATGTAAAGTTGTTATCTATTGTGTTTCCAAACGTGATATTCTCCTTAAAACATATCATAAACTACTATCTTCACACCTTTTTTATATAGAAATGGGATTGCGCCGTTTAAACACTGGAAGTAACTTAGACTAGTTTAGAATTAGGCTTGTTATTTGGCAAAATCTCCAGTCAACGCTGCTGATCAGAATATGATATCGTACTAGATAACATTTAGCAGGCTCGTTTATTGAAAACATCGGCGTCTGGTGCAGGTACAGTGGATTTTACATAAACCAGTGTTATGCATAAGTTTACCCGTATAAATCCGCTAAACATTGAAACTAACATGAACATCCCACTAATATTTCCTGATAGGGATATGTGATACACACATCTTGTTAAGATTTATCAACAACAACAACAAAAACACTGGCATATGTACTGTTGTATGTAATGACAAGATAACTTACTGTTTAATATTTACGTTTGTTATTTGATTGCATAAAATTATAATAATAAATAAAGTTTACTTCTCTTTATTAAAGGAGATGGCGATGGTCATAAACATACAGAGGTATGGTACGGTTTTACAATCTATTGGAACACACTGCACATTTGTTTGGAATTATGAAGATGCCAGCTAAAAGTTCAATGCACAAAAAATAAACACAATACACGTGATGGTGATAGTTAATTTAAAATTGGTTGGTCATAATGATCATACCAGAGGTGAAGAATATTATTTGATTCAGCTGGTGGAAATAACACTGATTTGCATATCCCAATTTAAGACGCGCCTAAGTTGTGGACAATTGTTCAATTGCTTTGGTAATGTTATGTTTTAAATCTGTAGTTCCCAGGACCGATGATCAATGGCATATAAATGTGATGATGAAGAAATTAAACATGACGTTGTTGTTTGTTTCTGAAATCGCGGTTGCTAGTTATTACTAGGGACACGTCTTAAAATCGTCACATCTCTGTACATAGGTTCTTCAAAGACGAATGTTTCCAATGTTCTAGTCGTCTATTGTGTTCTCAGCCAAGTAGTTTACATCTTTAATAAAATCTGTGTATTGATATTTCCTGTAGGAAGGTTTCAGGCGATTTGAATATGCACTAGATTTTTTTGTTTTGTGAACAATGACATCCATTGTTTGTTTCGTCACTGAAAACAGATGAACACGTGTAGGTGTTTTACACTACATCAATTAATATTTCACTAGCTATTTTGAAATAAAACAAGGCATGGATTGAATATCGAGAGCAGTTACAACACCTTGATGTATGTATAAATATTTGCCTGTATCCCTACATGTCTCCCTGCCTGTAAATATTTCTACTGACTGAATGTATGCCTGCATGTATGTATAGGGTCCGTCTACCTGCCTGTCTGCGCAGCATTTTAATGAGTTGCAGTAATCAGTATATATTCGAAAACATAGCATATATTTGTTTCTAAAAAAATCAGCAAATACCAACTTAGTCAGACAATCCTCGCCGCTTATAAAACGTCAATTTTATTGGCCTTACCAAAATCACAAATACAAAGTGGTAGCATATATGAAATTTGAGATTTTCTGCTATTTAGGAAACAAGCTTCCCGAAAAGGTCTTCATTTTCTTGTTAATTCGTCTTCGACGATTTCCAAATTTTCTTAGAAAGAACGCAAATTACAGTTTCAAATCGCTCTTATTATTTTTACGGATATGACATTTTACACTGCAACTGACGGTTGTTATAAATAATATGGTGTAGAAGCTGATGTCAGAATACATGACGTGTTTTATTTTTCAGAGTTTAACCAGCAGCAGGTACTTTTATTGGTATACAACCGTCATGGCCTTGACATATCTCCAACCTGTTCTTGCGTCCATCATCCGACAGACAATCAGTAGCCTGCATGAAGAAACTGTAACGAGATTTGGACGAAAACTGTGCGCAAAAGCAACATCCGACGACATCTTACGATCTAAAGGGAATACCGCGAAATTCGAACATATGTGTCCTTCTGGCACTTCAGTCGCCTGTCAGGCCCTATTGGACATCATCAAACACCATACCGTAGATTCAGTTAATTTTTTCGAAATGATAATTGGCACAGATCCCCAAACTTGGCTTGATTCGCCTATTGATTTCGCATGTCTATTTATCGACAAACCATGGAGAGGTAAAATAAATGATTTTGAAGACTGTGACCTGACGGTACTCTGTCAAATTGTTAAACGCTGCAAACCACTGATGCTGATTTTTAAGGAAAAGCTCGCGATCGTAAGTTACACTGTTTACCTATAATTTATAGTTTGTTGCTTGAGAACATACCTTCTAAACATAAAAAGGCTTACATATTTAAAAAAACAACAAATTCTGTAATAAGAACCTTTCCAAAAAAGGTGATATTAAAACCGAACTAAACGTACATTGTATACAAATATAACATATGTGTATTGGTATTAAGTAATATGTTCCAAGATAGCCCAATGTAACATAAAAAGCAAATGTATACTTAGTTTGATTTCCCAGGTGTGCACGACGCGTTTTTTTTTTATTATAAGAAAGCATATATATGTTTCAAAAAATAGATATCTGGACTGTTTTCGCTGTGCACACTTGTATTGAAACACTTCGCCAATCGTTAGTAGCACGTATGCTATGTTTTGCAGATATTGTACTTGCGTTTTGAAGGCGGGCAATCATTATTTTACCTGAATGCCCCGAATATTATTTAGAATAAATGAAGGGATGTTCCCTATTTCCGTGTTTTCACAGCTTAATCTTTCTGCAATTTTAATTCATGATGTGAACATCTGAAGTTGACGATTAATCTAAATACTATCGTTTTAAAATTGAGTAAAACCGTTTGTTTAGGTGCACCTTGTTAAGTGTAAACTAATGTATGGGTCACGATTATGCAATATCCTTTGAAATGATTTCTACACGTTCCAGATTTACTTTAGAATTTTAGTGTATATCTTGCAATTCTTGTTTTTATATTGTATCTGCATATACAAGTATTGACAGCTTGAGCTATTTTTAAATATCTGCAAATATCATATTTACACAAATGGTAAATAAGATTTTGTTACCTAACTGGTGTGTAGTTGTGTTTGTTTCAGTCTATATTTATGACAGAGATTGCAATAACACAATTAACACAATAATGTTTTGCAGGTGAGAAAAGTGCGAAATCAAACTATGCACGCAGCAAACATGAATATGACCCAGAAGGAGATGGAAGAGAAGCTTGCTGCACTTCTTGATTTTTTGGAATACGTTAAGCTGCGTAATGAAACGGAGGAAGTTGTTAAGGCCATTGACAACATTCATCAGGTAGGGAAAACACATTTGACCATCGTTGTTGATAACAGCCTCGTATTTACGAGTTTGTATTTCTATTTAGAACGCATACTCTCCACGTTGCTGTATGGATTTTTGCTATAAATGTCATATAACTGTATGTAGACATGGTTAAGATAGTCACTGAAACCGATTGCGAGCTTAGAAAAAAGTGTATTTAGTATAACTTTCACGTTCTCGTTACAGTCGAACGACCCTCTATTCCTCTTTCGTCGTTGCTCAGAACTGCTTACGAAAGCCGTAATTGGTGCCAGAAAGAAATGTGAGCAAAAACATGCAGCAACAAATGAATCTTTTCCGGTAAATTTTGGCTTTTCAAATGTACCTTTGCGATTCGCCGACTTTTATTTATTGATATATTTATGGCTATATGATTAATTTCGTGTTGTACCGCGTTTTTATAGAGCTATTCAAGGCTATATGATGAATTTCGAGTTGTACCGCGTTTATTTATTTTGATGTTTTATTTTAATTGATGTTTCTATATTACACATAAGGTAACATAAATATAAAATATTAAATATTTTAGCAACTGCTACATTGTGATTATTATGTATCCATATAACAGGGACAATTGCATTATGGTAAGGTTATTGAAATTAATATTCGACGATCCTTGTTTATGCTTTGTCCTGATTGTGTTGTTGTTTTTCTGCTGTTTTTGTTTTATTGTTGTTATTGTTGTTTGTATTGCTATTTTTATTTACCATTTTAAGGGTGGCATATGATATCAATGCATTAATATCATATTACGCCAGTATGATAGATGATTAATATATAGATGTATGTATGAAATACATTTTGTATTAACAGAATATTGTGTTCGTGAAAGATGAACAAGAGTGCCTCCCCGATACTTCAAACACAGGTAACCGCATATTGTATTGCACATTTATACAATCTTGCATTAAAACTAAACTGTTATTAGCTGTTAATAGCATTTTAGCATTTTACTTTTATTTTATGTCATGCAATGTTTGTAGTTAATTTACTTAAATTATGCCGGAAAATATTACTTTTAGATAAATCCACTACTACTGCACAGAATATGTGTTCCGTCTGTCTAACATATTTTATTCAGTTGCTTTTTGATAAGTGTATATGTTTATTATATTTGCATGTACCTTTTATTCAGAAGACATTTATGAAGAAACTGCAAAGGTAGGACAGTTTTGTTCTATATAAATTTTGTTTATGATCCTTGTAACTTTTTTTTAAAGAAAGGATATGATGAGTCACGTAAAAAAGTAAAACATCAATGGAAGTCCAGGCAAACATGGCACGTTTCGATTAGTAGAAATTATAATTATTTTTAAAATCAAAACTAGCATGGAACGGTATTGTATAAACTAAAAAAATAACTGCTGATGCGCGTTCATGCTGTTTGCATATTTAATTTCAATCAATTAAATATTACAGTTATGCACATTAACATTGCGAATTATACTTTGCATGTTTTACAATAAGCTTCAAAAGTATACGTTTACACATTTATCAGAAAATACACAAATACTGCTTCTGCAATATAAATATATTTAGCTTAACAACATTGACATTTAACACTTTCCATGTGATTATACCTTTTACTAGGTAGATATTTTGTCTCTTTAAAATCTTTAATTGTTGTAGACATCCATCAATCTGCTCGTTTTGAACCTGTACCTTTAAACAACTTTACTTAAATGTTGTTATACAAATATGGACTTAAATGGAGTAAGTAAGCTTGGTTAGTACTGGCGTATCTTGTAAGAAAACCAAAGTATAGCACAATTAGTGTGTTATTCTATTTGAAGAATGTTCTTTGCAAATGAAAGAAATAACCAATGCAGATATTGTTGTAGCTAAAACAAAATGGGTAAATGAAAAATAAATGCACCTTTTTAATTTTTTATAAACATTGGGATATTAGACTGTGATTAAATCTAGTTTGTAAAAATACATTGCAAACAAGCTTGCATATCGCCACGATACCACCTCTCGTATGCGTATCGCAATAAATCATTGTATGTACAAGATCATCACTGAACAATAAACAACAAATGTAGCTCAATTATTAACCGGTGTAAAACAAAGGTAACTCACTTCCATTTAATTAATATTCTTTACAATCGTTTGTTTCTCACTCTATATTTACGCGTGTCGCATGGTAAACATAAATATAATAATGCTAAAGGCAAATGTAAAAATATGCATCTTTTTGTGTACACATATTATATTCGCTCAGGCATTCAGCTTTCTTTCAGTATATCTACGTTACAATTGTAACTAAACACTAGCAGATTGTAACCTTAATTTTCCTCTAACAATTATTAAGACTTTCCAATCGTGCATTTGCGTTATTCACATTCTGTTCATATAAGTACTGCAAATGTAAAAAATGTGATGGAATTTGCTTATGAAGGGTCCAAAATATCGCCTTCTACATGCAATTAACTTTGGCAAACACGGTAAAAGTAGCTCTCAAGAATAGACTAGTGTGTTACTCATATAAACTTATATCGCGTCCTAGTTTACCTAGGAAATTAATTGTTTACTTCACACACCATTCCTAGAAATATTTTCCGTGTGGACACGTTTTACATGCATGAGGCATTCCTTCTGGAACTAAATTTGCTTCTTTGTGTATAGCTTTAGTTGTAATGCTTAAACTGTGTCTTTATGTAAGTACTATATCCTGCTCAGTACAACTCTCAATTATATTGGCATTCACTGTGTGTTAATAATAGTGTTTACATGATTTTATTACGTTATTACTTTTTATCAACTAGTTTGTGTGTGTCTTCTTTCGTTTGAACGAGTAATTAAATTTCTAATAATTAAGTATTATTTGCATGCTGATACCTATTTGCATCTTCTTCTGAAACTAACATCGACAATGTCATGACTGTGCCAGTTAAATTAAATTTAACAATAGAAAATTGTATTGATTACATTACTACCTATCAAACAGTGTATATACATTAGATATTATTGATTCATATAAACATGGACAGTCACAACCATCATCGTCAGGTGACGAACAGTATAATCTGCCGTCAACCACTACTGGACTTGGCAGCAGAGCGACAGAAAGACCACCGAATAAAATAGCGGAGATACAGCTTGAACTGACCGTAAGCAGTGTTTCTTATTACTATATTGATTTGTACAGTATGTGCTACATTGTGTTGTTTAATAAACAAAAAATTAACGACGTTGGTTGATCGACATTTATGTTGCGATGGCTGACCGTGTTTTTTTTTTTTTTTTTTAATTTTCTGCAGGTTGTTTATCTTTCACATACAGTTAATTACCTATTCAAACATATGTGTATGACCTTTAAATACACGTGTTAAAATATATAACATAAAGCCAGTTTGTATTCCTGTTACAGTCTGGGGTTGAGATTGAATGCAAATCTGCACTTTACACTTTTAATTTCTTTCAGTAGCACATCAAAGTCATGTGTAACGTCCTGCAAATATTCTGATTACACAATAATTAGAAGAACATCTTAATTCAAGCATAAACCAAATTACATAATGATTATAAGTATGTTGTCAGCTATTTATATATGTACTATTATAAATGTTGATAACAAAACAATATGCCATAAAGAAATAGGTAGTATTTAGATTGGGGAGATTCAGAACCTACAGCGCCCGGTCTAAAAAGCAACTGCTTTAATAAATGAGCATTTGGGGCTTGATATTCAGTAGCGTATTATAAAATACAACGTATTCTCACAATGTAGATAAGAAACGAAACTATAGAACACATGACCATTTACATTTTATAATTGGCTTGCATGTGAATGCCAGTCGTCTTCCGCATTTGCAAATGTTGGTTTATGTTTAAATGTCTATGGTCCATGGACATATATTCTTATTTGTGACAAATTATTTACAGTGACACAAATAACAATACTTTTTTTAAAGTCACTCTAATATGTTCCTATATACAGAAAGAAGCCAGCGAGATGGACACAGATGAACCCAAAGGTGTCCTGTTAAAGGTTATGGCGAAGGACCACAGACTGATTTCAGAAGTATTTAGAGGACAAAGGTTTAGCTAATACAGTGACAACACACATCAGAAGGCTCCACTCCCATATAGCTCATTTTAAGTTGAGTCTGCTTCAGCAAAAATATACACGTGCATGTTAATAATTGGTAATAGTTTTTAAGTCTAAGTTTACTTAACTTTTTTTTTCAAACTTTACATAGCATATTTTTTTAATCTTGATATGTTTCTCTTGTGAGCGAAGTAGAGTGATTGTGAGACGACGTGTTTTATGATAGCAAAGATGTATGAAATATTAATTGCATTTATTTTATTTTATTTGACATTTTAAAGGATGTATCATGATAGATGTGTGTACTAAATGCAATCGAGAATGAACTGTTGATGTGCCACTTTTTTGCCAACATTGTTGTGATTTTTTAAATAACTACGCTAAATAAGGTCTATATGTTTCTAGTAATTCTGTCCTTTGTTGTCTTTTAATGAGTTGTATTATGTAATATACATGTATATAGATCCTCTGTCTATTACAATATTACATATTGAGTCGCATTATCGGTAATCTCTTAAAAACATCGTTTTGTTTCGTTGTTTTGTTTTCTCAAACTTGATCAATTCCTTCATGTAAGAAAAGTTTAAATTTCCTTTTGACATATGACGCCACACCATTGTTTTATCTTATGATGTCATTCTTAGTTATTATTACACGTCATTGCTTGATGTTGCTACGTTCATAAACTTCTTTCGGTAGGAACTGTATAGTTGCCGAGACATATTGCTTCTGTTCATACGTTGACAGACCATTGTAGTTATTGTTGTAATGTTTATAAAATTAAATCTTTGGTAAGTTTGGTAAAAAGTGGATTTTTACCGTGTTACTGGGAAACCTCAATATATAGTGCGAGGTTTGAGCGTTCGACAATCCAGATTTAGGCACCATAGTCTGTTCTATTGCTGACTGACTCTTACTTTATTATTTATGTGCAACCTTTATTGTCTCATTTATATGTATCACGTTTACATCAACCTGTTTACGATCTTGAGGAAAAGTAGTCCAACTGGTATAAGCTGTGGTCGTTATAAAATTATCTTATATTGTTTTGTTTCATAATTATAACTGTGTTAGTTTTATGCTGTGTTATATTTGTATTTTCTTTTGTTAACAATTAGAGCTCTCTTATATACGTGCTGCTGTTATTTTTATATATACAATGGCCACTGATTTATTTTTTTTTGCTTTCAGAGTTTAAATCAATGTACTGGCACGACAAAAGATTTAAGTAAATTGTACTACTGAAGCCCGTTTGTGTTTAAATACAAAATCATTTCATTTTCATTTTAATAGGTAAGGAAATATTTGTGTTTCATTCATCTTAACAACATTGTTACGTGTATCTTTCTTTGACGTACATTGGGCCTTGAAATTTAAGTTCAATTTACAAATAAACATGATGCTACAAAAATGTACACGTCTGCTCTGTTCCATGTTTTATATTATTTAACTTTGATTTTGGGCTTTTGTTCAAAAAGAGCCCCAATATATACTTAATATGTGTATGCATTATTCTATATTTAAGATGATCCTTGATTGACCTTTAACCGATTATGGAGTGACAGTTATTTAAATAAATGTAAACGCAAAGCAAGATCATTAAAGTAGAATGTACCGTTTAGGCCCGCTTGCCTTGTTAGTAATGGTCTACATCATGTTAACAGGTAAAGTTATACACTGTTGTTTGCATTCATCCTGTCAGGATTGTTAAGTGCATTTTTCTTTGACATGCATTGGACAATGGAAATGAAAATCCAATTAGACATGACGCAATGATGTACACTGCTCTTGTTCTTTTATTCAAATGTATATGTTTTACAAACACTAGTTTTGTTTTGTTTTTCAAATATAAATTGTACTTATCTACTTATAAATGTATTATTTGTAGATACAATTTTATTAGCAGGTTTTCTCTCTCTCTTTAATGACACAGTCGTATGGACAATTTTATATCTAAATGATTGTATTATTCATTGAGAAACTCTTCAGGAAGTGCGAGGTTAAAGCTCAGTTAAATCGGTTTAAGCATCCCAATCGGCCACATTGCCGACTACAGTTCCATGTAGGATACTGTTGCATTTGCTCTCTTAGAAATATTGTATCGTCAAAGTTGTGTCGTACCTATTACATTTGACTTACAGGAGCATTTTCAAATTGTAATGTTTGTGTTTGATTGTTTTTTGTTGATGTTATTTTCAAATTTCATATTTACTTTTTTCTTGTAATATTATTTAAATATGTTTTTTATACTTTTTTATAAATTAAACTGTAGACTGTGATAAGTGCGATACTTAACTAGTGTGTAAAGTCTATATTTTTATCAATACATATATTTTCGAAATTTTAGTTTGCAATCAACTGCCTAAGACTAGGGGTAGTCATGTAGATGTAATTAATCTCAATTGTTGAAGGCCTATAAGTAGCCTTAATAATTTTACTGAAAAACAAATCAATATAAAAAGCTATCTTACAAGCGAAACTCGTGTCGCAGTTTTTATGAGTTGGCATATGTGTTCTTATCCCATGTATGAGCTATAACCACATGTGTGTGCATTCTTGTTAACTGTGTTGCAGGAATAAACAGACCATTACCTTTTAAAGAATGCGTACTGTTGTTATTATTTCTAAGCATTTTAGCTTCATTTAAAGAACAAAGTGAACTTCCTCATCGACAAGGCGTTATGTTTGTGTATGCAGCTATTTTTCATAATACATAAAAACAGTATCTGACGAGGTTTCAAAACGAGTATAATTAGTGCAACTATATTTACAAAAACATTTTTTGGCAAGCATTATTTATCGGTTATTACGAAAGGAATTTGGCTTTCGCGAAACACGATGTTACCACAAGGTAGCATTCTTTCGTTTTAATAATTAAAATATAATACAGCTAACTATACCTTATAGTAAAGTGAATCCTGAAACGCATATTGTATATAACACACAAACTAATGTTTCTAAATATTTGTTAAATTATTTATCATAGCTTAACAAACGCTGCTTAATGTCAGGTTAACAGCAACATTTCGATGTTTAATAAACTGGCCAATACAAAAAAGGTTTACAATGCAATTTACTTCGTATATCCTAGCACAAATCTGGTCAAGGTTGATCTACGCATTTACATATTACCTGCTAATGGCGGTGTTCGCACGTGTTTTCCGTGTGTTGTCAAAAGTTGTCTTTCCAGTGGCTAAGGCTCAAAATTTTCACCGAAAACATAATGGCATTATCAAGAATGGACTGTATTACACTAGACACAAGTGTCAGTGATAGTTAAACAGTAGTATTAGAGTATAACGTAAACGTGTCGAACGAGTTTGAAACAAGAGGTGGGCGAGGCACCAAATGGCAGACTGTCGAGAGCCGTCATTAGAGGAAAAAAAGATCAGCTGTAACGGATCTATGGATATTGACACCGGTATGTTTGTCCATGTAAATAACCATTATCAAAATTGTGATACAGTTAGATCTATCTATCTATCTATCTATCTATCTATCTATCTATCTATCTATCTATCTATCTATCTATCTATCTATCTATCTATCTATCTATCTATCTATCTATCTATCTATCTATCTATCTATCTATCTATCTATCATATTTACTCACCACGTTAGTAGTAAGGTGGGGCAGTCGTCATTGAAGAGTTACGATTGTTGCTACACTTACAGAAAAAAAGGTACAATGAATCACTGAATTGAATAATTTTCTACCAATGCTTGTCACTTTGTTATTTATCCGTTTTCGCCTCGTGTCGGCATCCCTAAGTAAGTAAAAAATGAGGATAGAAAGCTACGCCGAAAAAGTAAATGAGAAAAAAAAAAACAAATAATAAATATAATTTAAGAAGTCCTATAATCGTTTTAAAAGTGAACATCTAAACGTTTATTAATTATATTTTATTTAAAAATGACGAAATAAATAGTATTCGAATGTGCAACTTTCAGGTAAACGGTAGGACGCATTATCATTTACACCACTTATCCAAACTGCCAAACGTCGTAAAAGTGTTCCTTTACCAGATCGCTGAATCGTTTCGAAACTTATAAGATATTGTTTTAATGGTTACAAGTAAAAGCTCTACAATCGTTGTATGCTGTCAATGGCGCTGTATTTTAGGATCAATTGTAATGTGTATTGTGATATGCAGTCTTTGATATGAAGAAAAAAAAGTGGTGAAAACCTCTCTTGTCAAAAAGATACAATTTAGTTATCGTATATCTTTACTTTTTTAACACGATGTTGTACACACTCGAAGACAAGCTTCAAGTTTCACCAAATAAACGTTTTGCTGAAAAGTTCGCCGTTTTATACGTTTCGAAAATACTTCTTATCAGTATAAATATGTACCCAATATACCCTATTGTCAACAGGGCCAATTAGAGGGAAAGAAAGCTGGTAATATAAATACTACATACACGCAATATGTGTCCGCAATTTAATCCGAACATACTGAGCTCTTATATTGGCGTACTTAAAGGGACATAAATGGTAACATATAACATACGTATATTGGTATGACATACATACATTAAACAACACACACATTTAGGTATAATTTTACCTCGGCATAGTCTTTATATCAATAGAGAGTATTACGCTTCTTTACCTTAACATGGGCTTTTGAAATAACAAGGGCTATTAAAATGAAAACATATGTTGAAAAATGCATATTCGCAAATATGCAATAATACGCTTTCAACAACTATTATATCAATATAATTTCTTCTGTTGTGTTAGACTGCTAATTTCAAAATGGTGTACATGAATGGTAAGTACTTTCCGTTTGCGTCATACAAGTAATTACATTTTAGTTTTAAAGACTACACTTACAAATAGACGAGACATCGCTCGTCTACCGAGCCGCGTGAAGGGATATATTGATAGTGTTAATATATTGAATCATTATCATAATTATTATTATTATTATTATTATTATTATTATTATTATTATTATTATTATTATTATTATTATTATTATTATTATTATTATTATTATTATTATTATTATTATTATTAATGTTAGTGGTAGTGGTAGTGGTAGTAATAATAATCATAAAAATAATAATAATGATAGTAATAATAATGAAAGTACCGAATCGTCCCAACCGTAACAAAACCCAGCGAGCTTGTGTTGTACTACATGCTTGTTGGGCCTACAGCGGGGCATTGTAAGGTAATACGTTGTGATTGTCGTGCCTTCAGACACCCTGGTGCCACCAGATGCAGCCTTACAGGGAATTCATATGTATGAGTGACCATACGCTAGCGTATTTGCACCATCCTCGAATAGCCAGCGATTTGATGCGAATGATGAGACCTTGTTGATCTGGTCGTTAACAGCCCTCAGGATCGCCAGGCCATAACGGTATGTCTGTTTCTGGAACAGTGTCTAGTGTCGGAGCTTCTTTCGAACAACTACCTTATTCACCTCCTTTGTTGACTTAATGTTTTGCGCCTGATTCTAACAGGATGTTGCAGTTCCGCGTATTCGGCTATCTAACGGCCGGCACATTCATATTGCATCTATTCTAACGCCTTTTTTGCAGATGGTGGCCTTTCGGGCAGTCGTAGATGTTCTGGTTCCTACATGTTTCGGCCTAGACACCCTCTGTCTGGATGACCTTGTCACTGTGATCCCTTTACTGGCTTTACATACTATTACAGTTAACGTCATCCATGACGTGTTTGGCCCGATCTAGGTTGATCATGATAGACTGGACGAAACAGGACTAGGTGGCTCATGTGCAGCTACAATGTAGTCCCATATTTTGCCTCCTCGAATGACGGGCTTGCTATTAGGCGCCTGGGTCTATCATGCCCAGAGGAGCGCAGGAGCTTGACCTCAACGCAGCGCCGAAGATTCTCCATCGTTTTGCCAAATACGCTGTTATTCATAAGCTTTCACTAATCTTTCTCTAAGTCGCTAGTGGCACTTATCCGCATCTCTGTGTGAATGTGTATGTTTGGGTATATCCAAGGTCTCTGCTGGTGTCAGTGGGCAATTTGGCTTTTCGTCAGCTTCATTCAGATGGTCGAGTTGCAAGTTCTTGTAGTGTAGCACATATTGGTCCTTGGCACGAAGGTAATGAACCAGCTTATGACCTCGGTTGGCTTCAACCCAAAACCTAGGCTGCCGTGCTGATACCCTGACATCCTGTCTCGCTGGAATAATAAGAGCTCTGCGGCAAACGGATACGCGGTATGCCTTTCGTGCAGTTCTTCCGCATACTCGAGGTTGACTTCTAGAATCATAATCCTCTGGGTTGGACCGAATAGAGACAACGTCTGTTGAGTGGCAGTTATTCATCCACTTAAAGTCCCCAAATTGTAACGGCTGGCTCTTCATCCAGACGTACTGATTACTATCCAAGTACCGGGTACTCTGGGTTGTTGCCACTGACATATGTGTTGTTTCCCCTGGCATAGCGTTTTAACACCACCGAGACCACACCCATGAGACCCTTCTCAATGTACAGTTGCATGTCGTAGCCGTTGACACGTCCAGTTCTATTGCAAGTTTCTTGAGGAAAGGTAGTGTGTCAGTTCTATCCCATCCTTTTGTTATCATGCCCTATGGAATGATTCTTATACATCTGCAAACAGAAATACATCAGTGCGATTATATACGTGATGTCAGTCTCGATGTCTTGTGCATCCGAACCTTTCCAACACTATTTAAGCATGGTTGCTCTCTTCGTCGCTTATGCTTGGACACACCAGTGTGTTGTAGTTGTTATTTTATTTGTGGTTTGATTTCTTCACAGAATCGGCTCCCGTCAGCCATGTACTCTCAACGGTATACGATCTTCCGCATTAGCAGCTCCCAAGTTCAGCATCTAGTTTATACCTTGACGTTATCCGGAATGCATCTTGAGGATTGGCCGACACCAGTTTGGCGAATGAGGCAAACAATCACTGTACGCTGTCAATGAGGTAAAGATGGTTAAGGCTAAATGAGTATGTTTTCGTGTTGTTGGGGATGTATGTTATGCGCCCGTCTAACTTCGATAAAGTCTGCATTAACATGTACAATTCAATTTTCCGCAAGTTATGGAAGACAACCAGAGTGATTGCTGTTTGGGGCTTTATCGCATCTTGTGGTTGCAGCGCCGCGGTATTTGCAGTAATATGGAACCAAGTCGGCCTTAGAGGCTTTGGACATTTATGGCAGACGGTGACTCTGGCAAAGACAAACATCGTCTCGAATCCATATGCTGAGCCTCTCGGATGTAGACAGTATTACCTTATTTTTCCACTCCCCGTTAAGGAACTGTTCCACAGCGGTTGGGTTATGGTACTCAACAGGCGGCTCGGTGTGGCCATAACAACCAAGTAGCAGTGCAATGCTGTTGAATCTTACGCGTATAGCTCTTTCAGGGATTATTCTCTTTACCTGTGATTTTTCTGGCCAGAGTTAAAAAGTCGGCATATATTAGGAAGCCTGATGCTGGCTGTGACGACTATGGATGATGCGCTTGTTATTCCCGTCCAGGAACATTTCAACCTGCACAAACATGACTTATCCCGCGGCAATCAGACTTGTGGGTCTCCATCATTACCACCCGGCAGTAAAGATGGAGGCAGCGTTCGCAGTCGTGATTCTTCTCTCTATGTTTGTTTTCGTCATAAAAAGTCGGCGCAGGCTTTTAACAAGTATGTAGGTGGTTTGTAGTCCTTTGCGATACGCAATTTTCTTTCTGCTCTACCGGCTGATTGCTGATCCGGTGGATAATAACCCTTTTGTTTTAGCCAAACGTATTGGTTGCTATGTTGGTGAGCTTCTCGATCTTGACAACATGCGATAAAGACGTTAGAAAGTCAATGCCTTCGGAGGTAAGCCTGTCAGCAATTGAATACCACAACGTTATCTTTGGTTTGTCGGCTGGGAGGCCTTGTCCTTCTAAGACACAGTCCATGATGTGCGTATTCGTGTTGTTCAGGGCTTCAGTGGAGAGAGGTGAATGAACTGTCAAGGTAACCTGTTTACTGGAGGATGTTTCATCGAAATCAGTCTACATAACCTTACTCTTCATATTCTTTTACCTGTCTAGGCGGTCTGTATAGTCTTGGAAGCAGAGACCAGTCAGGGCTTTATGAACTATTGTGCCAGTGATGCTCCTTCGGCTGATACGGTATAGTCCATAAATTAACACTTGTTGAGCTGCCCTATGGTAAGCGGGCTATGCACGTTTCTCCGAAGTATTCCTCTCTTAAAGCTCTTGCTCCTCCTGTAATACCCATGTTAAACCAGGTTTATATTGACTGTTTATATATACCGCACATCCTTCTCCAAATAATATATTATATATTTCGAAGTGTGTGTGGTATCGTAATCTGCTAATGTACACACTGGATATTTCTTGCCTGAATACAAATTTCTTCGGCAGACAATGGAACAAACTCACTACTCCAGGCTTTCACGACGCGGCGGTTCTGCAGACGAACAACATAATATGGATAACTGGTCTACACTCCAAACATGACGAGTGCCTGATCCTTTTCTGAGTCCCGCCAGTTAAACGTTGCAGTAAGCTCCGTCAAGTAGATGCAGCCAATATCAGATTTCTACAATTAATTTAAATTTATGTGTACATCCCAAATTGATAATACTTATCTTGCAGAGGGCCAAGAAACATATTCCAATCGGTGTTTAGACTACAGTGCATCTTTTGTACTGCATATGTAGTATAGACCCTCTGTCCCATGAATGTCGGATTAACCTAGATGAGGAGGCAGGTATTTTGACAAAAACCAACGTTTGCACAAATTGTAACTCATAGCTGAGTTGTAAACATGCGGAACAAGAGCATTTCGGCTTAGCCGTGGGTGATGCGGCTAAGCCTCATTGAGATGAATATACGCTGCCGGAGAGGTTTGTCCTAGAATAATCTAAACATTTTCTCATTAAGGTAAATGAACGTAATTTTAGGAAAAATACCAAGTGTGTGGAATAGGTTAATAAAAACAAATAATAATATTTATATTAATACGAAATGTTTATTTGTTAAATTATTTCGATTTTACGACAAATGTGTTCACTAATAGCATCATTGTATTTTTCTAATAAAACTTAAATGCATTCTGAGAAAATGAACAAAATAAGACTAAATAATAATTCTATCGATGGTTCCTGTTACAATCCTTAACTTATCGGCAGATAAGTTTATTTTAGACAAGTATACTCAATACGTAAAGGGCAATGTATCTTAATAATATTTATTAATTCATAACGATCTTTAAAATGTTATAGGTTTGGTAAACAAAATACACAACTCATTTTTCTTCGATAAAGATTTAATAAAAAAAATCAGCGTATTTTTATTGTTTAAAATCAGTACTATTGGCCTAACCTTACCTAGTAGAAACCGACTGTCTTTAGGAAGGTATCTTACATTCTGTCGTCATTTTCTTAAACCTGTATTAAAGTCATTCAACGATAGTATGCGTGACGTAATTAAATATTTTCAGCTGCAATTTACAGAAATATAATGGGCATCTATATCGGTCAATTGAAGTAGTACTTGCGTAATTGATATCCTAAAACACTTAAATTGAAATGACTTAGGATATTAGGTGTTAAATGCAAATATCTAGTCTTTTTTTAGTATTAATAGCCATGATACTTTCCCAAAGGAGTAAGGACATATTGTTTTTAATGCCAGATCCTCCTTTTGTTTTTTTTTTCAATTATTGTTCCCGTATAATTTAGCTCTTTAACACGCTTTCACATGCACAGACTTGATCAATATTGTTCACCTAAGTCTCGTCGTTTTTTGATGTCATACTCTTTAGATTTCTCATAGTGAACTTGTAGATCCCATTTTTTGAGAGAGAGAGAGAGAAAGAGAGGGGAGGATATATAGAAGATTGAAATAATGGAGAGAGAGAAGAGAATAGAGATAAGAGAGAAAGGGAGAGAGAGAAGTGAGAGAAGAGAGAGGGCGAAGAGAGAGAAGAGAGAGAGAGAAGCGAGCGAGTGAGTGAGTGAGAGAGAGAGAGAGAGAGAGAGAGAGAGAGAGAGAGAGAGAGAGAGAGAGAGAGAGAGAGAGCAATGAAGTAACATAGTTGATTTATTGATAATATTACTTAATAACTCACTTTAATAGTGGTTGATATATAGAATGATTGGTATATTTTATACGAATTTAGGAATAGGAATAGGAATTCCTATATCTTATTTCCTTTAATTGATTTCTTCATTTTTACATATTTTTTTTAAAATTATGCTCCATTTAAACAAAGACAAAACAGAGGGTTTATGAGCTAGTTGTTTTGTTTTTGTTTTCACCATTACCCTGACCATTGGGTCACAGAGTTTTGCTGTGCATTTTTCCAGATTTGTTCCATGTTTACAAAGATTTAAACACACAATAATAGTATGGCTAACAATATTCTCTTAAAATAATTCTTTTAATGTGTTGCATACAATCGATTTGTTACAAAAACCTGATTAGATAGCATACACACTGTAAAGTGAAAAAATATATTCGATTTTTACTACAATATGATAATTTGACTACAACTTATTATGCAAATCAGTTTTTTTTTCTCAGTTTGTTTGACACATTTTTTTTAAAAACAGTTTCATATTTTTTTTTCATTTCGTCATATTTTATAGTTCTTTGTATGCTGAACACGTCAAAAGAAAAACATGATATGAATTACGTTTTATGTTATTTATTTATTTATTTTGTAAAATGGGTACATGTACAACTGAAGCAAATGCTCGTTAAGCATTTGACAAATTCGATCAATTAATGGCTCTATATGGAAATCTATCATGCATAGTCGGCAAACACATTTTTCTTTATTCAGTTTGGAATTAATGGATATTTGTCTTCTAAATTGGTATTAAAGATATATTTTTTAGAAATAAGAAAACTCTATTTATTTTGTTATATCCTCTTTAACAGAGGTGTGTTGTTATTTAGTATTGCTTGGAAACAAATTATACAAATGGCCAACAAAATTAAAACTAAAAACTACACGTTTCCTTTTTATCTGGCAGAATATGTCAGAAATAATTGTCAAAGTGAAAGAGTAGGAAGAAAAAGAATTGACCATGCGTGTCCATACGGGATTCGAACCATCAACACCCAGTTTTTTAAAGCGCTTTAACCCAATTTTAACTATTACTTAATAGTACTTAACTACTTATTTACTTAACTTCCTTCTTTCAACTGAAGAGCACTTACACTGTATGCGCAAAATTAATGCCCAGTGTGAATGGTCGTTATCGTCTTTATGATAAAAATGGCCAAGCATAATATTCAGTGCATTTTTATTAGCGAAATAGCGAAAAAATGTCCCCAACATTTTTTAAAACTGAATCATGACCAATGAACTAATTCTATTGAATAGGTTAAATTAATCTGACTATTGAACCCCTACCGCCCACCCCACCCCCTCACCCTATTATTTTCGAAAAACATCGCAGCGACATCATGGTCATTAACGGAAGGACTTCAGTTATTATTGGTGAAACCAGACACATCCCTGGATAGAATCATCTGCACACCACATGTCACATTGAAGCTGACTTCTATGTCTGTTCATTACTCTTCTTAATTTTAAACTATATCCTCTTCCATACATCACCATCCATCCCTCTGTAACTTTCTATCTCTCTTTCTCTCTCTCTCTCTCACTCTCTCTCTCTTTCTCTCCTCACTCGTCCATTCTTTGTTTAAACACTCCCTTACTCACAACTCTCCGGTAATCCTCTCTTATATGCCTATCAACTCCTTTACTCATAAATGTCTCCTCAATCGTATTCGCTATGGTTATCCACTGCCTTACTCATTACTTTCTCCTCTATCGTCTTCGCTATGGCTATCCACTCCCTTACTCATTACTCATTAATCTTTCCTCAATCCTCTTTTTTCTATTTCTATGGCTATCTGCTGCCTTACTCTTTACTCTCCCCTCACTCCTCTTTTTCTATGGCTATCCACTCTCTTACTCATAACTCTCTCCTCAATCGTCTTCTCTATGGCTATCCATTCCCTTATTCATAAAATTCTCCTCTATCGTCTTTGCTATGGCTACCCACTGCCTTACTCTTTACTCTCTCCTCACTCCTTTAGTTATTTGGCTATCAACTCTCTTACTCATTACTCTCTCCTCAATCGTCTTCTCTATGGCTATCCACTCCCTTATTCATAACTCTCTCCTCAATCGTATTCTATATGGCTATCCACTGCCTTACTCTTACTCATTACTCTCTCCTCACTTTTCTTTTCTATGGCTATCCACTCCCTTACTCATTACTCACTCCTAAGTCGTCTTCTCTATGGCTATCCACTCCCTCACTCATAACTCTCTACTCAATCATCTTCTCTATGACTATCCACTGCCTTACTCATTACTCTCTCCTCAATCGTCTTCTCTATGGCTATCCACTGCCTTACTCATTACTCTCTCCTCAATCGTATTCTCTATAGCTATCCACGGCCTTACTCATTACTCTCTCCTCACTCCTCTTTTTCTATGGCTATCCACTTCCTTACTCATTACTCTTTCCTCAATCGTCTTCTCTATGGCTATCCACCCCCTTACTCATAACTCTATCCTCAATCGTCTTCTCTATGGTTATCCACTCCCTTACTCATAACTTTCTCCTCATTCCTCTTCTCTATGGCTATCCACTGCCTTACTCATTACTTTCTCCTCACTGCCCTTTTTGGCTATCCACTACCTTACTCATTACTCTCTACTCAACCGTCTTCTCTATGGCTATCTACTCCCTTACTCATTACTTTCTCCTCAATCCTCTTCTCTATGGCTATCCACTGCCTTACTTATTATGTTGAGTAACTTGACTTTGTTATAACAGTATCGGTTATATCCTGAGAATTCTCAAACTTAATGATATCAGTATAATATAAAAGTCGATTGAGTGTTGTAGTATGTATCGTTGTACCTTTTGCATATTTTGTTCAAAGATCATTTTACGTTTGGGGAAGTCAGTTCACATTTTGTGTATGCTGTTATTGTCGGTGTATGAAAATAGACTGTCCGGCGTGATGTTGCCCCACTCGCCCCTTAGCCCCTTAGCCCCTTAGCCCCCATTAAAGGTTGTTGGCCGACAGAACCATAGATCAGCGTTGCAAATAATCAAGCATATTTTAGACAACAATGTAATCGGCGAGCCAGGTTCGACCCTATTTCGGATGCATAGGAAGAAATGGAGTCACATTTTCTCTATGTCGGCCTTTGCGTTGTCGGAAAGTGTCCTATCCGCGACCAAAAATCTATTACCTATTGTCTATTGACCAGACAAGATGACAGTTCCCAGACCACCCAGGACAACACCCTCAATACCGCAATATAATTTTGGGAATCCACCAGCTACACCATTCAATCATGGTGTAACTTTTAAAAGGTAAAAAATCATTATAGTTGGCTGGATATTAGATATAAGGGGTTATTATTACCCCAAAACAGGTCTTTTTTCCCATTCTTTGTCTGGGGCTTATTAATTTAATGTTGTATAACTTATTTTTTTAATGTTCATACCAACTGAGACTGATGAACTGATAGCAAACTTCTATGTAGAAGCAAGCAAACTTAAATTGTCTTTATGTTTTTATTATCTTGTATTAGCAACATGTACATTGCAGCTCGGCTCGTGACTCCCGTTTGCACAAGTAGTCCATTGGCACAGCCAGGAGGGAGTCAGCAGTCAGATTCAAGATCAACTGTTGGTACGTGATTTTGTTTACATATGTTCTTGGCTGTCACTTGTAACTTTCATTTTCACATTGTTGTGAACAGTAAAATTTAGTTATAAAGATACATTAATTGAAAAGTCTATTTAATATACCTATATAAAGATACATTAATTGAAAAGGCTAATTAATGTTACTAAAATAACAAGTATTTTCGAGTAGCCATAGCCTACCCTTTTCAATATTGCTTATGACCCTATTTTTTTTATGATAAGGTCGTTTTCATACAGGCTAAGTTTGCATATTAACTGATAAATATGCGATTTCAGCCAGGGACGTAAGATTGTTCACCCTCCTAAAGAAGATGAATCAAAGGCAAATTAACATCGAGGAATCGCTTAACCAGTTGCTGACCATTGTGAAAGGGGTGGCACCTGGTTTGTCAGACACAGTGTCTCTTCCTGAGGGACTTATCCTGCCCCTTCAGTCATCTGAAGATGTTGAGGCCCTGGAGGAGAAACTGGTCGAGGAATCGACATTCACAGAATTGGTAGGTAATTTAAGTAAAAATAAATTATAACTAAGTATATTAATTAACAAATGTTATACAGCCAGACCAACAATACATTATTAAACGGGATACAAAATTTATCCATAAATATCCCTTGTACAGATGAACAACATAGTATGTGCAATGGAATTGTATCAACTAAAGAGCTTTTAAATAGAATTATAAAATCACATGTACAATAAGGCAAATACTTAAAAAATTACTAGACTTGCATCAACATTACTTGTACAACTATGATATGAACAGTATATTGAACTTGGCTGGTCCATTATACTGACACTGCATTCTCGGGCCTTTTGTTGGTTGGCTTAGTAAAATTAAAAGCATGTTTCTGTTTGCAATATTACCTTGCATAGTTACAAATTGCTTGGACCAACTTCACAATAGAACCCCATCAATGGTTAGCTAGCATAGAGTACTCCATCTTATACTTTGTTTAACAAGAAAAAGTATTTGGTGTAAGTTTTAAGGAACTTAAAATTTTGCTGCAAATTATATTCTACATTTGAAATTTATTCACGAATATGTGAAATATTGTATAATGTAAAGAGTTAATCAACTTTTATCTCTAGATTAGACATCTCTCGATGTTAGGTGGGCATATTGTTACTGATGCAACCCGTCGTGCAATGAGACACTGCCTCACCAACAGTCTAGCTGTAGGCTTCAACTGGTATGGCCACAAGCAAAAGCAGGCATTCAGCAAGCTGAAAATAGTAGCTGCTGTGCAGAGTAAGTTAACATCACAGAAAAAAAGATAACAAAGTTAAATTAAAACAGGCTCAAGTAAACAGAATAAGACCATATTTATGGTTACATTTTATATTTAATATTTTATTAATAATTCTATTAGCTGTATTAGACAATATGTGTCCAAAAGCCAACATATATCAAAATGATGTATAAATATTGCACAATATTGGATTAAATTTGGTTTCTTTAATCATTGAAATTTTCAGAAGCTGTAATGAGAACCACACGCTGCACAGCAGCTGATGTAGAAAAAGTCTGTCGAAAATGGTTCCGGACAGCATCGGATCGAGATGTGGGAAGAAAAAAAGGGCAGAAAAGAAAAACAATCAGCCTCTTCAAGTAAAAGAAAAAAAATAAACTATTTCAGATGTTAATATTAGATTTATGTTAGTGTGTGTTAATTTTAGATGCAACTGTAATTTTTTTTCATCTTTGATTTTTTAGCAATTTTTAGGAACTATAAAAACTATTTTATAAATTAATTTTACTATATTAACGTAAATTTGTGATTCCAGTATAGTCAAAGCTATTTTTCTTGTTTTACATTTAAACTTGTTATTCTAGTCTATGTAAAAACAGTCTGGTCAAAGCTATTTTTCTTGTTTTACATTTAAACTTGTTATTCTAGTCTATGTTAACATGCACTTTTTTGTTTCCATTTGTCAATCATAGAATGTTTTCACATGTTTTATTTTCTAGTTCTAGTCATTTTTGTTTTTATTTTGCTTTATCATATAGAAGTTTGAAATATTATTGTGTTGTTTGTTTTGTATATACTTGATAGAACTCCTTATGAGATCTCATTAACAAATTTTAAAAGTGCCTTTAGAAGAGTGTTGTAGCTTTATTATATGTAGCTTTATTATATGTTGCCTTACAATTTTACACTTTTAATGAAATCCATTATTGAAGCATATGCATTTTTTTTATTTTTTTCTAATTATATTCCTTCCGCCATAAATTTTCAAGCCTAGTCGGGGTCGGAAATAGGTCTATACGCGAACAAAAATCAATTTTTTTTCAGATTTCCTACCACATACGGAGACATTTTTGAGGCAGTCAGCCCCAAGATAAAGCCAAACGCTCTGCAACAGTTAAAAGCTGGTTTGATCCACTTTCATATGCATATGAAGAAGTAGTGTCACATTTCCTCTATGTAGGCCTTGTCGGGGTCGGAAAGAGGTCTTTACGCGACCAAGTATCCGCCTTTTTGGCAGATTTCCTACCACTTACGGAGACATTTTTGAGGCAGTCAGACCCAGGATAGAGCCAAACGCTATGCCTCAGATAACAGCTGGTTCAATCCTTCTTCATATCTGTATGAAGAAGTGGTGTCACAATATCTCTATGTCGGCCTTGTTGGGGTCGGAAAGAGGTCTATACACGATCAAGAATCCAACTTTTAAGCAGATTTCCTACCACTTACAGAGACATTGTTAGGCAGTCCGTCCCAGGATAGAGCCAAACGCTCTGCCTAAGATAAAAGCTGGTTCAATCCTTCTTTATATCCATATGAAGAAGTGGTGTCACATTACCTCTTTGTCGGCCTTGTCGGGGTCGGACAGAGGTCTTTACACGATCAATAATCCAACTTTAAAGCAGATTTCCTACCACACATGGAGACATTTTTGAGGCAGTCAGCCCCAAGATTAAGCCAAACGCTGTGCGGCAGTTAAAGGCTTGTTCGATCCTCTTTTATATGCATATGATGAAGTGGTGTCACATTTCCTCTATGTCGGCCTTGTCGGGGTCGGAAAGAGGTCTATACACGACCAAAATTTTTTTTTTTTCAGATTTCCTACTATATACGGAGACATTTTTGAGGCAGTCAGCCCCAAGATATAGCCAATGCTCTTCGACAGTTAAAAGCTGCTTTGATCCTCTTTCATTTGCATATGAAGAAGTAGTGTCACATTTCCTCTATGTAGGCCTTGTCGGGGTCGGAACGAGGTCTTTACGCGACCAAGTATCCCCCTTTTTTGCAGATTTCCTACCACTTACGGAGACATTTTTGAGGCAGTCAGTCCCAGGATAGAGCCAAACGCTCTGCCTCAGATAAAAGCTTATTCGATCCTCTTTCATATGCATATGATGAAGTGGTGTCACATGTCCTCTATGTCGGCCTTGTCGGGGTCGGAAAGAGGTCTGGACGCGACCAAGTATCTCCCTTTTTGCAGATTTCCTACCACTTACGAGACATTTTTTGAGGTAGTCAACCCCAAGATAGGGCCAAAGGCTTTGCAACAGTAAAAAGCTGGTTTGATTCTCTTACATATGCATATACAGAAGTCGTGTCACATTTCCTCTATGTCGGCCTTGTCGGGGTCGGAAAGAGGTCTATACGCTACCAAGTATCCCACTTTTTTGCAGATTTCCTACCATTTACGAGACATTTTTGAGGCAGTCAGCGCCAATATAGAGCCACACGCTCTGCAACAGTTAAACGCTGCTTTGATCCTATTTCATATGCATGTGACGAAGTGGTGTCACATTTCCTCTATGTCGGCCTTGTCTGGGTCGGAAAGAGGTCTATAGGCTGCCAAAAATCCAACTTTTTTTCAGATGTCCTACCATTTACGAGACATTTTTGAGGTAGTCAACCCCAAGATAGAGCCAAACGCTCTGCAACAGTTAAAAGCTGGTTCGATTCTCTTTCATATGCATTTGAGGAAGTGGTGTCACATTTGCTCTATGTAGGCCTAGTCGGGGTCGGAAAGAGGTCTTTACGCGACCAAGTATCCCCCTTTTTGCAGATTTCCTACCACTTACGGGGACATTTTGAGGCAGTCAGCGCCAGGATAGAGCCAAACGCTCTGCCTCAGATAAAAGCTGGTTCAATCCTTCTTCATATCCATATGAAGAAGTGGTGTCACATTTCCTCTATGACGGCCTTGTCGGGGTCGGAAAGAGGTCTATACACGATCAATAATCCATTTTTTAAGCAGATTTCCTACCACACACGGATACATTTTTGAGGCAGTCAGCCCCAAGATAGAGCCAAACGCTATGCGGCAGTTAAAAGCTTGTTCGATCTTCTTTCATATGCATATGATGAAGTGGTGTCACATTTCCTCTATGTAGGCCTTGTCGGGGTCGGAAAGAGGTCTATACGCGACCAAGTATCCCCCTTTGTTGCAGATTGCCTACCACTTACGAGACATTTTTGAGGTAGTCAACCCCATGATAGAGCCAAACGCTCTGTGGCAGTTAAAAGCCGGTTTGATTATCTTACATATGCATATACAGAAGTGGTGTCACATTTCCTCTATGTCGGCCTTGTCTGGGTCGAAAAGAGGTCTATACGCGACCAAAAATCCAACTTTTTTGCAGATTACCTACCACTTACGAAGACATTTTTGAGGCAGTCAGCCCTTAGATAGAGCCGAACGCTCTCCTTCAATTAAAAGCTGGTTTCATCCTCTTTTATATGCATATGAAGAAGTGTTGTCACATTTCCTCTATGTCGACCATGTCGGGGTCGGAAAGAGGCCTATCCACGACCAACGATCCCCCTATTTGTGCATATTTTTTTCCAGTTACGCAGACATTTTTGAGGCAATCAGCCACAAGATAAAGCCAAAGTCTCTTCTGGACTCGAAAGCTGGTTCGATCCTCTTTCGGATGCATATGAAGCACATTTCCTCTTTGTCGGCCTATGCTGGATCGGAAAGAGGCCGATCCGTGAGCAAGTTTTTAACAAAAACGTTTTAAGCATAGCATTTATTCTTCCTGGAAAACGAGTAAATTAAACTGAAAACATAATTTACTTCTGCATAATTTTAAGTTGTAACTTTAGTTTATAATTTCTTGCTCTTAAATGAAATACGAATTTAAGTATGTGTATTTTATCCATTCGGGAGTTTTATTATAACCAAATAACATCAACCTCGACATTTTTTAAAGGTAAACTGATGAAACCACTACGTAAAGAATATGTCACGTAACAATTATTTAGCATAGTTAGGTTTTTCATCAAATCTTAATGCCTAGATAGACAATCTATATCCTCCATCAAAGGTTTCAATTCGCATTTCGCACCAGCTTTACTTCGTACCAACATTAGACAACTCGCCCCTTGTATACGCTGTAGAGCGAGTTAGTATTAGATACGGCACGAGAGCTGATGTTGGCTGTTAGGTGTTAATTGATAAGGTGTGGTGTTAATTGCTGTTTACCGTTTGTATTTTTTCGAGTTATTCAATATTGGTACGAATTTTCCCTGACGCGATTTGGTTTGGTGCGAGTTGTGTAGCATTCTTCGGCGAAATATATGCAGCATGAATTCATGTGGAAATCAAATATATTGTTTTCATCATATAACATAACAGATATAAATATGACAATGGCCATTTATCATACGTCGATGACATTTGTTACTTTTCACTTTAAACATTTCTTAGTATCATATATTTTCACTACACACGCTGTTTCCTTCCGCTGGACTATGTGCTTGCCAGATTGTTTTTTTTACGAAAGGTAGCGTAATAAGGCGATGATCGGTGATCTAATGATGGTCCTAAATCGTTAAATGCTATTAAAACGTGTTGTTTATGCAAAAATTCTTTAGACTTAGAATCGTTAGAATAAAACTTCAACGGTAAAATATGCTTGAAAATGGCACGGTATTTCGATAAATTCATGTTAAATGAAAACATAATAAAATAGGCTCCATAATCGCAGTTCAAAAATAGTGTGTACAATAAACGTGTCTGACTAGACGCGGTTCAAAACATGTGTACAATTACGTACAGTCAGTCAAGCTTATTATAAAAAGCCTGAGTGTATAGATCTGTGCTTTCAGGAACGAATTATTGGTGACATATATGACATAGGTTTTTGATTATATAAATATATATATATTGAATATATTGAACATGTGATTGTTAAAACATGTTCTTTTTCCTTGTCATATATTGTGAAAGGCGTTTCGAGAAAAAAAATAATAATGATGAATTCAAACATTTATCAGTTTGGTTAAGACGGATTAGAGCGACACATTATTGGCGACATATATATCGTACAGGTCTTTATTTTAAGTAATGTTGTATTGATGACAGGCACCACTTGATTTAAAGGTGGTATCTGACAGTTTGTATCAAAGATGTGTTTCCCAAAATACTAGTTTTATTGCGGTGGCCTGAAAACGTCTCAGGAAATTCTGATGTTGATGCCCTAGACCTATGTGAAGGGTGAAGCACCACTCCCCGCTCAATAATTTCTGATCTAAACTCACTTTTGAGACAAGATTTTATCATCATAACTCTGACGTCAATTTCCAGTTCTACCAGATACATCCATCGTACTTATTTATAGATTTGGAATTACGAATTTGGTCTATTGATGGCATATATGAACATACATCTCTTTCGGGTGTGCTGCTGGCCACTTAGCTCTTAATCAGCTCGATTTTTACAACAAACAATACTGTATAATGGATATAATATTTTTTTAACGAGAACCTTTAAAATGTGAGTACTTTCTTTAAATAGAAACGCCCAAGGGATAACACAAGATGATTCCAAGCAATTATGGTTGGTGATTTTTGTATTGTCATTTCTGATGACAATTATGTGATAACTACTCAGGATAAAAGAAAATGAACAAACTGTTAAGCTCATTATTGTGTTTAAAGGAACACTTATGAAGCGTTATGAAATGAATATATTTTATTCTAAAAAAAAGGAGTAAATGTATGTCAAACAAGATTTATATTTCTCAGTTATTAGCAAAAAAAATATCGTATGGTAGAAACTAGATCTGAAAAAAATAGAACAAGACAGTCATGATGGCCCTTAATTGCTCACTTGAGGACACGTGCTTCAGTAGGCTCATATCTGACGTCAAGTAATAAAGAGTTATTTAATTTAGACGTCTTTGGTGAATATTGGACCATAAGTATAACCACTGGGCTGATAACATTTTCTAGAATTTTACCTTTTGACCTACTAAATCCACGTGACCCACTTCAAAACATTCTGGCAAACATTTTTTCCTAGTTTCGTTAAGATTGGACCCTAAATGTGGCCTCTAGTGTGTTTAAACGCTTTTTCTAAGATTTAACAGTAACCTACTTTCTGACCCAACGTGACCCAGTTATAAACTCATCCAAGATTTCGTGCCATCCAAGATTTCGTGCACCATCCAAGATTTCGTGCAAACATTCTGACCAAGTCGAAGACTTTGGTTTTGTTTACCCTCGACTTTTACCTTATGGTATGTGGCGAGCTCCAGTACTTAAATTGTTTTAAATATTGGTATAGATTATGACAGATATACTGGGCTGTGGAGGAGTTTAGTGAATGTAAGTCTAAGAATATTTAAGACCTATAATATCTAAAATCATTGTTACTATAAATCTAGATGATTAAAAGTTTAATATAAGTTTGGAGACCACACTAAACTATGTATCAAGACCCTTTTTTTGAAAACAGTTAGGATATATTTATCACAGGTGTTTAAACATAAAACAAAAATTATATCACATATGCTTTATTATTTCAAAGTTTACATTACAGGTGTTTATTTTATTAAATAGTGAATATCACAGATGTTTGAACATCACAAGTTTTTTATTTTAATACAGATGCTTATTTTGAAATTTTTAACGAGTTTTTTGCAAGGTATGACTAATTCATGGAGGTTATTTTCTGTAATTATTTGCTCATCCATAGGAGTATATGTGCATGGTTTGTTGTATCAGTATTTTCTGACCAAGTTTGGTAAAGATTGGGCTAAAAATGTGGCCTCTATTGTCTTCATAACCTTTTATCTAAGATATGACCTAGTGACCTAATTTTTACCCCACATGCCCCAGTTACGAGCTCATTCAAGATTTCATGCAGAAAAAAACAACATTCTAACCAAGTTTGGTGAAGATTGGACTATACATATGGCTTCTAGTTTGTTCACAAGATTATTTTCTAAGATTTCACTTAGTGACCTACTTTTTGAACCCACGTGATCCAATTACGATCTCATCCAAGATTTTATGCAGAAAACCATTCTGAGCAAGTTAGGTGAAGACTGTGTTATAAATGGGGCCTCTACTGTGTTCAAAATTGTTTCCTAAAATGTTATCGTTTGTTCTAGTTTTTGATCCCAGGTGACCCAATAATGAACTAATCCAAGATGTCATGCAGACAAACAGTCTGACCACGGTTGATGAAGACTGGCTAAAAAACTGTGGCCACAAGCATGTTCACAACCTAAATTTTTGACTCCCTGATATCAGAAAAGCTCACATTGAACACATTGTGTTTAGATGAGCTAAAAAAGGTACATTACCAATAAAAATGTGTCATGAACAATATAAACACATGAAATGAACAAATAAAAGTGACACTAATATCAAACTGAATTAAATGTTTCTAAGTGCAATCATACAAAATACAGTTGCAAGCATAGGCTTTGGTTCACTCTTGTTAAGAACATTAACAACAGTATTTCTACAATAAAATATAGACAGTTACTTATCAACACAGCATGAATGGGATATTTTAATAAAAAACAAAGACAAAATAACGACAAAATACATATTATTTATCTGTTTTCACAATTATTTAATAATCAAATCCTGGGTTATTGTTTTTTGAGAGGTGGCCATTTATTAATTATGTTCTTCCTCTCCCACTAACAGGTAAATTGCATCCATGCAGCCATGGATACTTCTTTCTTCCAAGGCACGTTTTTTATAAAACATTAAGCTTGAGTTGAGAATATGTTTTACATGTGATAAACTTTACAACTTATAAAATGTTAAAAACAGACTGGTGCTGATTCTAAATTCACAATATTCATAAAAATATACTTAAAAACATAGAAAACTTGTACATCTTACCGTAACAATCAACAACAAAACAACTTCAACACTACATATTAAGTGTCTGGTAATTAAATGTGTCAAACATGTTCTAACCAGAGCTCAATCACATAGTCAAATGCTCTGCACAAGATAAACTAAAATCAACAAAATAACTTTGTATAAAGAGGACCAGATCAATGTTTCCTCTGCAAAAACTCAATATTTAGACAACCAACACCTTAAAACAAAGTTATAACTTGATATAATTTAACTCTATAATTAGGCAGCACCAAATGCAGAAACAAAATGCTTAAATTTAGACTTGTCTTGGAAGTCAGTTTATACTGGTCAATATTCAGATAACAATAAGCTTAGATTTAAGCCTTTCTACGGTTTATCTACCTAGCTTATTTATCTGTTTGACTTGTGGCTATTCATATGGAAAACAATATACATTTTGCTTGTGTTGGAATTCTGTTAATTGGTCAATATTAACCAACCAAGGGCATTTAAGATTGGTATACTTCTACTATTGTTTTAACATTGGTATATATTCCCATGGTTATAAAACATTGACATATGGACAATTTTGAAGCATCAGATGCTCAGGTCAAATCAAAATCAAAATTTACTAAAATCTTAACTGATTTTCAAATGATACTGGTCGAAGGTTTTAGTTAATTTTGTATTATTTCATCTCTGGCTAAAATTTAAAAAGAAAATGTTAAGCTTTATTTTGAATCAATTCTCTAGAATTATTTTGGTTGGATTAAAAATAAGCATTGTGACCAATCAGATTCTTGAGATAGTCTTGGACTCTATTTTCAAGATTTAATGACCACTATTTCATATTATTCGCATTCACATTAGTTCCCTCAATTTTTTGTTATCCTGCAGTCACAATTAACTTTAGCTGTCATTTTTAGCATATAGTACATTATTCACCCAGTCACGGAGTCCCTGTATTTCTGGTCTGGTGTAGATCTTAAGCCGCCTTGTTCATTCTCTGACCTCTTCATTTTAAAGTTCACCTAGCTGAAGGAGAAAAGAGAGAACACATTTTACGGGGTCGAAAAATTAGAAAATATTACCATTTTAAATGTGCCACATTTGACTCAGCCCCCATTGGCAGTGCTATGTGTATTCAGAAAAATCGCCATAGAAAAAGAATCAACCCATTCAAAGCCATCTTAAGTCGATTTGTTTATTGGGTTTATTGTCCCATAATTTGACGCAGATATCGTGCTGCCTTTATTATGTATAGCATGACATGAACACCAGGCATGATACCACATCCAGTCACATTATCCACAATGCATCAAACATTTATTTACGATACACCTGAACCATTATGTTCTCGCCACAGATGTTGCAAAGTTTTAACCCGACGGCTACTTCATGATGATGATAAAACAAATAAAACTAATTAATTGAACATACCAGATCCTCTGAATCCTCCTCATCCTCTGACTCTTCTTTCTTTTGAGACTCCTCTCTAGCAGTGAAATGATTAACCTCATCCGTACTTGCACCATCCATGCACTCTGATTTGGCAATAAGGCATAACCCAGCTGATGAGAATATAACAAAATATAAACATTTTATAAATAAAATATTAAAAATCAATATTAATATTAAAAATCAATACATAATAATAATATTGATAATGATAATAATTATAATAATAATAATATTAATAATAATAATAATAATAATAATAATAATAATAATAATAATAATAATAATAACAATTTTGATAATAAAGACAGGAGCTATTGGGCTAGACACTGTGCTCAACTCAAGTTACATGCTAACATGCTCTGGATAAGCATAAAAGCAACACAGGGGAATAACTCTCATATATAGTAAAAATACAGTTGTCATGCTCTTCAACCAATCTAATCACAAGCTATCTATATTCCCAATAAAACAAGTCCCTTTCATAGTGAACAATTTATGCCTCAGACATTAAATATTAATAAAGGGGAAGTTGTTACTGTACAAGTTTAACAAGAGTTATTGGTCAAGTGCTAACATCTTGTCTTATCACATGTAACTTCCAAATATTAGGTAAATCCTCCATACGGAAATAACACATATAATACTGAACCTTTTGCTTGCATTTTTTTTCCTATTTTGTTACATCACACTAACAATTATGGACATATGTGACATTTAGCTAATCTGGGTAGAATGACCAGCATACCAACATTTAACAGTTCTTTTGTTTCACTGTTAAATGTTTTATGGTATATACACCGCTCCTTGTACATTACTGCAGATAATTACGTAATTCAAAATGGCGGACTCCTACTCAGAAAGTTTTTTACTTGAATGCAATTTGGATTATTTCAACCCATGCATTGTTTGACGTAAATCCCGACGACTTCATATAACAAAAGTTTGACTGTAGTTAAAACAGAACCTTTTGTTCACAACCTAATAAGTAAATGGTTAAAGTGGTAGAATAAGTTCTACTTCAACAAACATTTCGAAGAAACAGCCAATTTAAACACAATTTTTACCAAAGATTTCAATCAGTTACTACTAAAAACCCACTAGATAACTTATTAAACCAATCATACCATTGCACATCTTGTCAAAGAAATCTCGCCTGGCTTTGGCTTTCAAAGTATCCTTGAATTCTTTGACAAATGTGTTGTACAACTTTGCTTCTTGCTTCTGAAAGACAACAGGAGGGATAAAATGTACATGCTACTATTTAAAAAAAATATAGGTTATATAAGCAACAATAGTTTATAAATTTTAAAAAAAACAACAACAATATTTTAAATGCAATTTTATTAATTAAAAACAAAATGTATTAACAGGAGCAGAACGATCCAAGCTGGCAGTAATAGTCTTTGAGTTCCAAGGATTAAAGAGTTTACCTTAATACACTGTTCTCTCAAGCAACGAACACAGTCCAATGCCTTCTCATAGAGCAGATCCCCAAAGGGGTCCAAAACAATCTGGCATATACGTTTCTGCATCTGCACACATGCTATGGGATGAAATAACCACTGGATCATTTCTAAATACGTGATTTTATTAATCTTAAACAGACTAGAGCACAACTCTCTTAGAAAACAAAAGCAAAAGTGTGTCCCCAACTATCCTTATCTCCATCAATTTAACGTATCTCTTCATAGAATATTCTGCTTATTTGCATTACTTCTAAAAGCGAGCATAACACAGAGAAATACTTATTCTTTTATCACTGCCCTAGAACTTATTTTTAAATTTTGTTTACTTTCTTAAATACAGTGAGCGGCGTAATTATGTTCAATTAAGGAATGTCCAGCAATATTTGACCAAAGAACCAAGACAACAGTTGTCTATAGAATCACAGACGCATTGCAAATCAGCAGCCAGACCTAACATCAAGGCTCTCGCCCAGACTGGACCACAAACCAATGGATTGAAGTTAAATAAGTCAGAGGACTTACAATCTGACTACTTTACTTTTGAACCGCAGGTGTCCTAAAAAATCTACATTTAGAAATACATCTCAGCACCATGATTATAGTGATTATAGTGTCTATATATTCTGGTAAATGAAGACCCAAGAACAATTTCTGGGTAGAACCACCAGCCCACTGCAGGTCAGTCTTACTCCCCAACTAAGACTCGAACCCATGCAGTGCGAATCTGTGCAGTCTTAGTATTTATCAATCTGCAATTCTAGCCCTGAACAACAGAATCCCTTTAAAATATATCAATGACTTTTTTAAGCAATAATAGGATGTTAACGCTTAAAATGCTAGTAACTACAAATCCTACTGTAAATGAACTGGGAATGAATTTGGGTTTATTGCCTCACCAATCGTTTTTTACATTTACAGAGAAATGCATGGCATAGTTTTGCCGATTACCATCAATTTAAAACTTTTCAAACAGTCATGATAAATTTCCCATTTGAAAAATTTCATTGAAGAAAGTTGTTTTAGATGATGTGAGTACAGTTCTAGAGACCTGGTGTCTTTCTACACACATAGTAGCAGGCAATTATTCCACTATGATCAAAATATCAATTAAACCAAGTCAGTAATTTCAATGAAACATTTTTACAATTTTATGCAATTTTAATGAAACAATGGCAGACACTTTAATAAAACTATATACAGTGTATGTATGTAATTTCAATGAAATTACGTCTGTTATTTCAATCTAATAATGCATCTTATTGAAATTAAACAATGTTTGATGGAACACTATATCTAATTGTAATAAAATAATCTGACGGGCAGTTCTCACCTTCTTTAAACGTATTCTCATCTTTGCGACTGATGATAGTGATAAAATCCTCCACAGGTGATGTTGAACCAACCTGATGATGATAATGGTAAAAGTAATATTAATAATAACAATAAGACAATAATAGCAATGTTACTAATAATAGTAATAAGAATATTAACAATAGATGTTCATAAATCAATTCTCACGCTACCCTGTTTCATCCAATGACATAAAAAACATGTTCAACGTACCCTAAAACCAAACGGTGTCAATTTCTCATTACTGCCAATGTGTTAACCAACTTTGAGAGTTGAGGGCTCATGTGGTCTCGAGACATTAATTGGAGAATAAAATGCTTAAGGTCACTGCGACCACGACCTTTGTGCCACTGACCTCATAAACAATATGGTTCATCGACTCATTAATACAAATATCAATATCAATATCAAAATTGAGGATTGTTAGCTTATGCATATATAAATTGAAAACTATAATCATGTTTAAGACCTTGACCTTTGAAACACTTACTCTAAACTAATAAGAGTCATCCACTTATCTTGACCAATGTTCTTAGAAAGGTTGACGACTGATCTGAAAGTAGTGGCCTTATGACAGGCAGACACAATGCCCATCTTCTTTTGGCAGTTTGTCATAATCAAAATATCTAAGATGCTAGTATTGATAATTCTCACGCCATAATTTAAAGTGATGTCGATTGGTTTTCAATGTAGGGTTTACCTTTATCCTAATTCATATGTCATAAAATAGTATTAACTTGAATTAGAGTTCTGCTGTAACTCTATTAGAATACCAAAAACAATGACATGAAACAATGGCATTAAACGTGTACCTGTACTGGTATATCATTTTAAGAATGTAATTGTAATTGATTCGACAACATTATATGTGAAGAAAGAAAACTTAACCAATACACTTCAGTAGTACTAACCTCAGTTACGTTGGCCTTGGCCAGTTTCTCCATCCCTCCATCCAGACTAACATCCATCTTGATTTTCTTACTGGATGGCTCTCCTTCAGCATCACTGTACAAACATATTAATATGTCTTAGAATATCACAAATATAGACTTCATACATACTTTATAGTGATAAAGTGCCACCTTCACTGTCCATAGCATGCAGTGAACACCTGCCATGAAACACTCACTCAGTCACCATATCCTGACACTGGGTCAACCAGTAGTGGAAGTACCCTTGCTTGAGCGTTAGCAAGGGAGCTATACCACTACCATTTGAAAAGACGTTGGTATGTCACGGTCCGGTAGTTGCTGCTGTCTCTAAGAAAGAACCATTGGCTAACAAACTAGGTCAAGCTTAATTTAACAGTAAGAAATTACCATAATGCTGGCGGATTAGTGCAACTAAAGTATGCTAAACCCTCATAATCAACGTCAAAGAACTCAATGCTTAGATTATTGGCTGGGCAGAAAAAAAAGCAACTTTAACATTGCAATATGAAAACACATATTCTGCTGGAACGGGAACGTGAAAGTCAGTAAAGATCAAAGGGGCATAACTTGTGACAGAAAAGTGTAATGGCAAATTCATATCTTTATACCAGGAAAAATATCTATATATTCTTTTCAACAATCTTCATACAGGGCCACCCAAGGAACATTTATAACTAATATCAAGGCTCCTTAAGTTTCTGAAAAGAAGATTTTTAAAGTTTGCTCTAAGCTGCCATGTTTTCTGATAGATCAAAATTCGTTGAACATTGTTTTGTTCCCCAATGCCCTATGTAGATTCTTAGGAGGTTTGGTTCAATTTGATCCTGTGGTTTCAGAGAAGATGTAAAGAATGGTGATGGATGTGTGATGTATGACGTTGGATGCTAGATGCTGGTTGATTACAATAGCTCATACTGAGTATAATCTCAAGTGAAAATATAAACCAAACTCCCATCCCCAGAAATAAAAACCAAAGGAATTCATTCCTCACCCGTCCTTGAACATATCTTCCCCTGTCCTTTCCTCTTTCTTCTTGACGACCGTCAGTTTGAATAAGCCCTTCACCTTATTTAGACTGTCGCTACATGCGGTCAGCACTTCCTGTGGGGGATGAAGGGACTGGGAGATCAGTGGGGAAATGTCTGGCAGGGGGTCCTTTGGGTTCAAGACACGATGTAGCAGGCACTGTACAAAACAATTGGTTTTATTTCTTGATCTGTTTTGTACTTATCTCAAAAAAAAAATCAACCAACTTATAAATGAAGAAATGTGTATGCTTGAACAGGAGATGTTTTGTATGACTATGAAAGCACATCTTGCAGGACATAGGAAAATACACAACTAGTACCAGAGACCATGTTTAAATGAGAAAGGCGTAATATAAAGCAAAGTTAAAGTTCGTTGTGATTAGTTTACAGTTTTTGACAATGCAGTTACTGAAATTATAATGGGCTTTAACAAATATGGCATCAATATTTGTACCAGGATTATGGGAAGCATAATTATGATTTGTGTGTATGTGTTCTTAAGACCCTGGTTGGACTCCATTTCTGCCAAGATAAACGAGCTTCCCTTACCTCTCTTGAGACTTAGATATACTGGGACATATGCAGTGAAGGGACCATACTTACTTCTGAGTGTCAACATATAAAACAAGAACACCATATTACCTGATAAAGCCGCTGAAAGTAAGGATTGAACTTAAGCTTCGGCTTCATCAACTCACAGGGCTGGTCCTTTTCATCTCTGAAATACACAAGTAAATTATTCTGCAACGAATACTTACTTATTTAATGTTGAGAAAATCATAGCAGCTAAAAATAGCACAGGCGGAATAAAACAAAAATGATTGATAATAAAAAATTACAGGTTCCATTTTTTTACAATATTATCATTTGAATGCTGCGGAATTTTAACTGTATACCTGACTGTGTATTGTTATATATCAAATCAGACGTACATAGAAATACTTTACATCACACTTAAGACAGGAGTTGTCAGGTGGGCAGGTCCCGGTGTGAAGTTTCTTATTCTATACTCATTGCAATAACAATTAATACAAAACTGATCGCAATAGCTCAGATGGTAGAGCGTCGGCTTGCGGATCGGGAGGTCGTGGGTTCGAACCCCCGGCCGGGTCAAACCAAAGACTTTAAAGTTGGTAGTAGTGGATTCCCTCCTAACGCTCGGGGCTAAGGGGACAGCATAACGCCTGACTCGTCGGTGTTAGTACAATAATGGACCGGCCGGGTTCAGTCACTGGGCACCTCATAAGTGCCCCTGTGCTATAATAATAGAAATTTCGCTGCGCAGTATTGGCAAAAGTGCGGGCTAATCCCAATCCCAATCTCTCACAAAACTTATCAAACAACATAAAACATGTCTTCAGTGACTATGCTTGCTAGCGGGTCAAATAAGCCTGGGCTTATTAGTTAAATAGGCATTGGAAATTGAGGCTGCCAGAACTACTTTCAGAAAATAACTCAGTTTATTTGCTTAATAATACCGACCAAGAACATAACATCATAGACTAAGTATAACTGTTAATAGGGGAGATGGCTTTAAAAGAAAAAAAAATACAAGCATTTTTCCAGCATTTCAAATTTGTCCACGAAACTTCCAGTGTGATAAACCTAAGATAATATGTTTAAGCCGACTGACACCATGTGTGTAGTAAATGTGTATGGGAATATAAATCTATTCTAAAACTAATACTAGTTTTCAAATAAATGAACATATTACTATAAAATTATGCTCCATTTTACATCAGTAAATTACACTATAGAAGCTAAAAGCACAAGTATGTTTTTTTATTTTCGTTGTTTAGATGGATATGTCATGTTTTTTTGATACCTCATTCTGTCAATATAAGTTGGGTCATCTTCAGAGCACACTTTACAATCCATGACCTCTGCAGCAGAAGTTAACTTCTAGACAGTTAGTGCGTATGGTATGAAAAACTAATTCAAATCTCATCTATTTAACCTGGCTGATATGCACCCAACGGTTTGGTACAGACACCTGCAAAATGTACTGAAAAACTGATAGCTGTTTGTACTCTTTAAAATAATTTATAGACTAGTTTATGACTTTTGGTCCTAATGAGTTAAGGGTCAATCCATGTTCTCAATCACCTTCCGGCTGTACTAAGATCCATATTAGTGATGAGATCATCAACAGCTGACAGCTGGTCATCTGGAAATAAACAAATACATTATGATAAATCTAAGGTTGCATGGTGTAATTTATCCATAGTAACATCAAACTGAAGTTTATTTTGATTTTTGTATCTAAATCACACCAAATAATTATGGTAATTATGTTAACATCCAGCAACTACTGACAGGGTCAGACATACATATCTAGGTAAAGCCAACAACACAGTTCAACAGGAGGTCTATCTCTCATCTCTTATACAAGATTTTGCCTCAGCAAGAGATCTAGGGATAGTAAGTCAGAGACCAGCATTTGCTAATTGAAACTTTAAATTTCAATGCAAACATGAGCTATAAGATTGGAAATGTATTAAAATTAATAGTTTATATAATTAAAATTTAGCAAACACAACATCCATTGCCCATGATTAATTAAGTTTATAAAATGTACATGACACCAACTGTGCCAGTACTTGTAGCTTTGTTGATTTATTTTAGTTGCCCTAAACAAATATATTTTAGATCTTATAATGGCCACATACTTGAAGGTTTGAACGTCTTGTTAATAGGGTTCTCTTCCTTTAAGGGCAGAGATCCGAAGGTAAACTGTCGTACATCTTCACTGAACGGCAGTTCAAACCAGTATAGACAAAGCTGGGACAACAAAAGCAGTAAAATATGAAGTGAACAGAAATATTTTCAAAGGTTACAAAACAAGCAGGTAAATGAGCTGAGAATAAAGGCAAAATACCAAGGTTATCAAAGCAGCTTATAAAACATTGCTTTACTGAGTAAGATTAAAAAATAGTAGTTTTTTTTCTATTTACAAATACGGACATATTAATTATGTAATTAATGTGCAAATAATTGTGTAATAAAGATACAATTTATAACCTTTAGTAGTGTCTTATTTCAATATTTATATTCCTTATTTTATAACCTGTACATTCAATGAAATTCTAAATATGTTACCTATTTCCAGGATTGGCCACACATACTGTGACTATACTGCAATAGGATTAAAGTGCATTATTGCAATAAATATATCATTGGTTTTGACACAAATCTGATCTAAACACATATAACAAGCCCTGATTGGCTGCAGAAGACCCCAGACAATTGTTTATGTTAAAGTACTGACAAGTATGTAAACAAAACCTAGAAAACAAACCCACTATATCACCTTTATATTGAGTTTCAGGCAGCCCACCCTTGGGTTGAAGCCGTCATCGTACACGCGTCTCACGATGGCTACCATGTTGGTCTCATATAGGGCTTTGATCAATGATGACAATGCTACTGCAGCTGCCTAAACAAAGGTAAACACTAATGAGAATGATGTTCTTTTTGTTTTGATACAAACAATGTTTGTGTTTTATTTTAATTGTGAATCCTTAAGACCCAACTTATGGTCCTATTGTATAGCTTTTTTAATGAATGAAGACCCCTTGACAATGTTCTGTTTGAACGAAACGAGGACTGCTGGTCACTGTTAAAAGACCTTCCTACATAGAAGATTTCATCCCCAACCAAGACCCAAACTCATGTTGTGAGTGGATGAGAGGCTACAAGCTTATAACATTACCAATGCACCCCTTTATCATATGTGCATTGTACCTTGACAAGTATAGCAATTACTGCAACATACAGCAGGCTGTCAACCAGGTCTTCTTCAAAATATATGAGGAATATAAGACCTTTTTTTATGAAAGCCAAGTCAAAGACTTAGTCCCATGTGGTGATGGACCAATTATGTAACAAACCTCAAACCTCTCTGCTATACGTGCAGATGTTAATTTGGTTGCATTATGTACTTTTAAAAAAAAAATTGCTCAAAATGAAACCACTTTCCTGTATGGTTCAAGTTTGTTTGTTTTTTAAATACATAGCAGCGACCAATTATGATCATTATAGCAGCATCCAGCTTCTTTGTGGAGGAAGAACCCAGACACATGTCTGGATAGAACCACCGGCACACCGCAAGGCAGCTGAAAGACCTTCTCAATTTAAGTCCTTTGCCCCGAACGGGACTCTAACCCATGTGGTAAGTGACTAAGCAGTGTATGTTTCAAGTTTATCTGAAATCAATACACCAGAGCTATATGTGTGGGTCTATGATTTAATGATGAAGACCTCTCGCCAGATTGTAGGTTCCAGGATGAGCAAGACAATTAACTGCACATTACTCCAGGCACAAAGTACCTGAGTACTGGTTCTACCCAGAAAGAAGGCAGGTGAAAGAGAGTAAATTAATTTGAATGAACTCGTTTCCTAATCAACTGCAAATGAGTAGGTTAAAACTAAAAACTATAGATTCATCTGAGTTTGTTACCATAGTGTAATAAAAACAATATTAACATATCTGCAGCAAGTGGTAAAATATTATATTTATATTCTATTTAGACAGAGACCAATCGCCTGTCTGTAAATCCAAAATCAATACTCCTTTCCTATTTAGATCTATCTCCTTTTTGTACCATTTAATTGATTAGACCAACCTACAGCTAAGAGCTGATTTCCTTGTATATTCAACTGACAGTAAGAAAAGGAAAGACAACAGTCTCAAGAATGAGCCAGCTTTAGCACACATTTGCACATCCCATCTACAGCAATATAACAAGCTTAGTCTATGCATATAGAACGCGTGATTATCATAGGGTCAGTTTACCTCGTCTTCTTTCTCTGCCACCACTACCATGGTGCCATCTCCCATCATCTCATGTCTCTTTACCTGGAAATAATTAGTTTTTGTTCATACAACATACAGCTTCAGAGAGACAAAATTTATTATTTGTTTTCTTCATTACATTTACTGCTCCAGAGAGGCAAAATGTATAATTTGTTTTGCACATTATATTTACTGCTCCAGACAGCCAAAAAATAATGATCTGTTTTTGTTCTTAAGCTTTACAGCTCCAGACAAAATTTATGATTTGGGTTTGTCCTTTAGATTTACAGCTCAAAACATTGGGGATTTTTGTTGATGAGATTTACAGCTCCGGACAGGCAAAACTGATGATTTTTATTTTTTTTACATTGTCAAATTGAAAGACTACTAACTTTTTCTGCTACTAAAATTTTGCTATGCAACTTACATCATTCTGGCATGTTATTTAAATTTACTTTCTTAACTAATGACTGAGCTTTAAGAATAGAATAAGAATATATGACAAAGTCCTATGAGTATTGCAACCATTATTATACCAAACTCCGAAAAGGCGCATAACAAAGGTATTTCACATGCAAGCCAAGCGAAAAGTAATAACAAATTTCTGATGAGTCATTTAAGGAAAATAGCAAACCCGACAGTAAGCGCCTTGGAAGGGTCAGTCGGCAATATGGACCGACTGGGGTGCTTAAACCGGTTTTACAGAGCTCTAACCTTGCACTTCCTGACGAGTTTTTCAAACGCAAGCAACGAAAAGAAAACGATATATTTGAAAACAAAATGTCCATGCGCTGATATTTTCTATACGTTATGACGAAAGTAGTAACGTCATCGAAAATAATGTCCACAAAGTGTTCAGAAAAGGAATATGGTATTATTTCGATTTGAAAAACAACACAAAAATGGTTGACCACAAATAAAATTAAATTTCTGAATCATGAACAAACATGACCAGAGACGAATAAATGGTTGTAGCATCCTGTTCATGTGAAGATGGAATTGAAGAACCAAAGTTCAATGTCCATCAAAGGAAATACACGTAACAATCCTTATAGGATGAATTAAATGACAACATAGATTACATGCACGGGGAGATTTTTTACGACCGCCACACTGCACAAGTAACATTGTTGTGATCATGAATAAGAATATATGACAAAGTCCTATGAGTATTGCAACATATACCAAACTCCGAAAAGACACATTCAAATCAGGTCAGTCTTGGTATGCTATTATAATAAAGAATATATTAAAAATACCATTTATCACATAGAATGATGTGTATTCATTTAGTTACACCCACTCAAGTCAGTTATCCAGAGGCAAATAGTCACTGACGAGACGTCGTTTACAGCTTCAACATCGTTTCCCATAGTGAAATATCCATACTCTTTATTTTTTGGCTCTATTTGGAAACAGCTGAATTTAAAATTGAATCAAAAATAGAATCCAACAGAGCAGAGCCTCTTTTTTGTACTGTTTCATCTAATGTGTTTAATATGTTCAGTGTTTAATGAAAACTTATGTCAGATTCTCTATATATTATTTTGTATAGTAAATGTGTTTATTTAAAGGGAAGCAAAAACCATCTAAAAAAGTCAATCTTCTCCTGTTATGAACTTAATAATTTAAAATCCAGAACATGTTAAATAATATCTTAAGGTAAGATGTTTTTGATTCTTACATTTTTTGCCTCTGAGTGAAGCCCAGCACCTGGAAGCATTTTTCTGATTTATCTGACTCATTGTTTATGCCTGATACGGTAACGGGCATGTTGCCATAGAAATAACCTGCAATAAAAATCACATTAAACCTGGTATCCGACAGTATGCCTATAAAAATACATGTAACAATATCTTATGTCATTATTTTTACAAACTGTTTTTCAACTACACTTGTCTACAAATAAAAGTACTGACAAGATTGACACTTGTGAAATAAATTGCAATAATTGTTAATTCTTCATAAATATATAAATAAGCAGAATGGAAATTTCTGCTAAAAACAGATATCAACATTAGAGCGAATATGATATAATGTATCACATTAGTCAGTAGTCATGTGGTTTTCTTAGTTTAAAAATAGCTTTCTGTGCAACAAGGCTTAGATAGGAAATACTTGTTTGTAATGACAAATATGTTGTTCCACTGTTTACATAGATGTAGGACATCAATAAGCAGCATTTCACAGGAATTTTTAGGCAACCATAATTAAAATGTTGGTTGAGAAAATAAAACAGAACCACAATGTAGGATACCACCTTTAAGTTAACATTAAAGATTTAAGATCAAACTATGAGTGTGTCCGTGTGATCACAACAAAAAAAAAATATGAAGAAACTACACTGTAATGACATAGAGACAAGAGTGTGAGATAATATTAACTGCCCTTGAATCTTTGACCTTGTTATCTTCAACCACCTTAGTTGCTTCACCAGTGTTCTTGTGGCACATCCTCTTCATAACCACATATAAACCAATATAATGTAAAAATAAATCACTAAAATCTGTACCTGGGATATATATAATCAAGGACATAACATCTAGTCAAACTTCCACCATCTCCTTGATATCCGAAAAGATGATAGTTTAACAACTTTTGACAAATGACAAACCTCTTGATGAGGTATGTAAAGCGGACCATGTGGTTCTATGTGGCTGGTCTGTCTGTCCATCTGATCCTGAGTTCAGTTTTCTGCTGGAATTGTCCAAGACTAAGTCTTCCTTGACCTACCTGCCGTTATGCAGCCAGCAAACAACATGCTTGCAGCTGTGTTGATAAACTATGTGTCCCTTCTACTTGCCCATGCCAGCTCAACCATATTGTCCATAAGACCACTGTGATTTCTTTAATTCCAAACTAACAAAATAAACGACAAACCTTTTTCTATGCCTTGTTTATTCACCTCCGTCTCGTCATCATCATTCCTGTGGTATGTCCTGGTCATGACCACCTCCATGCTGGGGTTCTTCGCATACAAATTCTTCCATGACTGCTTCAGCTTGAAGTCTTTGACCTGTAAATCACACATAAGCAAATAATAAATTAACTAAGGTATTTCTTCTGTTTTTACAACTAACTTTTAGAATTGCAGAAAAGAAAAATGAAGGCACTCGAGAGATTAACAGGAAGTTAATTAAGGCACTCAATGTTTTTAAATGAAGTTAAAAAGTCAAGTAAAACATTAATGAATGTCTACAAGTTTACAAATGTTACAAAGTAAAAAGACTTATTTCAGCCACTATTACTATTACCCTCACATATCCATTGATAGGTATCTTGAGATCGGGTCCCACTTCAAGGAGACATTTCCAGGCAGTGGGTCGTACCTGTCGTGACTGGAAGTATGACAATGCCGGCCTTCTCTGGAACATTGCATTACGTGACATATTTAACGATTTAAATCTGAACTACGTGGTAAATCATAATGCTCTAAACAAGAGACAGGAAAAAGAACTTTCCTCTGAAGCATTTACAGAAATAACCCCAAGGTAATAATCTTTGAAAAAGTTCATGCAGTCTCTTTTTATGTTATACCCCTTTATGAGATGTTTAGACCATATTAATTAATAAATAACACATACAATATCATTAAAATGAACATTAATTATATGATTTAAATAATTAAAATAACTTACTTAAGTATTACTGACTACGGATTCTCATCTGACCAATCAGAAATCATTTTAAATGTGTGAGGCAAAGATCTGTTTCAATGAAACTTTTGGCCAGATTTCAAATTTCACTAAATCCAAGCAATCACATGCTTGAGAATAATCTGAATATCTTTGTTATGTGCTTTGTAACTTGGAGATGTGGTGCTTGAGAATAGTCTCCAGATTTTTATATTCAATGTTGATGGCCTTTATTTGTCCCCATCCCCCAAGCAAGAATGTATACTATATACAAACAATAGCACCGTAAGGCAGAGCAAAACACTTCTGTCATTTGAGCAATTTGAAACAAACTGATGTACACTCTTGTGCAATGCAGTATGACAAAGTTATGGACTGCACTCTGGGTTAATGCAAGAAAAAAATCAAATTTAAGTAGAATAACATAAACAAATATCTTTAATCTCCCAAACTGCCATGCTCCTGTGCACTGTTGTGAAAAGCACTTAGGCATTTTTGTGGACTACAATCAGGGAGAAGGGGAATAACATCAAATATACACAAATTTACATGAGATTAATGCCATTTCACTAAGAGCAGAGTGATGATAGCTAAGATTATGTAGCAGTATGGTCCAGACAAACGTCAAGTAGGAAGATTGAATTGAGTGGAATAACTCCCGAACGCCCACCCACCCATCATGGTTGATACCTTAACACGTTCTGTCTTTGACGGGCATATAAAAAGTATACACAAAAGTCAACAAATCATTTTTATGACCAATGTTTATTTTTTTGTCAATGATTTTGAAACGTTCACACACTAGCATACAAATGCAAAAAAACAGTGCTTAAATTAAACCTTGTTTGGATTTACAGTTGCTGCCTATGATATGTAAACTTTTCAGCACATGACTCATTTTGATATGAAATGCCGCTCTCCTTAGGCCCTGCTACTCTTCCCCAAAACCATAAAAACTGGTTTGGATTCGAAACAAGTCCAAAGTTTTCTAATCCATGGTCAAGACTTATAAAAAGTTGAGGAAGCATTTGATCTATAAAATGTCTGTAAGACTCACTTGAAGGTGTTGCACTTGCTATCGACCATTTCTAGGATACGTTTAATCATTTTCTCCCCATCTCTCTGTTGTGGAGTCTTGGGCTTCCCCCCACCATTACTGGCACCTCCCGCATCCCTACAATCACCATCATCATCAAGATTAGGTCCGCTGAAAATACCATACTAAATAAATCATACTTATCATCACAAATATAATTATCACCTGCTTAACCCTCAATCTTTTACAAATGTGAGTTTCAGACGCGTATCGGACATGATATATTCACAGTGACCCTAACTGTGTGTTGGATTGTATTTCCCAAAGCAAAAGGAAATAAGCTTTCCAGCTAACGTTTACATACAGTCTTTACATACAGTTTATCTATAGTTATACCACCTTTATTACTGGGGGTCGGCAAGGTCTATACCCACCAGTGTCAGCTGGAAGTTGTCAAATGCACATAATTAAGACTTTTTTTAAACAATCAAATTATTGTTATTATTGGTTAAGGCATCCCTGCAAAATGTATTATAGATTTACCTGAGCCAGCAGATAAGTTAGAAGTTCTCTCCACATAAACTGTGCTACCAAAGATAAGGGTGTTGTAGATTAAAGGTGGCAATCTTAACCCTCACTCTTATCCGAAGTTTTGCTTACTCTAATCTCTAACTCTTAACTTGCTAAGCAGCAATTGAACAGGCTCAGGAAAAAGTGTAGATTCATATAAGCCAATCATGACTGGTAGCTATGACATCAGGATCCAAACCCCCCTATTTGCTTCATGTAGTAATTTGACCTGCATTTTATGCACAAAACATAAAGGTTCTCATAGGTTTTTTAGCATGATAAAGGTTATTATAAATTGTGTTACAACGTAACACTTTCATGGTATGGAGTACTTTCAATACAACAAGATACACTGCATTTCTTACATGATTTTGAGTTTTGTGCCGCTGCCCTTGAGGCGGCTGATGATTGTATCCACCTGATCACCTACAAACTCTCCACCAAGGTCCGTCATCAGGATGATGCGCTTTGAGACAAGTCCTTTCTTTCCTCTGAAACAGTTAAAAGTGTCTTATGTTACAAGAGCAATTAAACAAATTACAATGCTCTTTTCAGGTTTAAATCTTAAAACTTTCAGTTTGTTAATAATTTAGTAGAAAGTTAAACTTTAAAACCGTTGCTTGTGTCATTGTTGTTTACTATAATTTCAAAAATATTTTAACAACCTCGAAATTAAATATTTTCTCACCAAGATACACTCTGAAAAATTTGAAAAATCAAGAATCAACGAAGTGTCTCAAAAGGACATGCCATTTAATGTTAGTACAGGCCAAATGGGCTTAGAGTGACATTTGTTTCAACATTTATTTTTCGTTGTTGACAAGTGTTAAAAAATAGATTATGACAACAACTACTCACTGTAACTCATTCGTCAGGTGATCCATGGCTACAACAATGCCATCCATGACTAAGGGTACAATGTAAGGAAACAGGGAGCATTCACCAAACTGGGGTCTAAATATTTGTTTACCTTACACAGCCATCCAAATAAAAGTGTGTTTTTTTTAATTATTCTAAACAAAACCTGGGCTTGTCATCATGCTATGCCTGGGACCTACCAGCTACCTAATAAGCTACAATTGCAAGTATAACCACATTTTTAATCTTCAGCTCCTAAGGATACAATCAGCTGACACATCGCTTGGTTTGATGTTGTTTTGAATCAGCTGCAGAAAGTCAAAAGTTACAATCCCAAGAGGGTAGGCAATGGAAATGTTCTTATAAGTACTGCCAACCGTCGGAGGGGTGGCTGTATCAGCTCTACCGATCAGGATCAGGGCGACCTCGTCATTAGATTCAGCAAATATCTGTAAGTGAACAAGAAATCTAAGACTAAATGCTTGAATCATAATAATACACTAATAATACTACTAATAAAAAAAAACTCTAGTATATTGTTAGTTGTTTTTTTTAGCATGATAGCTTACATTTAAAAAGACAGGAAAATACTAACCGTGACACACACACACATGACCAGTATACTGATAGGCCTAAAAATTGCAAAGTTGCATGTTTAAACTGCTAAGCAACATATGCCATCTATAATTAAACTCGGTGTTACACACTCATGCTATTAGTTCTTTTCTATAAGCTAAAGAAACAAAAGTTAGATTGATTCAAGACAGAATGAATTGTGGTCTACAGTACTGATACAAGTAATGTACGTAAAAACAAATTATCATACATTATCACATGGTCATGGGTAACATTGTACTTATATATGAAAATTATGAAAAATTATGCACAGCAGTCTTTTCTTCCAATATTAGAACAAGTATGACTGCATTATTTTATTTTTAAGTGCATGGTTTCCTTGTAATTTGTTGTTATTGTTTTTTTCTAAATATTCTTCTCACATGCTGGTAGTATACCTTTCTTTGTAGAATCTTGCTGATGGTCTCACACGCCGTATCCAGTGAGGAGGCTGTCCCAGGTGGGGTCTGGGCCATGGAAGGTCCCACATCTAAGACGATAGCAACTGCTTTCTGAAAATAGTGCAAACAGCTTGTTTCTTCTTTGCCAACTTCACAACTTTTTTCTATTACAAATTTCTGAAATAAGTGTAATGGTGTCCATGAAAATTTTGCCTCTTCCATTTAATCATGATTTAGTTTCTGCCTTGCTTAATTGTAAATATAACATTTCAGTTAATTAGATCATTTGCAAGTGTAAGCAATTGTTAATTCAACTTAATAAGATACGTGCTAAGCTTATTAGCTTATTGTAACTCATTCCTCAGGTGATCCATGGCTACAACAATGTAAGGCATTGTACTTATTACTCTCTTAGTAATAGTAGAAGTAGTATGTAAGGGTGAAATTAGAGTTGGTAGTATATTTATTCTAACCTATGTTCATCTCTACTTTGGGGCTCATATCTTCTAGATTTTTTTAACTACACCAAAACATAGAACATATTTGCTTTTTGCACACTCTGGTTAAAATGATGTTTTATTTGAGGAATATTAAAAATGGGCCACCAGAAGAGAAGACTATCAATTAAAAAGTGAAATATACTAGTTTAGAAAACCATTAGTTTTGAAATCATTGAACAAAAACAACAAATTTGACTTAAGTGCTTATTTTATGGAACATAGATGTTTGGTAGCAGAAGGCATAGGTAACAGGTAAGCTGGAGATCATTTTACGTGTCCAGGAAATTTTAAGTTCTTATATTGAGGAAACAACATGGCATAACACAATTTAATAGATAGTTTCCATGTGATGTCATAGGCACTGATATGACAGGTAAAAAAATACAACCAAAAAAGATACACTGTTCATTTTGTTAAAGGATGAGCCAATAATTTTAATTATGTGTATTAATTCTTTGTGCATTTATCAATTTTAAAATTATTGTAATAAAAATATGAATTTTAAGAGCTTTCAAATGGTGTATAGCTTTTAAATTTTAGGACCACAAATGAAGAAATTACAAGAAAATAAAATGTACGCTTCAATACAATTCACATAAAAACCCCTTGATGTTACCATCAAAGATGGCTGACAAAATAAGGGATTTTCACTGATGTAGAAACTATCTATACACTTGTTGTTGACTTCCAAAATGAACATCAATATGTCTAAAGCTTACAAATAACAAGTGCATATGAATGCTTTATTCCAGCCAAATTCAGTGACAAAACAGATCACTAATTTGGTGTCATTTTATGTTGTGTAGCCAAATATGGTTATTTAAAAAAAATATGCTCGTAAAATTAAACCAGTTAATTTCTTCCAAATGAACAGTTAATAACTTTGAAATAAAATATACACATTTTAACCATTCAAATTTATAATGCTTTAAAGTAGCATAATGACAATGTGTTGCAGTTCACAATATAAAATTAATAAAACATGTTTTCCTGTTTTTTAATTCATCCAAAAACAGCAGCACAGCTGTATGAAAACCTTATATACACCTTGTAGTTTGTTAACATTTCACAGCAGAACTATTGTACTGCTTAGCAAATAAATACAAATGCAATGAAACAGCTCTTTTGATTTTTTTTCAAAATTCAAAAGATCAAGCATGTTTTTACAGCATTTATTTTAACCTCGGTGGCATGTAGTTCAGTAGATCCTTGCCTTAAAAATCATCGCATAAATGCTTATTGTTCACGCAATTAACAAAAAATATAAAGAACGCAACAACAGCACCTTTAATTACCAATCAATTTTATCACACTCGTACTTTAAATTGGTAAACAAATAGCTAAGCAGAACTGATTTGATGTGCTAATTGCTAAAACTGCTGTTTCGCTTGTGATTGAAGATTTATAATATTTGAGACTTCTGAACAAAAGTAAAAGAAAGAAAAAAAACAGTTATTGTGTTTGCGTTAAACAAGTGTGATTTATGTAAAACTAAAAGACAAATATGTGATGAGGTTACTCGTCCAGGGGGAATGAAGCTGTAATTTCTATTGCAATGAATCTTTGGCAATTAATTCATATACTTCTATTTCAACATATTTACTAAATAAAACAGCACATGTTGCTTTAGTTGCAATGTATTAGGTATATTTCGCTAATCAAAGTCATGTACCAATTAAATGGTATTTATCATATTTGTATACTCTTCACGGCATTTGTAAAATGTCTTCTAATTATCAAAAGCTGTAATTTCTATTACAATGAATCTTTGGCATTTACTTCATATACTAATATTTCAACATATTTACTAAATTAAACAACACATTAATTTCAATGTTTTAAGTGTATTTCGGTAATCAAAGTCTCTTTCGGTAAACAAGTGTCTTTCGGTATTCTGTACTGTAGCACACGCACCATTCGGTTGAAACTACGTTCGTTTTAACGAATGACATGCATAGACAGTCATATATATATATGGTCGTTTATATTAACATTATTACTTAGCAAATCTCTGCAAGGTAAAGTTTAAAAAGATGCGATATTTAACGTAAATATCCAATTTCAACAAACATATTACAAAAACAAACCTCGTTTGCCGCCATATTGGATTATAGCGATATGTTTCGGCACTCGCATTCTTCGGCCCAGAATTTGGGTTTACTCAAATTAACATTACGCTCGCGGGTAGATTGCTCCGCCCACCGAGTCACGTGACCCACTATCTGATAACCTTGGACATCTTATCGTCGATCGGGTCAATACTCTATTGTCAACGGTCCTACTAAACACTGCAAAAGACATGCAAAGACACACAGAGACATGCAAAGACACAACAAAGACACCACAAAGACATAAACAACGATTTTAATGTATATATGTATTCATATATTACATAATATATATCAACAATTCGTTGATAGGGGCATAAATAACAATAAACATGTGTCAATACAATTCACATCATCTCCAATGAAAATATTATTGTATGTACTAAATATTGTGTGTGTTACTTGTATGAAAAATTCAATGTAAGATATGAACATTAAAACATAAATTACAAAGCATGACCAATGTATTATCGTTTGTGAGCGAGATATGTCAAATAATTTTGACTGCTTTGAAAATAAACACAATTTAAGCGATAAATGTTTTCTATGTTGTGTCGGTAAGAAAATTGAATAACACAGGTGCAGTTGAAAAGAATGTGTTGAAAATTGAAGTGGTTATTATTTGTCTTGATCAAAACATATAATTAACACCTAATGTGGAATATCCATAATAACAGAAGCGGGAGGTTTAAAAATTAAAGCAATACATTTCGCACCTATGCGGCATCTTCCTTGTTGAAAGGTAAGTGGAGCAAACTTCTATAATTATTGCATTTAACACCAGATTTAAAAATGCTATTGTAATGTTAAAATATACTCTGCACCATATTTAAATCGGATTTTAATCCTCGTAGGACCCATTGTCAACAAACATGGCTGCCTGTTTAAGCGATCTACCAGCGAACTTTGGTGAGCATTTTATGCTAAGAAAATCGTCACTTCGGCAAAGAATTCAAGCCAGACGATACGCAAATGAATCTTACATTCAATCAGTCAGGTTGACTTTTAGATCGAAGGAAGAAATTGACGTTAATTCTAGTGTTTTCCGATCACAACGAAAGAGCGAGAAGCCACACAGTATGCACATGACGATCGGCCTAGATTCCGTTACAGACGCATACTGTTCGTGTAAATCCGGGTAATTTTCATTATTACATTAAATCCACGATTTATAAATGCAGTTAACCTTTGATAATGTGTTTATTATTTTTGTTACCATATATCACAACGAAATCGTCCGATGTTACTCAAGTTAAAAGGGATCTATTTCTTTGATCTGAGTAGAAGTTACTGCAGTAGATCATAACAAAGATGGAATATATACATATATATTTAAACGAGAATGCGTTAGACGATAAAAGTTGTAATTTCCGTCGACTTTTTCAACATTCAACTGGTGGTGTTCACGATTACACGATTTTATCCATCTTTTACATTTGTCCAAGTTACGTTTCGGCTTTGGAAATGGAATAAAAACGATGCCGCCTGTTAAACGTTCCGGATATCGACAATCTGAATCACAGAGACACCCACTGACATCTTTTAACCATTTTCTTCTCGCTTTTTTGTTACTAAAATCAGAATTATTCCTCCGTTTCTTGGTCAACGAAATGCACTCAGCTTGTCCAAGGAAAATGGCGACCGAAAACAAAAGAATCACGTGACCAAAATGGAGCGCGCTGATTAGCTAACGCTAGGCGTCTTGTCCTGTCAATCAAATTTCGGCGTAATGTTACTTGACATGGGATACGGGTTCCGCAGTGACGTGACTTCCGGTTTGGAAAAACAACACCGTCAACTGCAAGGACAATCGAAAATTTACACGAAATCTGAGCTATTTTAATACATACGTAAGTATATATCCGAGCAAAACAAGCTAATTTACTACTAATAAATTATGATCAATCAGATTACGCTGATTTCACTGAACTTTTAGCTCACCAACCAAAGAAAATCACAACAAACTAGTGGGTGGGGCAATGGGTAGATAATAATTTATTGTGTGGATTATGTCATCGCTTTAAATAATTCAAAAATAGAAAGTGCAACTAAAAATTGTTTACATTTTAATATGGAGAAGTGCAACTTCTTCTAAAATATGATTTTTTATATTGTTAACAGGAATTGTGGGTGAAAAGGCTCCTGTCCAAAGTTGGAATTTATTACACAGTAAACAGGCAAATTTGGGGGAAGTATCAACAAATCAAGTCAGTTCTTCAATTTCAACATATTTTTTTTGTTCTACAGCTTAATTTGACATGCTTGCAGCTTCTGAAAGTATTACAGAGCTACAGGCCTCAGAACGGGGCTGTGAGACAGGCTGAAAAGCCAGGTTTAATTATTGTAAATAAGTGTTATTTTTTGTTGTTCTATGGCTATTTAATATGATGCTTTCTGACTGTTACCAAACCTCTAAATAATCTTAATTATTTATTTCACTTTTCACATTCAGGATATCATGAGTGAAGATACGGATACATGGATACAGCCTGCCCGTTCCCAAGAATTCATGGCAAATATAAGGGATCTGTTGGTGATTTCTGCTGCGTCCCAGGTTGCTCCAATTCAAGAGGACCTTGCAACAGAATGGGTTTGAAGGTTTTGTTTTACATGTTTCCCAAAGACACAAGACACAGACAGTTATGGCTGGACAGGATAAGACGTGGCATCATCTCGTCAGATGGGAAGGTCCATCCATTTGAGCCGAAACCCCATTCTCGTGTATGCTCCCAGCATTTTGTTGGTGGTAAGTTAGTATAGTGAGTTCTCATTAAGAAAACAGCACCATGTTAAGCTTGCTGAATTACACGACGATCAAAAGTGAAAGGGTACTTAAACATAATTTGATTTTTGATATATATAAACAAATAACAATTCTTTACAAAATATGCAGCTTTGACTGGGATTTGTAGAAACTGCTTGTCTAAGATTACAAATACAGAATGTCTAATCAGTAACTTAATTAAGAAAGTGGGGACAGAAATTGCATAGTTGGGTATTCTCCTTATTATAGTGTTTTATATACATGTATTGTACAATTCCACAATTGTGCATTTAAAGATGGATCTAGTAAATAGGACCTTATTTCCATGTTTGAAATGAAATGATCGTATTGCTGAGCTGCATTTCGTTAGTTACATGTATAATCTAGACATCATTGTTTACACCGACCAAGGGTTAATCAGTCAATTTTATACAAACTTCAAACATATTTGGTAGATATTTTAGATACACTGAGCATAGTTAATGATTCCTATGCCTACTTCATATCTGGTATAGTATACAAATTACATTGGTACTGGCAAGATCTACATAAGAATACTCATGTAAATAGTGCTGTAACGTTAGAGCATAGTGATGATTTTGCTGCTAATTTTTTAAATAAACAGTTATCACTACCAAATTTTCACCTTACTATTTTTAGTTTTAGTTTGGAAGCACATATATTTTGTGCTCTACAGTAAGTAATGAAAATCAAAATATATAAAATAAATACGCGATAAATATAACTTGCTGAATGAGGGTTTATTTCAGGGTGAAGTGAGGCGAAGTGAAAGACCTCCAGTACCACAAAGACTGTCGGATGATAAAAAGGAAACAGTAAGTTGTTTTTATTAATAGACACACCTGCTAAAAACAGAATAGAGCTGCATTTATTGTAAAACAGCCACACACAAAACATATGTAACCTCTCTTTGGTAATGTCGAATAAACCAAATCTTCGTAGGTTTTAGAGTTCTTTATTATAGGGTATAGTTTGTAACCTGAAATTAACAAATATAATCAATAACTTCTAGCATATATACATATAAAGATTCGACAATTCATTACAATACAACAATTCATGATATGGAAAAAGTTATGAGAATTATTCAATACAAATTACAATAGATCACTACAATAAATAAATATATATATTTACATACCAGCCAACTTATTACTAAATCTTGTAAAATATTTAATGTGGATATGCTAAAGTTTTCCTTCTAGTTTGAAGTTATGTCAGGGAATGAATTGGTAGAGGAAAGGGATAAAGAAAAGCAGGAAAATTATTGTTAGTAAAAACTGCTCACACACTAGTAAAACAGGTTTAGAATCACCTCATTCACTGGACATGACACTTTAAAGGTACTTATACACAAGACGCCACAGGGTAGAACGATGTACACGGACAACATGAAATTTACGGACAGATACAACACAATAACACAAACACACCCTGGTTACACATACGCACACTTATTTATAACATGCTTATACTTTTACATGATCACCTTTATCATTATGCTGATTTATCACGTGTGTAGCAATGCTATTTCATAAATATTGCTACAACAAACAAGTGTTTACCATTGTTCTACTGCTATTTGTACATTAAGACTTGCATCTTATCTATGTTTATCCATTGATCTTTTTTTTAACTGTAGGAGTCTGTTGTCAGTGGGGATTCTTCAAAGCAGAAAGGAAAGAGACCAGCCAGTGGAAAAGTTGTTCTATGAAAAATACTAGGGACAGAAAATGTATGTGACTTTATTATACTTAAATTGGTTTTCTGCTGTATGCTGCCTATTTATTTTATATAAGAAAATCATAATATAATTATGTTTGTGATTAGCAGGATTAAATGATTTTTATAAGAAATTGGTAGAGTGTCATTCATATATGCTTAAATCATAATACATGCAAAAAAGTCCATATTTTTAAACAATTTTAGCCATTTATTATATATATTAAAAAGCACTTAGTATTATGCCCGGGTATGACACACATTCATACAGAAATGTTGGAGTAGTAGTAACTATAATTCTGAGAATAACACATGTTCAAACGAGGATTTTTGTTGTTGTTATTTCTGGCTATCATTTCCATAGGAACCAATGGAGTCATAAAGCCGTCCAAACGCAAAGGGAGCCGTGTGCTTAAAGCCCGGTTGTAAAAAGAGTGTGAGGTGGACAAGGTTCAACAACAAAAAAAAAAAAAAAAAGAAAAGAAGATGCCGAAGTAAGTCATAATGAGTCCAGTTTCAGTTAAATCATATTTAAGAAAGTGAGTGATCACAATTTTTCTGCAACATTTTTATATTGCACAGGCGTAAGTTTGTAGGCATATCTAATTTTAAGCCAGTGCATGGTAATAATCATCCAGTTTACCGGTCAAACATTTGACATGGTTAACCGGTTACTGATTTCTTAAATGCTGCTATATATTCTTAGGCATATTAATATGTTTGGTTTGTTTGGATAAAGTAATTAAGAAAACATTGAAGCAGTTATGGTTATTATGGAACTTCCCAGCATAAATAATTTTACTGAAATACTTAACACATTTGATTGGTAGCACCACCTACTTACCGCATGAGGCTGCAAGACCTTCCTTTGACATGACTGCCAATTTAACAAATGATGTAAGCATAAATAGACCAAACGATTACGAGTTAATAAAATGATGTTTTGTTCTCTCATCAGAATCTTATCAACAAAATAACGGAAAAGCAGGCAAAGGAGCTGCTAATTGAAATAGCTGCCAAGCAGCCATCATTGGTGTTAGATGAGGCTGAATATCTGCAGCGGGACTCAGAGCCACCTAGCCCTGGAGTGGATGGTTTGCAGCCATGGTGTGTTTGTAGCAGGTGCCCACCTACGGATCGGCAGATTCAACATGTCTGCTGTAATATGCAGCCAGCCTTCTGCATAAGCTTGCGACCAGTAAGGAAACCATATCCAATAAAAAAAAATATTTAACGATTTTGTCACCCTTATTTATCGAGTAAGATCTTTTCTTTAAATCAGCAAACTTTAATATTGTTCCAAATGGTTTTCATGCATATATAAACTTAAAATATTATTAAAATACAGTTATGTTAGCTGATATAGTGGTGCTTAAAAATTAACTAACACATACTTTTTCATACTTGCCGAAATAGATGATTGCTATTGGTTTAATCTTAGTTTTCATATTGTTTATTTAAGAAATGTCAATAGTTACCCAATTTTGTAAAAAGATATGCACTGATTCATCATGCATTTTCTAAGAAAAAAAGTTAAGTGGCACTAAACAAAATGTCTTTCAGATACACTGAAGAAATCAACACGCCTTTGTATAACAGGCCACTTTTCAATGTACAGTATTTAAATTAGAGAATATAACTATATATATCTCTCTAGATATGTTTAAAAAAAAAGAGTTCTATTTCAGGAAATGGATCTTGTCATAACAGATCCCATGACTCTTCACCTACAACAAGCTTTATTTAATGACATTTTTGTTCATGAAGAGGTGATACATGGAGAAGATGAGTTAAAGCTAATTTCAGATATTTAGCATATACACAGTTTACACTGTGGATTCATGGCGGCTGGGGCGAGGTGTCAGGAAGCCTGTCTCAGCAGGAAACCTGTCTCAGCATGCTGCACCAAATTTATCAGGGATACATTCCCAAGTTCATCAGGGACGTATCAGGTTAATGTAAGGGGACTTTTTGTGGATTTGTAAGCAAACTGTCAATATCTTGTCTGTTTGTGTATTAGGTTTATTGTCCCACCAACAGTATTTCAGTTAACCTGAAGCAAATATAGTGCTGCCTTCACTGTGTATAACAAACCGTGAACACCTGACATAAATATTAACTACCACATTTTTATGCTTACATAAATATATTATTTTGTGCTGGTTTAATGTTAGTTTCCATATTATTTATTTAAGAAATGTCAATAGTCAAACAAATTACAGATCACTTTCATTTTTTATAACTTTGCTATGTCGCGGCCCAAGACATACTGACTGACAGCCCATTATTTTATTATTCCAAGCTAATTCCAAACAGTTTAAAATAATCTATTGTTTAAAAGTAATCAAAGACAACTTATATGTAGGTGCTGCAATAATGGTTAAATAAATGAAATATGTGAAAATGGAAGGAAAAACAAAGATGCAGTTTGGCAAAAGCAAAACATTCTTGGGTTCATGTATAAACTTTATACTGGACCTCTTGTTTATCTGTCTAATACTGTAATGGCAGTGTCACTGAGCCTTTTTATATGCATTTGTAATATAGTTCAGGACCCATAAAAACCGGCACAATGTTTACATTACAATTTTGACATACCCACTATTATAACATGTCTTTTACTTGTTTCGAATTGTTGCTTATCAGTTTAAATTTAAGTCGGGCACAAGGAGGGGTCAGAAGCTATTGTTTTGATCAGTCTTCTGTTTGTTGTACTTCTTGTTTTGTACTGATTACATGTTTCACTTGTATTAGTGTGAGTTTAATGTTCACTTCTGTATTTTACTTAATAAAGTGAATAATAATATTTAAAGAATTACATTAAAATGCAGCTGAAAGAACAATTCAATAAATTGGATAATATTAATGGTTAGTAAAATAACAACTATTAGCTTTTTATTGATCGGTTGTGTTTTATATCGTCAAATTCATGTTATAACTGGCTGTATTTTCAAAAAGCAAGTTAATAAATTATTATGTTATGTTCAAGATTGTCTGAAATTTCACAACATAATATATTAAAAGTAAAACTTGGCAGAACAGCTTTAAGAAACAACTTAAATTCCAGATAACTGAATTGTTAAATGTGCTATGTTGATGTTTGCTGATGAATGTTGTTTTAAAAATATTATGTCTAATGAAATTGTTCTTTTCTTTTTATGTACAGCAAGCTCAAAATGATGTAAACATTGACAAAAAAAGAATGATTACAACATTAAAATAATATGTTAATTTTGTTTTATCTTCCACTCTGATAATTCTTTAATCTTATCATATGTGTTGGTCTTGGTTCTTGCATATTAAAACATGTGTGCATCAATATTTTTGGACAATTCATATTTTAAATCGACTTGGGAAGAGTTTGCCAATCTGTTTTTAAAAGAGTGTGTTCTCTTACGGTTGTGTTGCAACACCTTTAATTTAGATTGAGCCATTTTAAAACAGCACATCTATTTGACGCATGCATACATAGGTCATATGTATATGCCAGTCATAAACAATACACTGATGGGCTCAAAAGTGATGCAACAATTGAAATACATCTGAAGTGCATCTCATGCAGTTCTAATTGTCATATACCTTCTCCAAAATCGGACCAAGTTTAGAAACTATAGGTATAACATACATTAAACAAAGATCAAATGATGGTGGATATGTTGTTTTATTGATATGTATTATGTATGTTGAGTTTTGTTGGAAGATGCATACTGTCTTTTTGTTATATACAATCTGTAATGGGCATTATTTCACCATATAAAATCATACTTTTAATTTGAAGACATGTTCCCTCCATGATGATTGTGTTAGCAATATTTACATTATTGGCATGTTTATTTTTGCAATAATTCAGAACAAGCCTCCCTTTTTATAATCAAAGAAACTGGAGATGGCAACAATTACAAGATCTTACATTAAGATTTTAGAACTGTTTTTGGTTCTTGGTGAATAAGGTCATTTTACTTTTACCGATATTATTTGCTCTTGTTATTATTCTTAAGAAGCTTCCTTTATGCAATTAGTAAAATGATGGCAGGTGATTTCTATAGTATTTAGTTGACAATAAAGGAATGTAAGGGAAAAAGCCACATTTATTAAATAAATAAAGATAATATGTTTAGCCTTTTTCAAACAACACGTCTTTAAGGTGCACATTTTTTACCTATATATTACTATACATTAGCATGTATGATCATTGCTTCCCAACTGAACTCTGGTAAACTGTTGTATTTGTTTAAAGTACACAAGGGCATTTTTTTTCGCCATTTGCTTATTTTTTTGTCATATATAAATGTGATGCCATCCGTAGGTGAGACAATTATTTTTTTTACATACAATGTCAATACAACATAACTGTTTTTCACAGGTTAATCTTTATACAAGTTGTGTATATATATACTTGAGTTGTATTCATTGTTATAAAGTAATTTCTATATGGCTTTCCCTGAATTTGAGCTATCAGGAAAATGTTTAACCATTGTTAATTCTGATGTTGGAAAATCATGATTTTGTGATTTGAATCATTTTTTTTCTTTCAAAGTCACTTATGCATTAACATCAGTTTACAGAAAGCAACTATTTAAAGAAAAAATGTCCTTAAAAATGTCAGAAATTAAGTAAGAACACCCAGAAAAACATGTGAGAAAAATGATTTATGACGCGGGCGTGTACTTTAGAAATATTTTCATTTTCTTAAATACAAGAATCCGAAAAAAACGGTGATAAAAATTGACAGTAAGATTGATATGTTCTGTTCAAAAGAAGATGATGTGCTGATTATATTGTTACAACCATTTTATAACTGTTTCTGTAAAAGAAAAAAAGATTTACAAAAAAAGGTGCAAATCTTTGTTTTAACAAACATACATGAATTTTAAATAAAAAAAATATTAAATGTCTCTCCATCTTGTTTGTTCTTTCACCCCCTCTCTCTCGCCTTCGCTATTGTATATACATACATGAAATAAAACTAATACATAAACTATTTACACTATTAAATGTAGTATTCAACAGTGTGCCAATATAAAATTCATGTAACAAAATATTACTCCTGATTTAATGTAATTCCAAGGTATTTAGGCTAATTTTCTGCATTCAAAGTACCTGCTAATATGATTTTGAACAATATCTCAATTGTAGGACATTACAAATTGCAAAATTAATCAATAAAAACAGCATCTTCCTCGTCCATCAAAAAATGTCGAAGACATCCTCTTCAAGTCAATGCTCCGATATGTTTGAGTTTCTGTCATCGTCACTTTGGCTAAAACATATTTGATAATAAAAAATATTTGATAAAAAATGTATTGTTGTTGCTTTCAAAAATAAAAACATTATATTTTTAAGTTTTCTTTATCATGCTATAAGTCATGGTAGAAAAGAATATCCAAAATTAATACCAACACTTTTCATCATAAACCAAGGCGTCAGTGGCAAGTTAATTTAGTTTTTGTTCTATTATTCTAATTGTAAAAGAGTTGGTTTATTTTGAGTGCTACACACAAATAAAACAGAATTAAGAAACATAACTGTGTGAGGTTCTTGATAATACTACCTAATACTTATCAAAGAACGTACTTTAGAACCTAGCATTCGTTTTTGCCATATTTTGGCATGGTCTTGTCATATTTATTATATTTATTATATAAAGTACCATATGTTTGCATCTTTTGGCTGCATCATAAATAAATAAAATACACTTCTAAAATGAAGTTATCTCCTTTGCATCTAATAATGTCAGTATAACAATGAAGGTTTTTACTCACCTTTTGGTCTGGTGTGTCATCCTCGATTTTCCTTTTGTGAGGAAACGGGCCAGGGGTGGAATGTACTATACCAGATGGACCTGGTGTTGGCAAATCTTGGAAACTGCAATGCCAAGTAAATGCTTACATACAGTATAAAATGAATGGCAGAATAACAGTGAATATGTATGTATACCAATTTTATTTTTATCATCTTATGGAAACAGAACAAAATGAAACATAAAATGAGATAATTTAACTTAATATGATGTGGCAGTAGTTTTACCAATTTATTCATCAGATATGGGCAATAAAACTATAGCAGGGCAGTGTGAAATGGTTTATGATAGTGTCAGGTTAATGAACAGAGTTAAATATAAATGCCATTATTTGGAATTGAAAAAACAACCACAGAAAAAACAGGCATACAACATCATGACAGTTGGGAATTAAAATTATTGTCTGTTACAAGTAACTAATGATTGATCATATTCACATAATATCCTGCTTGCCATGTGTATGCAGGCCTCCTGTAAAATTGCTGTCAATAAAAACATAATATACACCTTGATAAAGCTTTTCTCATAGCTGCATCATCCCCACTGCCCCCTGACACTGACAATATGCCAAAATCTGATAAGGGTTGGATATCCTAGTGTTGAGGAATAATGCCCTAAAGTGTCACCTGTGCATGTATAGTATGTTTTGTTTACGAACAATAAAGAATGGGATTACACGGAATTGACTTCTTCGGTGGTCATCATAAAAGTACAATTAGAGATGCAAAGGCGCATTGTTTTGTTTATATAGGTGTTTTGGGGGCACCCGTGGTGTCGTGGTAGGGTAGTCAGTTTGTAACTCCTCTGACTGATTAGCCTCCCACTGCATGGGTTCGAGTCCCATTTGGGATGAAGGACTTTATGTTGGAAGGTCATCAAGCTGACATGCAGTGCGGTGGTGGTTCTACCTAGATATTTGTCAGGGGTCTTTCTCCACCAAAACTGCTGGACGTCATTACAATAATCATAATTGGTCGCTGCAAATGTATCTCAAAAACAAAACAAAAACAATATAGATGTTTCAAACCCATTTTCAATCCCTTTCCATAAAATACAAGTAGAGTTTGTGAACTCTTTGACCGATTAAATATCAGAATAAGCCACTATAACCATGTATTGTGAAATCTACTAATGATGTTAACTTATCAAACAACTACTTTACATTCATATGTAGCTGAGTATATTTATATGCGAAAGAGAACAGTGACTTATCAGTTTTCATAATCTTTTTAAAATTATTGATATAAATATATTAGTGATTTACATGGGCAGTATTCATGAGTGCGTGGATTCTTCTAACAAGCCTACTTACTCAATGTTAGCTTAGTCACGCAAAGTTATATTTTTCCGTCGATCTATTTATTCGAAAGCAGATCTCTAACAATCGATCTTTAGAAATTTTACTTAGCCAGCATGTGACCGTCGATGGCGCGTGGCGTATCCAAATGTTTTTGTTTATATTTATATCTATCCAGACACATTTTCTACAAGGCAAGATAACACCGGAGATTTAATTTCGTTTCTGTTTACAATGTGAGAAAGACCCTAAAAACACCCGTACAGACACAGATCGACTTTACACTTACCAGTTGATCAATGCTGCAGCGACTTCCGCATCCGATGTTGCACTGATAGCCGACTTGATGGCATTCCATCTGTCAATTTATTCTCCCAGATTAACTTATTTAAATGAAACCTCGTTTGTCTTATAGCATTGAATCTCTTCTTTTCACTTTCGGTTTTCTTCTTACGAACCATGTTTACAAACTGCGCAGGCGTCAAAAGGGAGTTGGGCTTCCCAGACAAAAAGAGCTTGCGCTAAATATAGAAGACCCGGCCGAAAGTGCGTTACTAACGCTTTTTCTGTATCGGTGAGTAAAAACATCATTATCAACAATTATGAGGCATTTTTCTAGTTAAATTTATTATCAGTAATCTGATATCAATGCAAGCTTTCATTAAAATACAAAAGAACGGGAATTTGAAGACTTTCAAAAAGTCGTTTTACCTATATCGAAAGAGTCGCTTTAAAATATCAAACTCCGCACAGGGTTTGCGACATCGCTACGCTGGCTTAACCACTGTCATCATACAAAATCACGCGACGATAGTAACCAACAGGCCGATTAGTTATGACGTCTTTGCCTGCCAACAGAGACTGCAGACACTCGATCTGTTAGGGTTTCGCTTTTATGGAGGAGTCAAACTCCGTTATTACTTTGTGAATTTCTTTAACAGTATCCATTGATTGTTTACATTGAACCGGTGTAACACTGAAATTTCGCCCTCGGCGAAAGAACGGGAATGACCGAGTTGTTACGATTGTAGTGATACATACATTTTTTTTACTTTGTCGTTAGAATTTGTTTTTCATCCATTGTTAGTCGTTTTTTCTAACATACACATTCATTCCGATTGTCAATTTACTGAACAAAAATTAAAAGTAAAAAAATCAAAACCTTCCAGATCTGGAAGGATTTCTGTGTGGTAGCAGAGATTCTCCTTACTGAAAGAGGGAGATCACTGCGTTGGAGATTGTTAAAATATAAGTATCACAGAGGTTTTATATTAATGGCGTGAGGGTTAACGTATGCTATCAATTAAAATTGTATACTATAAAATATCTTGAAGTCTTAATATATCTAGGTGATAAGCAACGTTGTAGACTATACATTATTCTGGTGATGTGTAATTGTGGTGTATATATCGATAGTGGTGTCAGGGTGTGTAGTTAAGAATACTGTATAAAATAGCATTTAAAATCAAAACAGTTCATAGCAAAATGTACCGTATAGGTAGCAAGTCATATGTAAATATAAATCTATTGTAACATTATATATACATATAAACAGTACTATGTACACTCCATGCACAAAGTGCTTTATTTCTACAATCTCCAGTCCACTTTCTAACAAACATGATTTATTCGCCTTATTTCTTTGCATGAACCGTAGCCTCATCCGGACATGTTTTGGTGTTGGGGACACCACTAATTTTAATTTATAGGCATACAGTAATATTAAAAATGTATAAGCTTAAAAGCCAAAACAATGTTTATTTTAAAATTAAAGTTAAGACAGTGTACCACAATTGTTTCGCATATCCGCCACAGCACATTTCCAGGACCACATAAAAGTATGTTTTATTTTAAAAGTACAATTAAACAAAAAATACAATTTTTATGTACAATGTGTACAACCCCAAAATATAATATCAAGGCCTGCCCCTCTATGTTATTATTATAAATACGTTTACAGTTAACAAATAATTTTTTTTATGCGGGTACAGGCCTGTGTCAATCGGAGGTACGGTTCGGCGAAAGCACTAGAGCGCCTTGGGAGAACTGACATTTTTTGAAGTATTTTTATAATAGAAATCAAACAGTCAGTGATAACAAATATATCAAATGTTCACACAAAAATGAATGAAATATAAGCATAAACCAATTTCATTGTCTTTATGGTCTATTTTCAGGCTATGTTCATGACCCCCGACGTACTAAAATGATAACAGACACGATTACCTCTTTGAAAATGTGCAGGTACAATTAAAATTGATGTGTTAATATCCGACTAGTTAACAGAACAGTAGTTTGTGTTTCCTGTATCTTTATTTGGTTATTTAATACGAGGTCAGAATTTCCTTGAAACTAAAAATTGATCTTTTATCGAAGGTTGATTTTATTAAATCTTCTGGTCCATCAAAACAATTATGTTATACGTCTACATGGGAAACCTATATATTTTCTTAATTGGCATGAGTAGCCCTTTTAGAAAATGTAAAGATTTGATAATATTTTGCCATTTGTAAAATGGGTGGTTGTTGCTAGCAAAACCTCAATTTATTCGTGAATATTGACTCTTGATATAATTAATAAAAACGATTTTTTTCAAAACTGTTAACATAAATTTTTGAAAGAAAATGCTGCATCGCATTTCTCCGCAAATATTGTTTTAATACAAATTGAGTACGAAAACTGCAAATTGAGTACGAAAACGGCCGAGAGATTAGGTTAGCAGTAGATAGCATTCATTCGCCTGATTTCGCAAGAAGCAAAGCTACATTTAACGCAAAAAATGCCCATATTTTCAGGGAAATACTTCTATGGTTGAAGTACTATGAAATCAACGGTCGAGTCGGTAGTGGATTTTGGGTAAGGCTAAAAGCAACGGTTAAAGAGTTATCCCCTTTTTTCAGGCTCTTTCAGTTACCTTCCTTTTCGATTCCAGCAACCGACGTGTAGAAAGAAAATACGGTATATGCTGGCGTGTAAAAATAACGACATTTACCACAACCTATCAGGTGGAATAATTACAATTATAGTTTTAAAAACTAAATCGTGGTTTGTTGTAACAGCAGTTTTTTTTAAGCACACCTCTGAGTAAACTTACTTTGCATTTAGTTGCATTTTTGTTTTTATCTTGTTTTGATTGCCATCGTACTATTTTGTTGAACTAGAAGCAACCTCCGTAGATTGTCTATTGAAAAATGGCAGATGGTGTAGTATTCAGTTATATTCTTGGTCATTTTTCTTGTGCATAAACCTCCAAATGGTTTATCACCTGTTTTAAATATTTCATTGGAGTAACCCTTTATAAGATTATTGAATGTTAAAAAACTGTACACTAAAGTGGCTCATATTTGATAAGTATCTAGGTATTTTTGGATACATACTGGCTAATATCTAGGTGTATTTTTAGAGCAACCTCCGTTCATACATTTAGCCTAAAATAAAAAAAAAAATATTTGGTAATAACTAGGCATACTTTCTTAGAGCGACGTACATCAAAACCTTTAGCCAAAAATGGCTCATATTTGGTATTATCTAGCCATTCATGTGTTCACAACCCCCGCCCATCTGCTTGATCCATTTTAGGATAAAGGAATGGACAGAAGGTGCTCTATTAAATAATATATACATATTACCCAGAATGTGTTGTTTTAGGCTAAATGCATTTAGCTCATGCAAATAATACCTAGTTATTATCCAGTATGTGTCATTTTTGTTAGAAGGTATGGACATAGTTTGCTACAAATAAATCCCAATTACAAGTCATTTTAGAGTAAAGGTATTGACGAAGGATACTCATGTACGTGCAGTCGAAGACAAAATTAACCTAGTCCGTGCAGAGAGGAAGAAGAGGCAGGTGGTCGTTGAGCTTTCCCGAGACTCAAAGCCGGGCGCCTTTGTTGGGGTTGACATTGCGTTTTATCAGAATCTGGCCACCGCGGTGGTGTATGGACTCTACACCCTCAGAGACCCTGACCCCGACAACTTAGCCCCACTGAAGGACAGTGACAAAACTGCATTGCTCGGCGTGTGGTAGAGCACTTTGAAGGTGTGTTGAGAGGTCAGGGACTAACATCCGCAAGGCGCCTGAAAATACAGAACTGGGAAGAGCTGGTCCACGAAACAAGTGCTACAGTGGATGATTTGTCAAATTAGCAAGGATCCTCAAAAGGGCGATTTTCCTGCTTGGCATTGCTTGGGAGGACATCTGTAACAGTGGCAAACACCATCAATGTCTACGGCGGGCGGTAGAGTTCATCGGCCACACCTGGTCCAAAGACCTCCACTTCCCGGCTACAAGAGAGGTCCATACGTAGGAGGGCGATGTCTGGGAAGCCATTCGACAAGCAACCACGGGTAAGCCAATATCTGTCTAGCTGCTCGGAAGACAAGACGGGCAGCTCAGCGTCGGACAGTTTCAGAGCCTTTGACGAGAAACATGCAGCCAGCATCAAGGCAAAAGAGTGCAACGACTGGAAGCCAACCCCATCCAGCCTCCTCCCGGACATCGTGAAGGCTTGCGTGGAGCACGGCCACGGCGGGCTTTGGAATTCGATGGGCTATGACACGGCTGAAGTTATATCGACATTAACGGCTTCTACCACGCAATCTTCCAGTGGCACGGTGAGGCCAAGCCTTATTTCTAAAGGTTCGGGCATCCAGGCCAAAGCATGGCCCGTGTGGCCATCAATGGCACTCTCCTGGAAAACATTGGAATAGGCTTCGCCGAGGTCCAGGAGTGGAAGTTCACGCCAACAGTCCACCACGTCATCCCTGCCTGGTTTGGGAAGCATTTCACAGAGAACGGTTGGGTCCCGACGTCCCTGCTGACCTACCTTGTGGAAAGTGGCCTGTTGATTTCTCTCAAGGTCCGAGAGGCATTCGAGATGTAAACGGACGTTGGCTCCTGGGACACCGAAACCAGGACTGTAGCATTATCAGGAAATTTACCCAGGGCAGCCAGGCCAGTGAAAAAAAGGCTACCAGGAGGCTCGCAATAGACCCGGGAGAGCTCGACTTCCTGGTCCGCGATACCCGCCAAAGCGGCACGCTGGTCGGGACCCCAGAAAGGCGCCCGTTAGACCACGTCCTGCTGCGACAGCACCCAGCCGCAGTACGACCACTTAAGGGCTAGCATGCTGGCCCATGCCCACATCAACCTCCTGGATATGCCTTGCCGGTTCACGCCTGACGAGGCTGTCCAAGTGGCAACCAGTTCCATCTACGTGAAGAAAGTAGCCCTGAACAAGCTGCAAGGGATCAGGACGATGTTGCTCCCAAAATGCAACTGCAGGGAGGACTGGTGCCTTAGTTGCCTGTTTGAAATAGAAACCCTGCCCCCGTTGCCCCAGCTCAGTGGAGAGACACGGGCGAGCAACTGTACATGTCAATAGAGCACGCTGCATACACCCCACATACACCCCAAAGCCCGAATATATTGCACAAGTTTAAGACCTGCCACCATCCACGGCACCAGTCATAATAATCCACTGTCAATGTAAAAGTTAAGGTACCTCAACGGCGGTGGATGCTAAGGTAAAACCACTCTAGCCATCAATATCTTCTGAGCAGAGACCCCTTGGTCTTCTCTCTGATCCATCGTCTTGCGTAAGAGATGCCGTCCCCGGGATGTAAAGGCCCAAACCTATCACAGCTTCTTACGCTGGAGAGGACAAACGTGGTGGACCTCAGATAGGATGGGACAGAAGTTCATCTCGAGGGTGAGCATCTTGGACGAGGTCTGAACCGTGCCCAGACATAACCTCAAGACCTTTATCGACTGGCTTGATCAAAGAGGCGTCCAGGGCGACTGCTGCGGCAGTCTTGGTCCACCGCCACCAAATGCGGGAGAGATGCCGCACAATTGGCTGCGGCAAAAGGCGGACCACTATGAGGAGGCCGAGGTCGATCACAGAGTGAAGGACCCCGCCCTCAGTGATCTGAAAAGAAAAATCTGTCTCAGGCCCGACAAAGACCAGTGCCAAGAGCTGCGAAGGCGCTTCCCGGCTGCCTTGGATGGGATCGTTTTGTGGATTCATTTAAGCGACCATATACTGGCTTCGAGACAAAAGGTGCGTGACCAAGCACAGGGGCTTCTATTCCAAAGGCACAAGGAGCGCTTTTAGGGCACCTTTGTACCTCTTCTCTACCACCCAAAAAACAGTCGCCAAGGAGGTTAAGCACAAATTGCGTTTTCCCGCAGCCAGTCATGCCGCAAATTATTGCCGAGTGAGGCTCTTCAGTAAATAGCCGAGACAAATTGTACATTCTCGATGTTCAGCTGCGCGTCCATAAGGACAAAGAGGTATATGTTCAATGCTCCCCGAGCTTCCGCTACCTTGGCGACCTGAATGGTGATCCCCTTACTGGCGTTTTAGACCCGGTGGCCATGCAAGCCGTCGTAATCTGTGGACCTCAAGTTCAGCCAGAGATTGAACTCATATGTTAGGTACTTACCTAGGTATCAAGCATAGAGCCCGAGATCCTTAGCCACCATGGCCACTTCGGGGTGCAATATTATACCTACCGCCATAATTTTTCTGTCCTCTTCCCACGCCTGGTAACTGGGCATTCCTTGAGCGTAGAGCTGGTTTGGGATGCCCTCGACAGTGACCTCCACCTTCGTGATCTTGGGGTTATAGAAGCCTTCTCTCTGGCGTTCAAAGGGCTGAGTCGGTTCCTCCAAGAGCATTAAGACCCCCTTCATCGTTCCAGCGTTCAGGTTGATGTTCCACAGTATGTCGGAATTGTCCGCCACTATCCTGCGGTGTCGGAGAACATGGTCGGAGAGGGTAACCATTTTAAGTGCATACTGGTTGATTGGGAGGTCGGCTGAATACTTTGTTATTTTGTTGTTGTAGCCGGGATTGATGTATAAGAGCATGTCGCTCAGAGCCATGTACAATTCTGTTCCGAAGACCACGCTGAGTTCTCCCTATATACTGCAGAACACTTTGGTAACAGGCGATAGTGGCCTGGATGTCGACCGGAGAGTTGATCCCATCCTCGACTAGGCCTAGGAACTGCTCTTGCGCCTCGAAGCTGCCTGCGATCCAGGACTTAAGTTGGGCCTGGGTCCAGAGCAGAGCCCACATGTAAGTCCGGATCGAGTCGTTGATTCGCTACATGCCGGCCTGAGTGAAGCCTTTCGAGACATCTAGCAAGAACGTGCTCTAAGAGCCACCAATGCCGGGATCTTGCTCAATGAACTCAATGTGGGCCTTTTAGGTGGTAGCCAGTTGCAAGACGAAACCCAGCAATGACGACCTCTAGAGACATCCGACCTGAGCGTCATGTGCTCGAGGTCTAGGCTTCCGGTGTTCTGGCTGGGGAAATTTGTTTTCTGGCTGTCGGTCCGGAAGTCTGTCTGTGTCCATGCAATGTGCCCTCTGGTGTGAACGTCCCCCAGGCCGACGCTGTTGGGGTACTCTTTTTGGCGCCAGTCTGTCTAGGGGTTGACCCTGAATTCCTTGCAAAGCCGTTCATACGCTCTTCTGTCATATGTGTTGTTCATGGGATCCAAGGGCGAATCCTGTGGGAGGGCGCATTTCATTTCCGTTAGAATGCGACTGTTGGTGTAGTAGAGATAGAAGAGGTAGACAGACTGAATGAGGGTGTGGCACGACCCTCTGGTCCATTCAGGTGTCTTTGAATAAGACCTGCAGCTTACCGTTGCGCACCACAAGGCCAAGTTCAGCTTGTTCTGGCAGAACTTCATCAGGATATTAAGCCAATCTTCAACTGTGGCCTCTTTTAAGATCTTTCGGGCAGGCTGGCAGAGACGAACTGGTTGGGGCCTGCCGTGATCTTTAGGATGGACAAGTTTCTGGCGTTAAGGTTCCATGGATACCGGTCTTATACTTTACCCCGCTTTTGAAGGCAAAGGCCGCCATGGAGATGTTCTATCATGTGCAAGATATTTCAAACCATCGTTGATATCACTACAGGCCCAACCTATCTTCAACAGCCCATCCACAACAGATTGGGAGTTTGAAGTTCGGTCTGCGGTCGATCCTGTACACAACATTTTAAACACCGAGTGTGTAACCTCATCGAAAGAGATAATCATGGTGCGCCCGGGCCTTTGGACCTATCAGCAGCTGCAAGACTACCTGAGAGCCAGTGCCTCACTCCGTGGCCTAACCCTAAGGCTTGATGAAACTACTCGATCTCGATGTTCATTCTTCGCTAGGCGTCGGAAGTGTTGCTGGAGCGTCTAAGCTTCGAACAGACCCATCGTCTCTTCCAACCAGGGCGAAGTGCCCAAGGACCGTCCTGCAAATTTCAGCCCATATAGGTTGTTGTGTATTCACCTAGAAGAGGCGAACACCGCTGAGAACGCATTGAACGCGCCCCCAGTAGTCAGGTCGCTGTTGTCGATGTCGGTGGCTGGTCATACTTGGAGATAAAATCGACCGTATTCCTTAATCCCGAGTTCAATCTCCTAAGACAGAGGACTATCTCTGAGCTCACAATCTCACTTAGAGACGAGAGTGATAACAGAATAGACAACCACGGTTTACCAGTGGGTGTCGTCCTTGAGGTGAAATCAGTATCTTTGGTGGGCCTGGTAGGGGGGTGGAACCTCAGTGCAGACTACGCTACTGAGGCTTACGTCGATGCAGTTGCTTCGCTACAGATTACGCCTGATGTGTCCCACTACATAAAAACGGACCAGGATGGTGATGTAGACCTAACAGGGAGGGGGGGATCATGAACCACGGCGACGTCGAAGTACTTTCGCGGTTTCTGCGATAACAGTCCAAGAAGGGTCGAAGAACTTAAAGGGAGAACTCCTTCGGAAAAACGGTTCCATGGCTATGGAAGGTCACCTTAATCTTAACAATCACGGGATAGAGAAGTTGGATCTTTCAGAAACTGTCACAACTGAACATTTTGTTCTGTCATGTCTTGGTGAGTTTGACTAAAACGATAAGAAAACATTTGCAAAACACGCCTTACCCGAAGAACTGACATATATTGAAAGTCTAAGCTAAAGGAAATTGTTATTCAGTGGATCAAAATACAATTACAACAAAGAAACTCTCGTTTTGCCATAGCCGTTATGGCACAAAATACAGACATCTAGGCGTTAGGGAGTGGTAGGCAGGCTCATCTGGTTAAGACGCCACATTCAAGAACCTATAATAACAGCAATCGCGATAGATCAGCCAGCCCTGTCTACACTTGTTAATAAGCAATTACCGATGTCCATGGCATCAGACATTTTCACATCCAAAGATAAAAAATACATTTTTACTTATCCATGGGTTAAGTTGGCGTCAATAGTTTGTGTCTATGCACACATGATTGTAACATATCATCATCTCAATGAAAGCATAAACAGACATGGACATGTGATAGTAGTAAACACAAGATCCAAACTCGATTAGATATAGTTAGGTAGTATGCACCGCCAATGCATCACAGTATCCACTCTTTAGTTTATATACTTTGTCACATAGACATAGTAGTTGAAAGATTACCTGATAAATATATAAAGACAAATATACGGACGTATAACTACACGAAGATTACAAATATGTGTAGAAATACAATGAATGAACAAGCAGACAAACAAAAACCCGTTTGATTTCCTTTCCGCCTGCGGCTTGTCTTTCGTGGATGGTTGTATTGTATGTCTTGCATCTGTGTTCAATAGTTGTCTGCGGTGGTGATTTCTTACCCTTTTTAGAATCTCATTGGCATTCAACACGTGCAAAAAAAATGTTTAGTGATCGTGACGAGTGGTGTGAATCGGTTAAACCTATGTACAGGGTGGGTGCTGCAGGCTTATTACTATTATGTTTGTCTGGTTGTTGCAAGATAAGCTTTTTGTAAATACTTTTCTACTCGACGTGTATGGCACAACGTAAAACATACAACGTTTAACATATAAGTCTTAGAAGGAATTATAGAAACGGAAGTAATGCTGCATATTATGTCATCAATAATTGGCTGAATACGATTAGCAGACATTCCAATTTATGATTTTCTTGTGTGTGTTTGTATGTGTGTGTGTTTTATTACTAAAAGTGTTTTCTGAAAACAACAACATGACTTTAGTTCATAAAACACAATGAAAGTGCGATCACCGGCCATGTGCATCAAATTATCAAAGTGTGTCATTTGACAACGATTATATCAAGGATTAATGAGCAGATCTCCAGCGTATACCGATTTTTATACGAACGTGTTAATGCAGTATCCATACAAATAATACAATTAAAACACCAATTTCCTAGTTAAACTCTTAGTTTTAACTGCATGCATGTATACAGCTCGCTGTTGACCATGCTGCATGCGTACTTATCTATATTAAGTTTGCATTATTACATTCTAAATGACTCTAAATGGTAAGATTGCTTCACGTCAACTTGATAAGACGGAGATTGAACACTAATGATTTGAACTGGTGGAAGAACAACACCCCTTAAGGAGGTCGCTTTACACCTGGGACGACGCTCTTTAATTGTATCTGAAACTGATTTCCGCCCTCCCTTCGTTGTCGTGAAATGTGTCTTATATAGTGAACACGATGGTAAAAAAAAAATAAAGATGAAGACGGGAATGTACAAAACACATACATAAAAGTTGCGAAGAAAGCTGCAAGTGCAACACAAGAGATGTAGAAATGAACACATGTAAAGGAAAATCTACCCGTAATGCGTTTGCATTCATTACCTTTCGGTTGACTAACTTGCGGCGGCCTAGATCCAGCACCTTGATACAAATATTATCTTTATCAATCAGAATAAGCTGTGCTCCTCTTATAGCCAACATGCCAGTAATGTAATACTGATTTTGGTCTTTAGCTGACTTGATAAGTAGCCTTGATACATCGGTACATCTAGTCGCCGTTGAACTGAAGTGCTTCGCCCCAATGTGTCCGAATTCTATAAAAGGTGTGGTAAAATACATGAAGTGAGTGTGCTTGTCATACTATTTCTACTACTACTACTACTGCTACTATTATTGCTACTACTACTACTACTACTACTACTACTACTACTACTACTACTACTACTACTACTACTACTACTACTACTACTTCTACTACTACTACTTCTACTTCTTCTACTACTACTTGTTATTATAATAATAACAGTACCACTACTACTACTACTACTACTACTACTACTACTACAACTACTACTACTACTACTACTACTACGACGACGACGATGACGACGACTATTAGTCTTCATTTATTCCCCCAATCGACCCGGTATTTGTATTTACACAGTTTAATAACTGAACATATTTTGCATGATAGTATTGTTTGTCAAACACACAACAACAATTCCCTAGTTAAACTATTAGTTTAAACTGTATGCATGTATACAGCTCGCTGTTCACCATGCTTCATGCGTACTTATCTGTATTAAGTTTGCATTAGTACATTCTAAATGACTCTAGATGCTTCACGTCAACTTGATAAGACGTAGATTGAACACTAATGATTTGCGCTGGTGGAAGAACAACATCCCTTAAGGAGTTTACGTTTAAGTCCATATTTATGTGCTTGCAATACATACTTACCAGATGTTTTCTCAGTTCCTCGTTCTGTTTTTCTAAATCTTGCGGCATTTCTTCTTGCTGTCTTTCCTAAGAACATACATTATTTTATAAGTCACAAAAACTTACACTATTTATCAATTCATTTCAGGTACTTGTACTTACTGTTTCACATTAACAACTTTTCTAGAAGTAGAAGTCTAAAAATGTGTTGAAAGTTTACGTAAGGGGTGCTTAAAACACATACATACCAGCCGTTTTTTCAGCTGCTCATTCTGATTTTCTAATTCTCGCTTTTCTTCTTGCGGTTTTTGATATTAAAATAAAATAAGTTATTTAATATGTCAAAATAATTACTATTTTTATAAAGTCAGTGAACATAAGTAAAATCAAAACGTCATAGTATCAATACTAATCACATTATCACTAGAGGTTAAACCTTTACTTTTCCAGTTAAAACTTTGGCTTAATATTTGTTCTTGTTTGAGTCATCAAATGTATTGTCATTGTTTACTGACTGTTAACGTTCGGCCATATGTCATTTTTTATGTGGAAAAGTTAAATAAAAAGAAGATCGTATAGACATCTGCCTTTCATTGTCCAATTTCTGACTATTAAGGAAAACGATTTAAAGCAACGATTTTGCAATCTACAGAACAAGTTAAGAAAGGGAAGTATAAACTGACGTATTAATATGGAGATTGCAACGACAAAAAAATAACAACCAAAGTCGAAGATTGCTTTCCTTAATTATTTGTTTGTTATTGTTGTTGGTGTTTTTGTAATGTGGATGTTATGTAAACAATAAAGTACATTATAAACACGTTGTTTCTTTATCTGTCGTCAGCGTCCGTTACTTTTACATGACGTTCTGACTTTGGTAGGAAATATTATGTAATTATATGCATTATGATGACTTGTGTTTATAAAATACTATTAATATTAAATAATTATGAATGCCTTAGCAAATTGTATAAAAATACGTCATGATATAGAGCAGCGGCTAAATCTATCTGCATTACAACAGTATTTTCGGAGACGTTATTTACAAGATTACACACAACTTGTTTGAGCTTACATTTGCCGCCTAGTTTCAATAATATTACTATAACTTAGGAAGAGTGAAGATTGTCCGGAAATATCACGCAAACTAGGATTTTCAAACACTATTTGCTTAGGAATTTCGATATATGCTTACAATAAAATAATAGTCGTGTCCATAAATTTGCAGAAACAAGGCAGAAGAACACTCTTATTGTTTTAGAAAGATGGTTTATTATAAACTGACTCATGGTCCGCATATTTTGAACTTGTGGTTTCAGTATAAGAATCATTACAATCTATTAAGTAATACAAAAAATACCCTATAATTCACCAAAGACTATTAAAATTTGATCTAACACTTGACTAAAGGATACAGAGTATAAATAAACAGAAACGTGACAGTTCACAAGAAAAACTAACCATTTCTAGCAGTGTATTAACAATCAATTTAGATTCACAGTGGTTCATGGAAAGTAATCAACGTTGGGTCAGGGCAAATATTTATGTATAATAAATAATGTTTGCTTGCATTAATTATATTTTGTGGATGTAGTATGTAATTACTGTCTTAATATTCACTTGCTGGTGCAACATGCTTTCATATGTTGTCCGAAACATATTTGTATACACTTTCCAACAATATATACCAACTTGATCATGTCCTCATTCGTTTGTTTCAACATTTGATTTTCATCTGTCAGCTTTTCAATCTATTTTAAGAAGAAGTCAGTACATAAAACATGCATTTACATATGCATGACAAGCATATAAAAAAAGGACAGGCTAGGTATTAAACATATTAAAATGAGCAATTAGTTTACTGTTCAATATCTTGCAAACAATGTATTTGGTTTCATTATAGCCGGCTTATCCGCTCTGACATTGTTTACAATTAAGAAAACGCCATCTGCTTATTTATAGATATGGGATAAATTAAGGTTGGACCCTAATGTGGCCTCTAGAGTGTTTAAAAGCTTTTTCTAAGATTTAACATTAACCTACTTTCTGAACCCACGTGACCCAGTTATAAACTCCTTTAAGATTTCGTGCCATCCAAGATTTCGTGCGCCATCCAAGATTTCGTGCAAACATTCTGACCAAGTCGAAGACATTGGGGTTTTTTTACCCTCGACTTTTACCTTATGGTATGTGGCGAGCTCCAGTACTTAAGTTGTTTTAAATATTGGTATATATTATGACATATACTGGGCTGTGGAGGAGTTTAGTGAATGTAAGTCTAAGAATATTTAAGACCTATAATATCTAAAATCATTGTTACTATAAATCTAGATGATTAAAAGTTTAATATAAGTTTGGAGACCACACCAAACTATGTATCAAGACCCTTTTTTTGAAAACAGTTAAGATATATTTATCACAGGTTTTTAAACATAAAACAAAAATTATATCACAGTTGCTTTATTATTTCAAAGTTTACATCACAGGTGTTGTTTTTTTTTATTACATAGTGAATATCACAGATGTTTGATCATCACATTTTTTTTAATACAAATGCTTATTTTGGAATTTTTAACGAGTTTTTTGCAAGGTATGACTAATTCATGGAGGTTATTTTCTGTAATTATTTGCTCATCCATAGGAGTATATGTGCTTGATGTGTTGTATCAGTATTTTCTGACCAAGTTTGGTAAAGATTAGGCTAAAAATGTGGCCTCTATTGTCTTCATAACCTTTAATCTAAGATATGACCTATTGACCTAATTTTTACCCCACATGCCCCAGTTACGAGCTCATTCATTTTATGCAGAAAAAAAAACATTCTAACCAAGTTTGGTGAAGATTGGGCTATAAATATGGCATCTAGTCTGTTCACAAGCTTTTTTCTAAGATTTCACTTAGTGACCTACTTTTTGAACCCACGTGATCCAATTACTATCTCATTCAAGATTTCACGCAGAAAACTATTCTGAGCAAGTTTGGTGAAGACTGTGTTATAAATGGGGCCTCTAGTGTGTTCAAAATTGTTTCCTAAAATTTAATCTTTTGTTCTAGTTTTTAATCCCGGGTGATCCAATAATAAACTAATCCAAGATGTCATGCAGACAGACATTCTGACCAGGTTGATGAAGACTAGCTAAAAAGCTGTGGCCATTAACATGTTCACAACCTAAATTCTTGACTCCCTGATATCAGAAAAGCTCAAATTGAACACATTGTGCTTAGATGAGCTAAAAATGGGTACATTACCAATAAAAATGTGTCATGAACAATATAAACAAATGAAATGAACAAATACAAGTGACACTAATATCAAATTGAATTAAATGTTTCTAAGAGCAATCATACAAAAATACAGTTGCAAGCATAGACTTTGGTTCACTCTTGTTAAGAACATTAACAACAGTATTTCTACAATAAAATATAGACAGTTACTTATCAACACAGCATGAATGGGATATTTTAATAAAAAAAAACAAAGACAAAAACAACAACACACATTATTCATCTTTTTCACAATTGTGAAAACCAGATGGAATAGTTTGCATTATTTAATAATCAAACCCTGGGTTATTGTTTTGTGAGAGGGGGCCATTTATTAATTATGTTCTTCCTCTCCAACTAACAGGTAAATTGCATATATGCAGCCATGGAAACTTCTTTCTTCCAAGACAAGTTTTTTTTATAAAACATTAAGCTTGAGTTGATAATATGTTTTACATGTGATAAACTTTACAACTTATAAAATGTTAAAAACAGACTGGTGCTGTAAATTCTAAATTCACACTATTCATAAAAATATACTTAAAAACATAGAAAACTTGTACATCTTACCGTAACAATCAACAAAAAACAATTTCAACACTACATGTTAAGTATCTGGTAACCAAATGCGTCAAACATGTTTTAACCAGAGCTTAATCACATAGTCAAATGCTCTGCACAAGATAAACTAAAATCAACAAAATAACTTTGTATAAAGAGGACCAGATCAATGTTTCCTTTGCAAAAACTCAATATTTAGACAATCAAAACCTTAAAACAAAGTTATAACTTGATATAATTTAACTCTATAATTAGGCAGCACCAAATGCAGAAACAAAATACTTAAATTTAGGCTTGTCTTGGAAGTCAGTCTATACTGGTCAATATTCAGATAACAATAAGCTTAGATCTAAGCCTGTCTACGGTTTATCTTCATAGCTTATTTATCTGTTTGACTTGTGGCTATTCATATGGAAAACAATATACGTTTTGCTTGTGTTGGAATTCTGTTTAATTGGTCAATATTAACCAACCAAGGGCATTTTAGATTGGTATACTTCTACTATTTTTTTTAACAATGGTACATATTCCCATGGTTATAAAACATTGACATATGGACAATTTTGAAGCATCAGATGCTCAGGTCAAAGACAAATCAGAATTTACTAAAATCTTAACTGATTTCCAAATGATACTGGTCGAAGGTTTTCGGTCATTTTGTATTATTTCATCTCCATCAAATTAAAAAAAAATGTTAAGCTTTGTTTAAACAATTCTCTATAATTATTTTGGTTGAATTAAAAATAAATATTGTGACCAATCAGATTCTTGACGATAGTCTTGGACTCTATTTTCAAGATTTAATGACCACTATTTTTATACTCTTTGCATTCACATTAGTTCCCTCCAGTTCTTGTTATCCTGCAGTCACAATTATCTTTAGCATAGTCATTTTTAGCATATAGTACATTATTCACCCAGTCACGGTGCCACTGTATTTCCGGTCTGGTGTAGATCTTAAGCCGCTTTGTTCATTCTCTGACCTCTTCATTTTAAAGTTCACCTAGCTGAAGGAGAAAAGAGAGAACACATTTTATGGGGTCGAACAATTAGAAAATATGACCTTTTTAAATGTGCCACATTTGACTCAGCCCCCATTGGCAGATCTATGTGTATTCAGAAAATCGCTATAGAAAAAGAATCAACCCATTAAAAGCCATCTGAAGTCGATTTGTTTATTGGGTTTATTGTCCCATCATTTGACGCAGATATCGTGCTGCCTTTACTATGTATAGCATGACATGAACACCTGGCATGATACTACATCCAGTCACATTATCCAACAATGCATCAACAATTTATTTACGATACACCTAAACCATAATGTTCTCGTCACAAATGTTACAAAGCTTTACACCGACGGCTACTTCATGATGATGATAAAACAAATAAAACTATTGCATTTAATGAACGTACCAGATCCTCTGAATCCTCCTCATCCCCTGGCTCTTCTTTCTTTTGAGACTCCTCTCCAGCAGTGAAATGATTAACCTCATCCGTACTTGCACCATCCTTGCACTCTGATTTGGCAATAAGGCATATCCCAGCTGATGAGAATGTAACAAAATATAAAAAAAAGATCAATAAATTGTTATTTAAATTAATATTTTATTAAAAGAAACTGCATATTAAAAATCAATTAATAATAATAATAACACTTTTGATAATAAAGACAGGATCTATTGGGCAAGACACTTTGCTCAACTCACTCAAGTTGCATGCTAACATGCTCTGGATAAAAGCAACACAGGGGAATAACTCTCATATATGGTATAATTACAGTTGTCATGCTCTTCAACCCATCTAATCACAAGCTATCTAAATTCCCCAAAAAGCAAATCCCTTTTATAGTGAACAATTTATGCCTCAGACATTTATACTTAATAAAGGGGAAATTGTTACTGTACAAGTTTAACAAGAGTTATTGGTCAAGTGCTAACATATTGTCTTATCACATGTAACTTCCAAATATTAGGTAAATCCTCCATACGTAAATAACACATAAAATACTGAACCTTTTGATTGCATTTTTTTTTTCTATTTTGTTACATCACACTAACAATTATGGACATATGTGACATTTAGCTAATCTGGGTAGAATGACCAGCACACCAACATTTAACAGTTCTTTTGTTTCACTGTTAAATGTTTTATGGTATATACACCGCTCCTTGCACATTACTGCAGATAATTACGTAATTCAAAATGGCTTACAATCTGACTACTTTACTTTTGAACCACAGGTGTCCTAAACAATCTACATTTAGAAATACATCTCAGCACCATGATTATAGTGAGTATAGTGATGTCTATATATTCTAGTGAATGAAGACCCAAGAACAATTTCTGGGTAGAACCACCAGCCCACTGCAGGTCAGTCTTACTCCCCAACTAAGACTCGAACCCATGCAGTGCGAATCTGTGCAGTCTTAGTATTTATCAATCTGCAATTCTAGCCCTGAACAACAGAATCCCTTTAAAATATATCAATGACTTTTTTAAGCAATAATAGGACGCTAACGCTTAAAATGCTAGTAACTACAAATTCTACTGTAAATGAACTGGGAATGAATTTGGGTTTATTGCCTCACCAATCGTTTTTTACATTTACAGAGAAACGCATGGCATCGCTTTGCCGATTACCATCAACTTAAAACTTTTCAAACAGTCATGATAAAATTCCCATGTGAAAAAATTCATTGAAGAAAGTTGTTCTAGATGATGTGAGTACAGTTCTACATAGACCTGGTGTCTTCCTACACACATAGTAGCAGGCAATTATTCCATTATGATCAAAATATCAATTAAACCAAGTCAGTAATTTCAATGAAACATTTTTACAGTTTTATGCAATTTTAATGAAACAATGGCAGACACTTTAATAAAACTATATACAGTGTATGTATGTAATTGCAATGAAATTACGTCTGTTATTTCAATCTAATAATGCATCTTATTGAAATTAAACAATGTTTGATGGAACACTATATCTAATTGTAATAAAATAATCTGACGGGCAGTTCTCACCTTCTTTAAACGTATCCTCATCTTTGCGACTGATGATGGTGATAAAATCCTCCACAGGTGATGTTGAACCAACCTGATGATGATAATGGTAAAAGTACTATTAATAATAACAATAAGACAATAATAGCAATGTTACTAATAATAGTAATAAGAATATTAACAATAGATGTTCACAAACCAATTCTCACGCTACCCTGTTTCATCCAATGACATAAAAAACATGTTCAATGTACCCTAAAACCAAACGGTGTCAATTTCTCATTACTGCCAATGTGTTAACCAACTTTGAGAGTTGAGGACTCATGTGGTCTCGAGGCATTAATTGGAGAATAAAATGCTTAAGGTCACTGTGACCACGACCTTTGTGCCACTGACCTCATAAACAATATGGTTCATCGACTCATTAATACAAATATCCCAATCAAAATTGAGAATTGTTAGCTTATGCATATATCAAATGAAAACTATAATCATGTTTAAGACCTTGACCTTTGCAACACTTACTCTAAACCAATAGGGGTCATCCACTTATCTTGACCAATGTTCTTAGAGAGGTTGACGACTGATCTGAAAGTAGTGGCCTTATGACAGGCAGACACAATGCCCATCTTCTTTTGGCAGTTTGTTATAATCAAAATATCTAAGATGCTAGTAATGATAACTCTCACGCCATAACTTATAGTGATGCTGATTGGTTTTCACTGTAGGGTTTACCTCTATCCTAATTCATATGTCATCCTAAAATGGTATTAACTTGAATTAGTGTTCTGCTGTAACTCTATTAGAATACCAAAAACAATGACATGAAACACTGACATTAAACATGTACCTGTACTGGTATATCATTTTAAGAATGTAATTGTAATTGGTTCAACAACATTATATGTGAAGAAAGAAAACTTAACCAATACAATTCAGTAGTACTAACCTCAGTTATGTTGGCTTTGGCCAGTTTCTCCATCCCTCCATCCAGACTAACATCCATCTTGATTTTCTTACTGGATGGCTCTCCTTCAGCATCACTGTACAAACATATTTATATGTCTTAGAATATCAAAAATATAGACTTCATATATACTTTATAGATATAAAGTGCCACCTTCACTGTGCATAGCATGCAGTGAACACCTGCCATGAAACACTCACTCAGTCACCATATCCTGACACTGGGTCAACCAGTAGTGGAAGTACCCTTGCTTGAGCGTTAGCAAGGGGCTATACCACTACCATTTTAAAAGACTTTGGTATGTCACGGCCCGGTAGTTGCTGCTGTCTGTAAGAAAGAACCATTGGCTAACAAACTAGGTCAAGCTTAATTTAACAGTAAGAAATTACCATAATGCTGGCGGATTAGTGCAACTAAAGTATGCTAAACCCTCATAATCAAGATCAAAGAGCCCAATGCTTAGATTATTGGCTGGGGAAAAAAAAAGCAACTTTAACATTGCAAAATGAAAACACATATTCTGCTGGAACGGGAACGGGAAAGTCAGTAAAGTTCAAAGGGGCATAACTTGTGACAGAAAAGTGTAATGGCAAATTCATATTTTTATACCAGGAAAAATATCTATATATTCTTTTTAACAATCTTGATACAGGGCCACCCAAGGAACATTTATAACTAATATCAAGGCTCCTTAAGTTTCTGAAAAGAAGATTTTTAAAGTTTGCTCTAAGCTGCCATGTTTTCTGATAGATAAAAATTCTTTGAACATCGTTTTGTTCCCCAATGCCCTATGAAGATTCTTAGGAGGTTTGGTTCAATTTGATCCTGTGGTTTCAGAGAATATGTAAAGAATGGTGATGGATGTGTGATGTTTGACGTTGGATGCTAGATGCTGGTTGATTACAATAGCTCACAATGAGTATAATCTCAAGTGAAAACATAAACCCCATCCCCAGAAATAAAAACCAAAGGAATTCATTCCTCACCCGTCCTTGAACATATCTTCCCCTGTCCTTTCCTCTTTCTTCTTGACGACCGTCAGTTTGAATAAGCCCTTGACCTTATTTAGACTGCCGCTACATGCGGTCAGCACTTCCTTTGGAGGATGAAGGGACTCGACGATCAGTGGGGAAATGTCTGGCAGGGGGTCCTTTGGGTTCAAGACACGATGTAGCAGGCACTGTACAAAACAATTGGTTTTATTTCTTGATCTGTTTTGTACTTATCTCAAAAAAAAAAAAATCAACCAACTTATAAATGAAGAAATATGTATGCTTGAACAGGAAATGTTTTGTATGACTATGAAAGCACATCTTGCAGGACATGAGAAAATATACAACTAGTACCAGAGACCATGTTTAAATGAGAAAGGCGTAATATAAAGCAAAGTTAAAGTTCTTTGTGATTAGTTTACAGTTTTTGACAATGCAGTTACTGAAATTATAATGGGCTTTAACAAATATGGCATCAATATTTGTACCAGGATTATGGGAAGCATAATTATGATTTGTGTGTATGTGTTCTTAAGACCCTGGTTGGACTCCATTTCTGCCAAGATAAACGAGCTTCCCTTACCTCTCTTGAGACTTAGATATACTGGGACATATGCAGTGAAGGGACAATACTTACTTCTGAGTGTCAACATATAAAACAAGAACACCATATTACCTGATAAAGCCGCTGAAAGTAAGGATTGAACGTAAGCTTTGGCTTCATCACTTCACAGGGCTGGTCCTTTTCATCTCTGAAATACAAAAGTCAATTATTCTTCAACGAATACTTACTTATTTAATGTTGAGAAAATCATAGCAGCTAAAATAGCACAGGCGGAATAAAAAAAAAATGATTGATAATAAAAAATTACAGGTTCCATTTTTTTACAATATTATCATTTGAATGCTGCGGAGTTTTAACTGTATACCTGACTGTGTATTGTTATATATCAATCAGACGTACATAGAAATACTTTACATCACACTTAAGACAGGAGTTGTCAGGTGGGCAGGTCCCGGTGTGAAGTTTGTTATTCTATACTCATTGCAATAACAATAAATACAAAACTGATCGCAATAGCTCAGATGGTAGAGCGTCGGCTTGCGGATCTGGAGGTCGTGGGTTCGAACCCTCGGCCGGGTCAAACCAAAGACTTTAAAGTTGGTAGTAGTGGATTGCCTCCTAACGCTCGGTGCTAAGGGGACAGCATAACGCCTGACTCGTCGGTGACAGTACAATAATGGACCGGCCGGGTTCAGTCCCTGGGCACCTCATAAGTGCCGCTGTGCTATAATAATAGAAATGTCGCTGCGCAGTATTGAGAAAAATGCGGGCTAATCCCAATCCCAATCTCTCACAAAACTTATCAAACAACATAAAACATGTCTTCAGTGACTATGCTTGCTAGCGGGTCAAATAAGCCTGGGCTTATTAGGTAAATAGACATTGGAAATTGAGGCTGCCAGAACTACTTTAAGAAAATAACTCAGTTTAATACCGAACAAGAACATAACATCATAGACTAAGTATAACTGTTAATAGGGGGATGGCTTTAAAAGAAAAAAAAAATACAAGCATTTTTCCAGCATTTCAAATTTGTCCACGAAACTTCCAGTGTGATAAACCTAAGATAATATGTTTAAGCCGACTGAGCTATTCTGCCAAATTATAACCATGTGTGTAGTAAATGTGTATGGGAATATAAATCTGTTCTAAAACTAATGCTAGTTTACAAATAAATGAACATATTACTATAAAATTATGCTCCATATTACATCAGTAAAGTACACTATAGAAGCTAAAAGCACAAGTATGTGTTTTTTTTTATTTTCGTTGTTTAGATGGATATGTCATGTTTTTTTTTATACCTCATTCTGTCAATATAAGTTGGGCAATCTTCAGAGCACACTTTACAATCCATGACCTCTGCAGCAGAAGTTAACTTCTAGACAGTTAGTGCATATGGTATATAAAAATAATTCAAATCTCATCTATTTAACCTGGCTGATATGCACCCAACGGTTTGGTACAGACACCTGCAAAATGTAATGAACAACTGATAGCTTTTTGTACTCTTTAAAATAATTTATAGACTAGTTTATGACTTTTGGTCCTAATGAGTTAAGGGTCAATCCATGTTCTCACTCACCTTCCGGCTGTACTAAGATCCATATTAGTGATGAGATCATCAACAGCTGACAGCTGGTCATCTGGAAATAAACAAATATATTATGATAAATCTAAGGTTACATGGTGTAGTTTATCCATGGTAACATCAAACTGAAGTTTATTTTGATTTTTTTATCTAAGTCACACCAAATAACTATGGTCATTATGCTAACATCCAGCAACTACTGACAGGGTCAGACATACATATCAAGGTAAAACCAACAACACAGCTCAACAGGAGGTCTATCTCTCATCTCTTATACAAGATTTTGCCTCAGCAAGAGATCTAGGGATAGTAAGTCAGAGACCAGCATTTGCTAATTGAAACTTTAAATTTCAATGCAAACATGAGCTATAAGATTGGAAATGTATTAAAATTAATAGTTTATATAATTAAAATTTAGCAAACACAACATCCATTGCCCATGATTATTTAAGTTTATAAAATGTACATGACACCAACTGTGCCAGTACTTGTAGCTTTGTTGATTTCTTTTAGTTGCCCCAAACAAATATATTTTAGATCTTATAATGGCCACATACTTGAAGGTTTGAACTTCTTGTTTCTGGGGTTCTCTTTCTTTAAGGGCAGAGATCTGAAGGTAAACTGTCGTACATCTTCACTGCACGGCAGTTCAAACCAGTATAGACAATGCTGGGACAACTAAAGCAGTAAAATATGAAGTGAAAAGAAATATTTTCAAAGGTTACAAAACAAGCAGGTAAATGAGCTGAGAATAAAAGCAAAATACCAAGGTTATCAAAGCAGCTTATAAAACATTGCCATTTCAAATTATGTGGTTACTGCACTTTACTGAGTAAGATTAAAAAATAGTAGTTTTTTTCTATTTACAAATACGGACATATTAATTATGTAATTAATGTGCAAATTAATGTGTAATAAAGATACAATTTATAATTTTAAGTAATATTCCTTACTTTATAACCTGTACATTCAATGAAATACTAAATATGTAAACTATTTCCTGGATTGGCCACACACACTGTGACTATACTGCAATAAGTTTAAAAGGCATTATCGCAATAAATGGATCATGGGTTATGACACAAATCTGATCTTAACACACATAACAAGCCCTGATTGGCAGCAGAAGCCTCCAGACAATTGTTTATGTTAAAGTACTGACAAGTATGTAAACAAAACCTAGAAAACAAACCCACTATATCACCTTTATATTGGGTATCAGGCAGCCCACCTTTGGGTTGTAGCCGTCATCGTACACACGTCTCACGATGGCTACCATGTTGGTCTTATACAGGGCTTTGATCATTGATGACAATGCTACTGCTGCTGCCTTAATAAAGGTAGACATTAATGAGAATGATGTTGTTTTTGTTTAAATACATAAAATGTTTGTTTTTGTTTTTAATGGTGAATCCTTAAGACACACTTATGGTCCTATTGGCTAGCTTTTTTTCATGAATGAAGACCCCTTGACAATTTTCTGCTTGAACGAAATGAGGACTGCTGGTCACTGCTAAAAGACCTTCCTACATAGAAGATTTCATTCCCAACCAAGACCCAAACTCATGTTGTGAGTGGATGAGAGGCTACAAGCTTATAACATTACCAATGAACCACGTTATCATATGTGCATTGTACCTTGGCAAGTATAGCAATTACTGCAACATACAGCAAGCTGTCAACCAAGTCTTCTTCAAAATATATGAGGAATATAAACCCCAAACTGCAAGACCTTCTTTTTATGAAAGCCAAGTCAAAGACTTAGTCCCATGTGGTGATGGACTAATTATGTAACAAACCTCAAACCTCTCTGCTATATGTGCGGATTTTATTTTGGTTGCATTATGTACATTTTAAAAAAAATCTGCTCAAAATGACTCTCCTGTATGTTTCAAGTTTGTTTGTTTTTTAAATACATTGCAGCGACCAATTATGATCATTATAGCAGCATCCAGCTTCTTGGTGGAGGAAGAACCCAGACACATGTCTGGATAGAACCACCGGCACACCGCAAGGTAGCTGAAAGACCTTCTCAATTTAAGTCCTTTACCCCGAACGGGACTCTAACCCATGTGGTGAGTGACTAAGCAGTGTATGTTTCAACTTTATCTGAAATCAATACACCAGAGCTATATATGTGGGTTTGTGATTTAATGGTGGAGACACTGGTCAGCAGATTGTAGGTTCCAGGATGAATACTATTAACTGCACATTACTCCATGCACAAAGTACCGGAGTACTGGTTCTACCCAGAAAGAAGACAGGTGAAAGAAACTAAATTAATTTGAATGAACTCGTTTTCTAATCAACTGCAAATGAGTAGGTTAAAACTAAAAACTATAGATTCATCTGAGTTTGTTACCATAGTGTAATAAAAAACAATATTCACCTATCTGAAGCAAGAGTTAAAACATTATATTTATATTCTATTTAGACAGAGTCCAATGCATGTCTGTAAATCCAAAATCAATACTCCTTTCCTATTTAGATCTATCTCCTTTTTGTACCATTTAATTGATTAGACCAACCTACAGTTAAGAGCGGATTTCCTTGTATATTCAACTGACAGTAAGAAAAGGAAAGACAACAGTCTCAAGAATGAGCCAGCTTTAGCACACACTCGCACCTCCCATCTACAGCAATGTAACAAGCTTAGTCCATGCTGACATATAGGACGTGTGATTATCATAGGGTCAGCTTACCTCGTTTTCTTTCTCTGCCACCACTACCATGGTGCCATCTCCCATCATCTCATGTCTCTTTACCTGGAAATAATTAGTTTTTGTTCATACAACATACAGCTCCAGAGAGACAAAATGTATTATTTGTTTTGCACATTTTATTTACTGCTCCAGAGAGGCAAAATGTATTATTTGTTTTGCACATTATAGATTTACAGCTAAAAACATTGGGGATTTTTATTGATGAGATTTACAGCTCCGGACAGGCATAACTGATGATTTTTCTTTTTCTTACATTGTCAAATTGAAAGACTACTAACTTTTTCTGCTACTAAAATTTTGCTATGCAACTTACATCATTCTAGCATGTTATTTCAATTAACTTTCTTAACTAATGACTGAACTTTAAGAATAGAAAACACATTCAAATCAGGTCAGTCTTGGTATGCTATTATAATAACAAATATATTAAAAAATACCATTTATCACATAGAATGATGTGTATTCATTGAGTAACACCCACTCAAGACAGTTATCCAGAGGCAAATAGTCACTGACGAGACGTCGTTTACAGCTTCAACATCGTTTCCCAAAGTGAAATATCCATACTCTTTATTTTATGGCTCTATTTGAAAACAGCTGAATTAAAAACTGAATCAAAAATATAATCCATCAGAGCAGAGCCTCTTTTTTTGTACCGTTTCATCAAATTCGTTTAATATGTTCAGTGTTTCATGAAATCTTATGTCAGATTCTCTATATATTATTGTGTGTAGTAAATGTGTTTATTTAAATTGTTATATTTTCTCCATATGGGAAGCAAAAACCATCAATGTCAATCTTCTCCTGTTATGAACTTAATAATTTAAAATCCAGAACATGTTAAATAATATCATAAGGTAAGATGTTTTTGATTCTTACCCCCATTTTTTTTCCTCAGTGAAGCCCAGCACCTGGAAGCATTTTTCTGATTTATCTGCCTCATTGTTTATGCCTGATACGGTAACGGGCGTGTTGCCATAGAAATAACCTGCAATAAAAATCAAATTAAACCTGGTATCCGACAGTATGCCTATAAAAAATACATGTTACTTGCAGCTGTGTTGATATACTATGTGTCCCTTCTACTTGCCCATGCCAGCTCAACCATATTGTCCATAAGACCACTGTGATTTCTTTAATCCCAAACTAACAAAATAAACGACAAATTTTTCAATGTCTTGTTTATCCACCTCCGTCTTGTCATCATCATTCTTGTGGTATGTCCTGGACATGACCACCTCCATGCTGGGGTTCTTCGCATCCACATTCTCCTATGACTGATTCAGCTTGAATTCTTTGACCTGTAAAACACACATAAGTAAATAATAAACTAACTAAGATATTTCTTCTGTTTTTACAACTAACTTTTAGAATTGCAGAAAAGAAAAATGAAGGCACTCGAGAGATAAACAGGAAGTTAATTAAGGCACTCAATATTTTTAAATGAAGTAAAAGTCAAGAAAAACATTAATGAATGTCTACAAGTTTACAAATGTTACAAAGTAAAAAAAGACTTATTTCAGCCACTATTACTATTACCCTCAAATATCCATTGATAGGTATCTTGAGATCGGGCCCCACTTCAAGGAGACATTTCCAGGTGGCGGGTCGTACCTGTCGTGACCGGAAGTATGACAATTTCGACAGGGCTTCTCTGGAACATTGCATTATGTGACATATTTAACAATTTAAATCTGAACTACGTGGTAAATCATTATGCTCTGAACAAGAGACAGGAAAAAAAACTTTCCTCTGAAGCATTTACAGAAATAACCCCAAGGTAATAATTTGAAAAAGTTCATGCAGTCTCTTTTTAAGTCATACCCCTTTATGAGGAGATGTTTAGACCATATTAATTAATAAATAACTCTTACAATATCATTAAAATGAACATTAATTATATGAACATTAATAACTTAAATAACTTACTTCAGTATTACTGACTACGGATTCTCATCTGACCAATCAGAAATCATTTTAAATGTGTGAGGCAAAGATCTATTTCAATGATCCTTTTGGCCAGATTACAAATTTCACTAAAATCCAAGCAATCACATGCTTGAGAATAATCTGAATATCTTGTTATGTGCTTTGTAACTTGGAGATGTGGTGCTTGAGAATAGTCTCCAGATCTTTATATTCAATGTTGAGGGCCTTTATTTGTCCCCATCCCCCAAGCAAGAATGTATACTATATACAAACAAGATCACCGCAAGGCAGAGCAAAACACTTCTGTCATTTGAGCAATTTGAAACAAACTGCTGTACACTCTTGTGCAATGCAGTATGACAAAGTTATGGACTGCACTCTGGGTTAATGCAAGAACAAAATCAAATTTAAGTAGAATAACATAAACAAATATCTTTAATCTTCCAAACTGCCAAGCTCCTGTGCACTGTTGTGAAATGCACTTAGGCATTTTTGTGGACTACAATCAGGGAGAAGGGGAATAACATCAAATATACACACATTTACATGAGAGTAATGCCATTTCACTAAGAGCAGAGTGATGATAGCTAAGATTATGTAGGAGTATGGACAAAAAAAAACATCAAGTAGGAAGATTGAATTAAGTGGAATAACTCCCGAACGCCCACCCATCCATCATGGTTGATACCTTAACACGTTCTGTCTTTGACGGGCATATAAAAAGTATACACAAAAGTCACCAAATCATTTTTATGACCAATGTTTATTTTTTGTCAATGATTTTGAAACGTTTACACACTAGCATACAAATGCAAAAAAAGCAGTGCTTAAATTAAACCTTGTTTGGATTTACAGTTGCTGCCTATGATATGTAAACTTTTCAGCACATGACTCATTTTGATATGAAATGCCGCTCTCCTTAGGCCCTGCTACTCTTCCCCAAAACCATAAAAACTGGTTTGGATTCGAAACAAGTCCAAAGTTGTCTAATCCATGGTCAAGACTTATAAAAAGTTGAGGAAGCATTTGATCTATAAAATGTCTGTAAGACTCACTTGAAGGTGTTGCACTTGCCATCGACCTTTTCTAGGATACGTTTAATCATTTTCTCCCCATCTCTCTGTTGTGGAGTCTTGGGCTTCCCCCCAACATTACTGGCACCTCCGGCATCCCTACCACCACCATCATCATCAAGATTAGGTCCGCTGAAAATACCATACTAAATAAATCATATTTATCATCAAAAATAGAATTATCAACTCCTTAACCCTCAATCTTTTACAAATGTGAGTTTCAGACATGATATATTCACAGTGACCATAACTGTGTGTTGGATTGTATTTCCCAAAGCAAAAGCAAATAAGCTTTCCATCTAACATTTACATACAGTCTTTACATACAGTCTATCTATAGTTATACCACCGTTATTACTGGGGGTCGGCAAGGTCTATACCCACCAGTATCAGCTGGAAGTTGTCAAATGCACATAATTAAGACTTTTTTTAAACAATCAAATTATTGTTATTATTGGTTAAGGCAACCCTGCAAAATGTATTATAGATTTACCTGAGCCAGCAGATAAGTTAGAAGTTCTCTCCACATGAACTGTGCTACCAAAGGTAAGGGTGTAGTAGATTAAAGGTGGCAATCTTAACCCTCACTCTTATCCGAAGTTATGCTTACTCTAATCTCTAACTCTTAACTTGCTAAGCAGCAATTGAACAGGCTCAGGAAAACATGTAGATTCATATAAGCCAATCATGACTGGTAGCTATGACATCAGGATCCCCCCCCACTATTTGCTTCATGTAGTAATTTGACCTGCATTTCATGCACAAAACATAAAGCTTCTCATAGGTTTTTAGCATGATAAAGGTTATTATAAATTGTGTTACAACGTAACACTTTCATGGTATGGAGTACTTTCAATACAACAAGATACACTGCATTCCTTACATGATTTTGAGTTTTGTGCCGCTGCCCTTGAGGCGGCTGATGATTGTATCCACCTGATCACCTACAAACTCTCCACCAAGGTCCGTCATCAGGATGATGCGCTTTGAGACAAGTCCTTTCTTTCCTCTGAAACAGTTAAAAGTGTCTTATGTTACAAGAGCAATTAAACAAATTGCAATGCTCTTTTCAGGTTTAAATCTTAAAACTTTCAGTTTGTTAATAATTTAGTAAAAAGTTAAACTGTCAAATCGTTGCTTGTGTCAATGTTGTTTACTTTAATTTCAAGAATATTTTAACAACCTCGAAATTAAATATGTTCTCACCAAGATACACTCTGAAAAATTTGAAAAATCAAGAATCAACGAAGTGTCTCAAAAGGACATGTCATTTAATGTTAGTACAGGCCAAATGGGCTTAGAGTGACATTTGTTTCAACATTTATTCTTCGTTGTTGACAAGTGTTGAAATAGATTATGGCAACAACTACTTACTGTAACTCATTCGTCAGGTGATCCATGGCTACAACAATGCCATCCATGACTAAGGGTACAATGTAAGGAAACAGGGAGCATTCACCAAACTGGGGTCTAAATATTTGTTTACCTTACACAGCCATCCAAATAAAAGTGATATTTTTTAATTATTCTAAACAAAACCTGGGCTTGTCATCATGCTATGCCTGGGACTTACAAGCTACCTAATAAGCTACCCTTGCAAGTATAACCACATTTTTAATCTTTAGCTTCTAAGGATACACTCAGCTGACACATCGCTTGGTTTGATGTTGTTTTGAATCAGCTGCAGAGAGTCAAAAGTTACAATCCCAAGAGGGTAGGCAATGGAAATGTTCTTATAAGTACTGCCAACCATCGGAGGGGTGGCTGTATCAGCTCTACCGATCAGGATCAGGGCGACCTCGTCATTAGATTCAGCAAATATCTGTAAGTGAACAAGAAATCTAAGACTAAATGCTTGAATCATAATAATACATTAATAATACTACTAATAAAAAAAAAACTCTAGTAAATTGTTAGTTGCTTTTCTTAGTATGATAGCTTACATTTAAAAAGACAGGAAAATACTAACCGTGACACACACACATGACCAGTATACTGATAGGCCTAAAAATTGCAAAGTTGCATGTTTAAACTGCTAAGCAACATATGCCATCTAATATTAAACACGGTGTTACACATTCATGCTATTAGTTCTTTTCTATAAGCTAAAGAAACAAAAGTTAGATTGATTCAAGACAGAATGAATTGTGGTCTACAGTACTGATACAAGTAATGTACGTAAAAACAAATTATCATACATTATCACATGGTCATGGGTAACATTGTACTTGTATATGAAAATTATGAAAAATTATGCACAGCTGTCTTTTCTTCCAATATTAGAACAAGTATGACTGTATGACTGCATTATTTTATTTTTAAGTGCATGATTTCCTTGTTATTTGTTGTTATTGTTTTTTCTAAATATTCTTCTCACATGCTGGTAGTATACCTTTCTTTGTAGAATCTTGCTAATGGTCTCACACGCCGTATCCAGTGAGGAGGCTGTCCCAGGTGGGGTCTGGGCCATGGAAGGTCCCACATCTAAGACGATAGCAACTGCTTTCTGAAAATAGTGCAAACAGTTTGTTTCTTCTTTGCCAACTTCACAACTTTTTTCTATTACAAATTTCTGAAGTTAGTGTAATGGTGTCCATGAAAATATTGCCTCTTCCATTTAATCATGATTTAGTTTCTGCCTTGCTTAATTGTAAATATCACATTTCAGTTAATTAGATCATTTGCAAGTGTAAGCAATTGTTAATTCAACTTAATAAGATACGTGCTAAGCTTATTAGCTTATTGTAACTTATTCCTCAGGTGATCCATGGCTACAACAATGTAAGGCATTGTACTTATTACTCTCTTAGTAATAGTAGAAGTAGTATGTAGGGGTGTAATGAGAGCTGGTAGTATATTTATTCTAACCTATATTCATCTCTACTTTGGGGCTCATATCTTCTAGATTTCTGTCGAAAGAAACATGTTTACAGGTTTGATGACAAACTGCTGAAATATTTCTACACTGTAGACAACAAAAGAGCTTTTAACTACACCAAAACATAGAACATATTTGCTTTTTGCACACTCTGGTTAAAATGATGTTTTCTTTGAGGAATATCAAAAATGGGCCACCAGAAGAGAAGACTATCAATTAAAAAGTGAAATATACTAGTTTAGACAACCATTAGTTTTGAAATCATTGAACAAAAACAACAATTTTGACTTACGTGCTTATTTTATGGAACATAGATGTTTGGTAGCAGAAGGCATAGGTAACAGGTAAGCTGGAGATCATTTTACGTGTCCAGGACATTTTAAGTTCTTACATTGAGGAAACAACATGGCATAACACAATTTAATAGATAGTTTCCATGTGATGTCATAGGCACTGATATGACAGGTAAAACAATACAACCAAAAAAGATACACTGTTCATTTTGTTAAAGGATGAGCCAATAATTTTAATTCTGTGTATTAATTCTTTGTGCATTTATCAATTTTAAAATTATTGTATTAAAAAATATGAATTTTAAGAGCTTTCAAATGGTGTATAGCTTTTAAATTTTTGGACCACAAATGAAGAAATTACAAGAAAATAAAATGTAGGCTTCAATACAATTCATATGAAAATCCCTTGATGTTACCATCAAAGATGGCTGACAAGATAAGGGATCTTCATTGATGTAGAAACTATCTATACACTTGTTGTTGACTTCCAAAATGAACATCAATATGTCTAAAGCTTACAAATAACAAGTGAACATTAATGCTTTATTCCACCCAAATTCAGTGACAAAACAGATCACTAATTTGGTGTCATTTTATGTTGTGTAGCCACATATGGTCATTTAAAAAAAAAATGCTTGTATAATTAAACCAGTTAATTTCTTCCAATTGAACATTTAATAACTTTGAAATAAAATATACACATTTTAACCGCATCGAAGGTATTATGCTGTAAAGTAGCATAATGACAATGTGTTGCAGTTCATAATATAACATTTTGTTTCTGTTTTTAAATTATCCAAAAATAGGAGCACAGCTGTATGAGAACCTTTTATACACCGTAAACTTTGTTAACTTTTCATGGCAGAACTATTGTACTGTTAAGCAAATAAATACAAATGAAATGAAACAGCTCTTTTGATTTTTTTTTCAAAATTCACAAGATCAAGCATGTTTTACACCAATTATTTTAACCTGCGTGGCATGTTAAACGCTTTAGTAGTTCCATGAATTAAAATCATTGCATGATCATCAATATATGCTTATTGTTCACGCAATTGACATAAACTATAAAGAACACTTCAACAGCACCTTTATTTTATCACACTCATACTTTAAATTTGTAAAAAAATAGCTAATCAGAACTGATTCAATGTGCTAATGGCTAAAACTGCTGTTTCGCCTATGATTGAAGATTTATAATATTTGAGACTTCTGAACTAAAGTAAACAAAAGAAAAAAAACAACAGTTTGGTGTGTTTGCATTAAGCAAGTGTGATTTTTTTAAAACTAAAAGACAAATATGTGACGAGGTTACACGTCCAGGGGGAATGAAACTATCAAAAGCTGTAATTTCTATTACAATTATTGAATAAATCTTTGGCAATTAATTCATATCCTTTCATTTCAACATATTTACTAACTAAAACAAAAAATGTGCTTTAATTTCTATGTTTTAAGTATATTTCGATAATCAAAGTCTCTTTCGGTATCTTTCGGTAAACAAGTGTCTTTCGGTATTCAATAGCCTGAATAGGACCCGCACAGTTCAGGTGAAACTACGTTCGTTTTAACGAATGACATGCATAGACAGTCATATATATATATGGTCGTTTATATGAACATTATTATTTAGCAAAGCTCTGCAAGGTAAAGTTTAAAAAGATGCGATATTTAACGTAAATATCAAATTTCAACTAACATATTACAAAAACAAACCTTGTTTGCCGCCATATTGGATTATAGCGGTATGTTTCGGCACTCGCATTCTTCGGCCCAGAATTTTGGGTTACTCAAATTGACACCGGATACGGGTTCCGCAGTATACGCTTTGGCGACGGTAACTAACTACTTAGATTTATTTAACCTCGCCCTTGTTTATTGGTTGCATTAATGTACAGAGAATTAAAATATAAGTATCACAGAGGTTGTATATAAATGGCGTGATGGTTAACGTATGCTATCAATTAAAATTGTATTCTATAAAATATCTTGAAGTCCTAATATATGGTGTTAAGAATACTGTATAAAATCTCATTTAAAATCAAAACAGTTCATAGCAAAATCTACCGTATAGGCAGTAAGTCATATGTAAATATAAATCTGTTGTAACATTATATACATATAAACAGTACTATGTACACTCCATGCACAAAGTGCTTTATTTCTAAAATCTAATGTCCAGTCCACTTTGTAACAAACATGATTAATTCGCCTTGTTTCTTTGCATGAACCGTAGCCTCCTCCGGACATGTTTTGGTGTTGGTGACACCACTAAATATAATTTATAGGCATATAGTCATATTAAAAAAGTATAGGCTTAAAAGCCAAAAAAAATATATATTTTAAGATAACAGTTAAGACAATGTACCACACTTGTTATGCATATCCGCCACGGCACCTTTCCAGGCCCACATAAACGTATGTTTTATTACAATTAAGTACAATTAAACAAAAAATAAATTTTTTATGTACAACGTGTACATCCCCAAAATATAATATCCAGGCCTGCCCCTCTATGTTATTATAATAAATACGTTTACAGTTAACAAATAATTCTTTGGTTAGATAATACGAGGTCAGAATTTCCTTGAAATTAAAAGTTGACCTTTTTCCTTTAAAACAATTATGTTATACATCTACATGGGAAACCTATATATTTTCTTAATTGGCATGAGTAGCACTTTTAGAAAATGTATAGATTTGATCATATTTTGTCATGTGTAAAATGGGTGGTTTTTGCTAGTACAACCTCAATTTATTCGTGAATATTGATTGACTCTTGATATAATTAATTTCAAAACTGTGAACATGAACACAAATTATTGAAAGAAAATGCAGCATCGCGTTTTTCGGCAAATATTGTTTTAATTTGTACGTTAAACAAATTGAGTACGAAAACTGCGCGAATGACTTTTTAGCCACTTGGCACGGCAAGGGAGATAACTATAAAAGCATGCAACTGTAGCCGAAAATATGCGATTTTCAGGTCTCACAAGTTTGAAAGTCTAAAGTAGGCTAAACGTTGGCAAGTGTAGACTTGTCTAGTAAGTATTATTTTTTTTTTTTTTTTATGAATAAAATATCTTAACGCGTATGTTTCGTACCAACTGTTACATTCTCCAGCATTAATTATCTTTACTTTATCTTGGGTGCTGGTCTTAATGTACCATTACCGTAATCATGGTAATGTACCAGGATTTAATGTACCATTTTTGGATCGAATGTACCATTTATAGTTTATATAGGGATTATGGTAGGCCAATTGTTCAGCGTAGAGGACCCCATTGAGGGGTGATAATTAGGTGTGAAAATCCCCCTGGGGCATTCTGTTGTGTTTTTGTCAATTGATAAACCTGTTTGTTGATATGACAGGCTAGTTTTTAACCATTTATAAATCTGTTTGAAGAATAAACAACAAGTCTTGTATGGGTTATTAACAATTGTTCCATGTGATTAAGAAATTATAAGATTGTTTTACTTAGATTACGGTAATGGTACATTACGTCCGACAACCCTTTATCTTTGTGATCAGGTTGATCAGGTGATGCCATATAAAACTAATTAATATGCATTTACTATCATTAAGGATTATTCAATCAATTCAATTCTAAATGGGTATTTTAAAATTTCCTCTGATCATTAGATCTATGCTATGCTCAGCTTTTCATTGATTTATGTTTAAATACATTGATGTCTAGTTTAGGGCTGCATGGTTTGCTAATCATGTAAGGTATATCATCGTTCAGAGGAAAATTAATGTGTCTTTAAATAATGTAATTTTTCTTTTTCAGATGTTAAGTCGATCATTTTGAGGAAACCAAGAATATGTCAGGAACTTGCTATTTGTATACAGGCTTAGACTACACTTCTTTATGTCTGTATCATCATTTTGATGCAGATTGGTTTTATCAATTAGATCTGTATCTTGATATTATTTTATCATTTGTAAAGTGTATTAGTAATTAAACGGTATCAAAAATCAAAAATGAAAAACAATCATACATTAAATATTTAGGTTTTTAATGTATCTTATGATGTAATCAATTGTTACATCACTATTTTAAGGCCATTTATATATGCTCATGGATAGTTTCCATATCAGTGAAAATCTTGGCAGCCATCTTTAAAGGTAACTTCAAGGGATTTTCATATGAATTGTATAGACAGGTAATTTTCTTCATTTCTTGTCCGAAAATAAAAAGCTATACACCACTTGAAATTCATATTTTTAGAATACAATATTTTTACAATTGATGAATGCACACATAATTAATACACACAAATAAATTAAACTATTGGCTCATACTTAAAATATAATGAATAGTGTGTCATTTTTGGGTGTATTTCTTTAACATTTTAAACAATCAAAATATAGTTTTGATATGTAAAATCCTTTATAAAAGCTGTTAAATTTGATATAAAATTCAGTAAAATAGACTGAAAAATAAAAACACAGTGGTGAGTTTAATACGACACATATATCCTGATTTCGGCCTGCATTCGCTTCTGCCCACAAAAATGACTGCCTTAAACTGTCTTATCAGTGTTGATGACATCACATGGAAACTATCTATTAAAGGTGATATGTAAATAAAAATATTTTTAAGATTACTTTGGTAATTGTGTGCATTTTTGTGTTCAATTGGATTATGGTATACAGCTTTTGATTGAAGAGGAGGAATTTGAATAAGATACAACACAGCAGTATGTTGAACACTGTTATGTTCATGATAATTATGAATAGGTAAAAGGCCATTTCTTGTTAGTTTTGTGTAATTGCCAATAGATTTGTTTCATATACATGTGATACATCATTTACAAAGAATAAAGCCAATTGTCATTATTTGATGAATTTCTAAAATTATATTACATATTTATTAAGATTTTCAGACTTAGCGGTAACTGTTTTTAGATTCTCAGACAGTGAAAATAAAAATGAAAAAAAAAACATGTTTTTACATTATGTGTTTTAGGTACAACCATTTGTCGAAGGAAAGGTACTAACAGACCAACAACTGTCCCAGACAAGGTATCTTTAACCTTACTAAATAAAGTTTGAGCAAATGCTCTACCACTCTGAACTAAATAGTTTGATATACAATTTTGATTTATTGCACCTAGCTGTAAACCCCATAGGCAACTATGTAGCTCCTTATTGACTGTCTTTTGAATAATCATCTACTGGCACTAATTGGTTAATGCTAGACACATTTACCAAGTTTAAGTCTCAAGTCTTGCAGCATGAATTGAATGATGCATACTACTCACAGTCATTGGAGGAAGGTTTGAGAAATGAGTATTCCACCAGTACAAAATATTAGTGGTCAATGCAAGATTACATTATGATCATTTTATAGCTCAGACCCTCAGGGCAGATTACTACCCGCAGGTTAGGTTATAGGCCCTCATGACAAATAACAGGTACTCAGTCAATCTTTTACTTTTTATGAATAAACTATAGTCCAGCAGGCCTTTTTTCTCAGATGGTCATATTATATATATGCTCGATAGCCCTGCATGTCAGAGAATTACCCCTCTTAAGTCATAACATTACACATGGAACCATGTTTAACAGACCCACCCATCCCTCAGGCCATATAATTTTCCCCTTGTGCCATACTATACACCACTCAGACCATACTATACACCCTCCAGAGAGCTTATTATACACCTCTCACTGACTCAGACCATACTTTACTCCTAGCAGACCATACTATATATCCCCCAACCATATTATAAACCCCCTCAAACCATACTATACACTTTCCGCAAACCATACTATACACCCCAGACCATATTATACACACCCATCAGCCCATACTTTAGTCCCTCAGATCATAGTGTTCACACCCCTCACATCATATAATACACCCCTCAGACCATACTAACCACCAATTAGACCAGTCTGTACACATACCCTTAGACCATATTATACACACCCTGACCATATTATACACACCCCTCAGACTATACTATACTCCTCTCAGACCATAGTGTGCACACCCCCTCAGATCATATAATACACCTCTCAGACCATACTATACACCTCCCTTAGACCATACTATACACACACACCCTCTCAGACCATACTATACACACCCCTCAGACCACAATATACACACACCCCCTTCCAGACCATACCATACACACCCCTCAGACCATACTGTACACACCCCTTAGATAATATAATACACCCCTCAGATCATACTATACACCCATCATACCATACCACATACCCCTCAGACCATGCCATATGCCCCCCTCAGACCATACTGTAACCCCAGACCATATAATCCCCTCAGACCATACTATATGCCCATCAGACCATATTGTATACCTCTCAGACCATATTATTCACCCCTCAGACTTTGTCATAGATCTCCAAGCAAGTTATTTTACTAACTAAGTTATGATTTTAACCCTCAGGTCAATGGATACTCATCTCAGACAGTAATACACCCTAATGTGCCATTGTAGTCTCATGGCAGCCAAGACTATACACAAATTAGTTAAGATTGTCCCCCCTCAGACCAAATTACACACCTATTACGCAAGTTGATACCATATTACTCCAAATAATATCAACTCAGGCTATATTGTACCCTCACAGTCCATACTTTATCCAAATTAGGCAAAAGTATACACCCTCAGGCCAAAGTATTCCCAAATCGTTCAAGCTTATACCCCATCAGCCGAACACACACCAGCCCAGGCAACATTTTACCCTTGAAAACTTGTTCCCAAATCAGGCAAGATGATGCCCTCTCAGACCATCTCATTCCTAAATCTGGCAAAATTATACCCTCCATAGTAGGCCATAGTATTCTAATTGCAGGCAATACTTTACCCAAATCATCCAAGATAACAACCTCTTAGGCCATCCTTTACCACCTTGGACAGGAGTATACACTCTTAGACCATAGTACATGTATACTCATATCAGGCAAGTGAATACCAGCTTGATGGACTTTGAGATAATGTTGCAGCTGTCTGCTCTGCTTTCACAAAAAAGATTCTAGAAAGACCTTCCACAGTGGCTGCCCATGTTTGTTTCTTTTGTTCTCTATTAGCCAATCGAAATAAATAACTTGGCCTTTTTCTCTCTTTGCATTGTACCTTGCTTCACTGCTGTAAATGACCTGTTCCTAGAGCTTGGCATCCATGCACATGTTGCCAATGGTGTCTTGCAGATAAAGATATAGCATACTTCCTGCATTGTGTACAGTACTGTTGTGCTGGCAGACAAGATCTGTCCAGTCTGAGTGATTCTCTTGCTAGTCATTCTACCTTGAATTATTTGACAACTGATGATATTGGCATCTGCAGCTCACTATATTTGTTGTACAGACCATCTGTGCAAAGACTGTGTCATGACATTCATGATAATATATCATGCTAAGTAGGGTCGCTGTCTTGGAGATGCTTTTATTCTTACCACATCTTCAAGTGGGCTCAGAACCCATCCAGCCAGTATGTGTCATCATCAGGTCCTGCATGTAACCTCTATTGGCAGGTAAATATATGCCATATCTCATCCTAGGTCTACAGGTATATCTTCCTGCTGTTCTCATACGTGTTAGAAGCAAATCTTTATACCCGCAGTAGCCTTTTACTGCCTACTATACACCTTCATGTCAAATTTCCTCAAGCTAGATTATAACCTTTCTGGCCATCTCCCATTTTACATTCTAGGCCATATATGTATTATATTATAATATATTGGTTAAGGACATATTACACTACCCCCATGTTCATTTATATTGTCCAGGACATACATGTATTATTATGTCTTAAGACCATATTGTACTGCCCTAAGACCATGCTCTGAAACCATAGTATACTACTCATAGACAATATTATGCCTCTTCATACCACAATATACCATACCAGAACTGAAATGTACTATCCTAAGCAATACCCTTCATGCAATATTTTACTGTCCAGGTCATACATGTTTACCATATTATACCACTTTAAGCTATATTAAAAAAAACTCAGACAATAATATACTGTCCAGACCACTATGTATAGCATGTTATACTGCTCTAACAGTCAATATCCGTCGGTCAGTCGGACATGTCCGATAGAATTCTACTATGACCGGCGAAAACGTCTGTTATCGTCAGACATAATGTCTGGTGAAAATGTTTAATGAAATTTCTGAAACGAACATGAATGTTTCTTCCCTAACATCGGCCATCTCCCATCCTTGGTCTGTTAAAAATCTAAATAGCACAGCGCAACGTGACGTAACACATGTCCGTGAACGCAGACGAATCACAGCAGTATTTTATAAGCGTCTGTGTCATACGATTTTAATGAACTTGGTACTTATCCTTAAGCCAATATATGCGAATTTGAGATTGCCATGGATGGCTGTTGCAGACACATTTTCACATGTAAAAGGTAATAAACCTTTACCACTAAAGAAAATAAGAACAGACGAGGAAGCACGCAAGGGATATGAAGGAAAGAACGTTTTCCGAGTCGTTGAAAAATATATTTACTAAGGTAACCTTCGACGCAGTTAAAAAACTTCTATGTTTAGTAATAGGAATTAGGAAACGTCGGAGAAGTGGCAGGGTGAAACATGAAAATTGAAGCTGCAAAGTAACATACTGTGTCAAATACTCATATGAAAAATTGACAGGAAATAAAAGGCTAAACCCCACCCAGCCTTTACTGTAAGTGTCAGATGCAGGCGGTTCATCGCTTTTAAGTAGATATTATGAGGGTGATATGCCTGGCCGAAAGTATGACTCTTTTAATTTACTGACTGATCCAATTTATACTCCTTAGCTTGTTTCTGTTCCAAACTATTCATCAAGTCAAATCTACATTAATCTTGGAAGTATAATTATTTAGGGACTGCATATATTTCAAGGCAATGAACAATTTTTATAAAAGAAATTATCTGTAAAATTAATGTCATTATTATAATAATACCTGTAAATAACACAAACTGTAATGCCAAAATATTGTTTTTTTCTTAAACAAAATTAACAAATAGAAATCAAATTAGCACAAAGTTAAATTACTTGAACATCAATGGGGTAAATACAGGTTAATTTACAATGAAATCCTGAATAAATTTTTAAAATTAATACTTCAAAGCAATGAATCCTTAAACTGTTTGCAACAAGAAAATAGTTATGGTATAAACATCATTTGAAGTGCATCGAGATACAAATAAAATTCTTAAAGTCTCCACTATTAAAAAAGGTTTTAGTGAATTTGTTACAAATGAAAAAAAGAAAAAAAGTAAACCTATTTATGTACATGTTATACCCCGCTATGTGTCTCACCAAAACGCTAGATCCGCCCATGATTACAGAGAGAACAAAATGTTATATATATATTTATGTATTTCAATATTTGTTGTAGCCTAGCAGTTAATTAGGAATTCTTGATCAAGGACTAGCATCTCTTTGTGATTCGAACCAGGGACACCAAGGATGCTCATGCTATTTTACGATTAAAAGCAGGTGATATAATGACGAGATAAAATTTATTTTAAATACAATAGGTTATGTTACAAGACGTATTTTACCAAGTTAAATATATATGTTAACAATTAAATTATATAAAGAAAACATTTAACATGTTAACAAAAATATATAAACTTAAAAGCAAATGCATCGTTTGCAATTCTTAATAACAATCTAATAAACTATTGACGCCATTGTTTTAATGGTAAATAATCATATATATTATTATATATAATGTAAATTAATCATTTCATTTTTATGAATACCGTTTTTAGAGATGTCATTAAAATATTTGTATATATTTTTATTTGATCAAACAAAAAAGCAGCTATAAGATGCAAAGTTGTGCCGTAATACACAGAAAGAACCGTTATTCAAGTTATATAAAATCAACCGTCGTAATGCAATACGAAAACGTTCTCCCGCGTGTTTTTACTTTGGGGACTCCTTTTCAAAAGAGCCAAAGTCATACGGAACGTTCAGTTTTGTTCGTTGTACTTTTATGCATCATTTGGATTGTTCATCGTCGGCAACCACAGTACTTCTTCCGTTACACTCCATATATAGCGCCAGCATAGCGAAGTAATATAACGGGGGATAACCGACGATGGGATTGTTCGACGATTTACCCTATTTCTTTGCATGCCAAGTGGCTAAATAGTCATTCGCGAAAACCGCAAATTGGGTACGAAAACAGCCGAGAGAATAGGTTAGCACTAGATAGCAGACGATCGCCTGATTTCGCAAGAAGCAGACAGAGATACATTTAAAACAAACAATGCACATATTTTCAGGGAAATGTGTGTACTTTCCATGGTTGAAGTACTATGAAATCAACGGTTGAGTCAGTAGTGGATTTTGGGTAAGGCTAAAAGCAACGGCTAAAGAGTTATCCCCTTTTTCTTCAAGCAGTTTCAGTTACCTCCCTTTTCGATTCCAGCACCCGACGCGTAGAAAGAAAATACAGTATATGCTGGCGTTTAAAAATAACGACATTTACCACAAGCTCTCAGCTGGAATAATTGCAATTAACCTATAGTTTTTAAAACTAAATCATGGTTTGCTGTAACAGCAGTGCTTTGAAGCACACCTCTGCGTAAACTTGCTTTGCATTTAATTGCATTTTTGTTTTTATCTTGTTTCGATTGCCATCGTACTATTTTGTTGAACGAGAAGCAATTTCCGTAGATTGTCTATTGAAAAATGGCAATTGGTGTAGTATTCAGTTATATTCTTGGCCATTTTTCTTGTGCATAAACCTCCAAATGGTTTATCACCTGTTTTAAATATTTTATTGGAGTAGTATATTTTTAGAGCAACGTCCGTCCGTACATTTAGCCTAAAATGACACATATTTGGAAATAACTAGGCATACTTTGTTAGAGCGACGTACATCAATACCTTTAGCCAAAAGTGGCTCATATTTGGTAACATTTAGCCATTTATTACATGAGCATCCTTCGTCCATACCTTTCCTCTAAAATGGTTTGTAATTGGGATTTATTTGCAGCAAACTCTGTCCATACCTTTTCACTAAAATGGCACATACTGGATAATAACTAGGTATTATTTGCATGAGCAAATTCTGTCCATACATTTAGCCTAAAAAAACACATTCTGGGTAATATGTAGATATGATTTAATAGAACACCTTCTGTCCATACCTTTATCCTAAAATGGATCAAGCAGCAGGTGCGGGGAGGTGAATATACCAACCGGATCGGGCCCTATGAGGTCTCATTATCCGATCTAGCCACCTGGTGGGGATCTGCATTAGCCTTCTTCCCATTTAGATGTTGGGTAAAAGCTTACACACCGACACTATGAAGGGTATAGACAATTGCTCTTGGACTTTGCTTAGCACCACAGAGCTCTGAGGCCGGTCCTGCCTCAGGGACTAATGCAGAATTCACATCTTAATATTTCCCAATGGCGGCGGCACGAGGCCTTGAAATTCTGCGGGGTAGGCGTCAAAAACGACATGTGCATGGCCTGTGGCTATAAGAAGGAGGGATGAAAACATTACATGCGTCAGCAGAGAGCCTTTGCCACGGAATTTATGCATTTGGCGACCATTGAAATTCCCTATTAGAAGGATGTGTTGTTGTATTTGGATAATCCATTATGCACTATGGACGATTATATGGAAGAGTAACTTGCAGAAATGCCGACCCTAATGGTCAAAAGTTCATCGACCTGGATGACCAGGTCCCTCCGCTGGTGAAATGTCCAGCTGACCCGTGGGTTGAGATTTTGAATGACGCCGAAGATGAGTTTGAAGTAGATGGTGCCGCCGTGGTCTTCCCCACGTGGAGGGTAAAGACAGAGGACCGCCTTGATATTGGTGACATTGAGACCGCCGAAGGTATGTATGTTAGAGTCGGCCGACTGGCCTTAGATGCCCGCATGACAGACTCAAGAGCAACACAGCTTCTCACATCTCTTCCAGAGGGCAGTTCCCTCCTGCGAATCAAGCTCTTAAGGGAGAGAGCTGAGGATGACTGGGCAGTCGAAGACAAAATCAACTTAGTCCGTGCAGAGAGGAAGAAGGGGCAGGTGGTCGTTGAGCTTTCCCAAGACTCAAAGCCGGGCGCCCTTGATGGGGTTGACCTTGTGTTTTGTCAGAATGCCTATCTGGTCAGCGCGGTGGTGTATGGACTCTACACACTCAGTGACCCTGACCCCGACAACTTAGCCCCACTGAAGGACGGTGACATAACTGCATTGCTCAGCGTGTGGTAGAGCACTTTGAAGGTGTGTTAAAAGGTCAGGGTCTAACACCCGCAAGGCGCCTGAAAATACAGAACTGGGAAGAACTGGTCCACGAAACAGGTGCTACAGTGGAAGATTTTGCAAAATTAGAAAAGGTCCTCAAAATGGCGATTGTCCTGCTTGACATTGCTTGGGAGGACATCTGTAACAGTGGCAAACACCAGCAATGTCTACGTCGGGCGGTAGAGTACATCTGCCATAACGGCCGCACCTGGTCCAAAGACCTCCACTTCCCGGCTTTTAGAGACGTCCATAGGTAGGAGGGCGACGTCTGGGAAGACATTCGACGTGCAACCAAGGGTGAGCCAATAGCTGTCTAGCTGCTCGGAGGGCAAGACAGGCAGCTCAGCGTCGGCCAGTTTGTGCTCCCAAATAGCCGCACATACCAAACTCAGGAGGCCCACCAAAGACTTCAGAGAGGGTGTAATTCTTGTTTGATGAGTCTCTAGCCGAGAGAGCCTTTGAGGAGAAACATGCAGCCAGCATCAAGGCGAAAGAGCGCAACGACTGGAAGCCAACCCCAGCCAGCCTCCTCCCGGACATCGTGAAGGCTTGCGTGGAGCACGGCCACGGCGGGCTTTGGAACTCGATGGGCTATGACACGGCTGAAGTTCTATCGACATTAAGGGCTTCTACCCCGCAATCTTCCAGGGTCACGGTGAGGCCAAGCCTTATTTCCAAAGGTTCGGGCATCCGGGCCACAGCATGGCCCGTGTGGCCATCAATGACACTCTCCCGGAAGACATTGGTACAGGCTTCGCCGAGGTCCAGGAGTGGGAGTTCATGCCAAAGTCGACCCCGTCATCCTGGTTTGGGAAGCATTTCACAGAGAACGGTTGGGCCCCGACGTCCCTGTTGACCTTCCTTGTGGAAAGTGGCCTGTTGGTTTCTCTCAAGGTCCGAGAGGCTATCATCGCATTCGAGAAACAAGGGCTGTAGCATTATCAGGAAATTTACACAGGGCAGCCGGGCTAGTGGAAAAAAGGCTACCAGAAGGCTCGCAATAGACCCAGGAGAGCTCGACTTCCTGGTCCGTGATACCCGCCAAAGCGACACGCTGGTCGGGGTCCCAGAAAGGTGCCCGTTGGGCAACGTCCTACTGCGACAGCACCCAGCCGCAGTACGACCACATAAGGGCCAGCATGCTGGCCCATGCCCACATCAACAATCTGGAGATGCCTTGCCGGTTTACGCCTGACGAGGCAACCAATTTCATCTACGTGAAGAAAGTAGCCCTGCACAAGCTGCAAGGATCAGGGCGTTGTTGCTTGCAAAAGTGAAACTGCAGGGAGAACTGGTCCCTAAGTTGCCTATTCGAAATAGAAACCCTGCCCCCCGTTGCCCCAGCTCAGGTGGAGAGACAAGGGCGAGCAACTGTACATGCCAATAGAGCACGCAGCATACACCCTAAAGCCTGAATATATTGCACAAGCTAAATAAGAATATATGACATAGTCCAATGAGTATTGCAACATATACCAATCTCCGAAAAGGCACAGAACAAAGGTATTTCACATGCAAGCCAAGCGAAAAGTAAGAACAAATGTGTGATGAGTCATTTAAGGACAAGAGCAAACCCGACAGTTACCGCCTTGGAACGGTCAGTCGGCAATATGGACCGACTGGGGTGCTTAAACCGGTTTTACAGAGCTCTAACTTCGCACTTCCTGGCGAGTTTCTCAAATGCAAGTAACGAAAAGAAAAACGATATATTTGAAATCAAAATTTCCATGCGCTGATATTTTCTATACGTTATGACGTAAGTAGTGACGTCATCGAAAAAAGTGTCCACATAGTGCTCAGAAAAGAAATATGGTATTATTTTGATTGGAAAAACAACACAACATGGTTGACCACAAATAAAATTAACTTTCTGAATCATGAACAAACATGACCAGAGACGAATAAATGATTGAAGCATCCGCTTCATGTGAAGATGGAATTTAAGAACCAAAGTTCAGTGTTTATCAAAGGAAATACACGTAACAATCCTTATAGGATGAATTAAATGACAAGATAGATTACATGCACGGGAAGATTTTTTACGACCGCCACACTGCACAAGTAACATTGTTGTGATCATGAATAAGAATATATGACAAAGTCCTATGAGTATTGCAACATATAAAGTCCTGCCAACATCCACGGCACCAGTTATAATGATCCACTTTCAATGTAAACAGTTAAGCTACCTCAACGGCGATGGATGCTATGGATGGTAAAACCACTCTAGTCATCAAGATCTTATGAGCCAGAGATCCCTTGGTCTTCTATCTGACCCATCGTCTTGCCAAAGAGATGCGGTCCCCGGGATGTAAAGGCCTAAACCTATCACAGCTTCTTACGCTGGAGAGGACACACGAAGTGGACCCCAGATAGGAAGGGACAGAAGTTCATCATGAGGGTGAGCATCTGGGACGAGGTCTGTGCCGTGCCCAGACCTAACCTCAAGACCTTTCTCGACTGGCTTGATTAAAAAGGCGTCCAGGGCATCTGCTGCGGCAATCTGGGGCCATCGCCACCAATTGCGGTAGAGATGCCGCACAACTGACTGCGGCAAAATGCAGACCACTATGAGGAGGTCGAGGTCGATCACAGAGCGAAGGACCCCGCCCTCAGGGATCTGAAAAGAAAAATCTGGCTCAGGCCCGACAAAGACCAGTGCCAAGAGATGGGCGCTCCCCGTCTGCCTTGGATGGGATCTGTTTGTGGATGCATGGAAGCGACCTCATACTCGCTTCGAGACAAAAAGTGCGTGACCAATCACAGGGGCTTCTGTTCTAAAGGCACAAGGAGCGCCTTCGGGGCACCTTTGTACCTCTTCTCTACCTCCCAAAAAACAGTCGCCGAGGAGGTAAAGCACACATTTTACGTTTTTACGCAGCCAGTCATGCCGCAAATTATTGCCGAGTGGGGCTCTTCAGTTAATAGCCGAGACAAATTGTACATTCTCGATGTTCAGCTGCGCGTTCATAAAGGACAACGAGGTATATGTTCAATGCTCTCCGAGCTTCCGCTTCCTTGGCTACCTGAATTGTGATCCCCTCACTGGCGTTTTAGACCCGGCGGCCATGCAAGCCGTCGTCATTGGTGGACCTCAAGTTCAGCCAGAGAGTGAACTCCACTGTTAGGTAATTACCTAGGTAGCAAGCTTAGAGCCCGAGGTCCTAAGCCACGATGGCCACTTCGGGGTGCCATTTTATTCCACCCGCCATAAGTTTTCTAACCTCCCACGCCTGGTAAGGGCGCATGCCTTGAGCGTTGAGCCGGTTTGGGATGCCCTCGACAGTGACCTCTACCTTCGTGATCTTGGGGTTATAGAAGCCTTCGCTCTTTGAATAAGACCCGCAGTTTGCCATTGCGCACCATAAGGCGTCCAGCTGGTCCTGCCAGAACTTTATCAGGCTATTAGTCCAATATTGAACTGTGGCCTCTGTTATGACCTTGGGCAGTCAGTAGTATTGCCATTTTTTCTTGCAGACTGGCAGAGACGAACTGGTTGGGGCCTGCCGTGTTCTTTAGGATGGAAAAGTTTCTTGCGTAAAGGTTCCATGGATACTGGCCTTATCTTTTACGCCACTTTTAAAGGGAAAGGCCTCCATGAAGATGGTCTATCATGTGCAAGATGTTTCAAACAATCGCTGATATCACTACAGGCCCAACCTATCTTCAACATTCCATCAACAACAGATTGGGAGTTTGAAGATCGGTCTGCGGTCGATCGTATACACGGTTGGCTGGTACAATATTATAAACACCGAGTATGTAACCGCTTCCAAGGAGATAATTTTGGTGCGCCCGGGCCTTTTGACCTATCAGCAGCTGCATGAATACCTCAGAGCCAGTGCCTCACTCCGTGGCCTAACTCTAAGGCTTGATAAAACTACCGGATTACTCGATCTCGATGTTCATTCTTCGCTATGGTCCGTTCGAATCTCGGAAGTGTTGCTGGCGCTTCTAGGGTTCGAACAGACCCGTCGTCTCTTCTAACATTGGCGAAGTGCCCAATGGTATTGTCCTGTAAATTTCAGCCCTCACAGGTTGTTGTTTATCCACCTTAAAGAGGCGAACACAGATGAGAACGCCTTAAGCGGACCCCCAGTAGTCAGGTCGCTGTTGTCGATGCCGATGGCTGGTCATAAGGGGAGATACAATCGACCGTATTCCCTAATCCCGAATTCAATCTCCTGAGACAGGTGACTATCTCTGAGCTCACAATCTCAGTTAGAGACGAGCATGGTAACATAATAGACAACCACGGTTTGCCAGTGAGTGTCGTCCTTGAGGCGAAATGAGTATCTTTGGTGGTTGTGTTAGGGGTGGAAACCCAGTGCAGACTACTCTACTCAGGCTTACGTCGATGCAGTTGCTTCGCTACAGAGTAAGCATGATGTGTCCCACTACATAAAACAGGACAAGGATGATGATGTAGACCTAATAGGGGTTCGGATCATGAACCACGGCGACGTCGAAGTACTTACGCGGTTTCTGCGGTAATAGTTCAAGATGGGTGGAAGCACTTAAAGGGAGAAGTCCTTCGGAAAAACGGTTTCACAGCTTTGGAAGGTCACCTTATTCTTAACAATCACCGGATAGAGACGTTGGATCTTTCAGTTCATTGAAATGGTGCTGCAAACAAAACATACGTTGACTGGTTAATTCCCACTCCGATAATTACCATCGTGGCGGAAGATCATTACCGCTGTCGCCACACTTATTCTGGTGACCTATATGAGGCGTCGGCTTGAGCGGGCTACCGAAGAAACTGCAAAATGTTATTTTGTCCGAGAGAATAAGAAAGCAGATGACTGATTCCCACGAGGCTGTGGGGTAGGACTTTGGGGCTTTGATCTCCACAGCCCCTCTGGGCCGCGAGGTTGGTGGACCGCTCCAAGGGGGCTCTGACTATATTTTCGGGTTGCGGAAGGGGGTTGGGCCGGCACAATCGCATAGCAAGGTGGGGCAGAACGCCCTGCCATGGGGCTAGTTCGGGTAAGGAGACCTCCCAGGGTCCCATTCGGTTGGTATGCTGGCCCCGCTTTGTCCACATTTAGTAGGGGGCACATGTGGCCGATGAGTTCCCCTCACAGCATGGGTTTGAGTCTTCTTGGTCAGGGCGTAAACTTTAAAATGTGAAATGCTGTTCCATCTGATCTACGGTACGCCGTTGGTTCTACCCACAGACATATACCAAAAAATAGAAGGACGTTGTTATAATTACCATGATTGTGTCTTTCTTAGAACGAAACAAAATAAACTACATTTATTAATATCTAGGTGTTATTTGTTGGAGCAGCCAACATAGATACCTTTACCTAAAATTGCTAAAAAATATTAATGTCTAGGTATAATTTGTTAAAGCAACCTCTGTCAATACCTTAAGCCTAAAATGGATCACAATTAGTAACATGTAGGTATTATTCGTTGGAGCAACCTCCGTTCACACCTTCAGCCTTACATGGCTAATATTTGTTAGTTTTCAGGTAATATTTACTGGAGCAAGTGCAATTACCACTTACACATCTAGCCTGCCAAGTCACATATTTGGTAATATCTGGATATAATTTGTTAGTATTATGTTACCTTAACCCTAAAAAGCCAGATATTGGGCAGTATCTAGGTATAATTTATTGCAGAAACCTATGTCTTTACCACAACCCGATGATGACACATATTGGGTCATATCTATGTATAATTTGTTAGAGCAACCTCTGTCAATATATTTACTAAAATGACACATAATATGACATGTGGTAATGTCTAGGTATCACTTCTTGTTGCAACCTGCATCCATACCTAAAGACATATTGAATAATAATTAGTGTAATTGATTATAGCAAACTCCATCCATACCCATACGCTCAACTGAACCATATTGGGTAATATCTAGGTGTAAATAAATGTCTTAAAGCAACCTCCGTCCATACCTTTACTCTAAAATGACATATTAGGTAATATCTAGGTACAATTTTTTTAAAGCAACCTCCATCCATACCTTTAGCCTAAAATGACAAATATTGGGCAGTATAAAGGTATAATTTGTTACAGCAACCTCTGTCCTTACCATTACCCTAACTTGATACATATTGGGCAGTATCTAGGCATAATTTGTTACAACAACCTCCACCCTTACCATTTCACTAAATTGATCCATATTGGGCACTATGTAGGGATAATGTGTTAGAACAAACTCCACCCTTACCATTTCAAAACAAACTCCACCCTTACCATTTCACTAAATTGATCCGCATTGGGCACTATGTAGGTATAATTTGTTAGAGCAACCTCTATCCTTACCATTTCCCTAAATTGCTCCGTATTGGGCAGTATCAATGTATAATTTATTAGAACAACGTCCACCCTTACCGTTACCCTAAATTGATACATATTGGGCAGTATCAAGGTATAATTTGTTAGAGCAACCTCCATCCTTACAATTACCCTAAATTTATACATATTGAGCAGTATCTAGGTATAATTTGTTAGAACATCTTTACCATTACCCTAAATTGATACATATTGGACAGTATCAATGTATAATTTGTTAGAGCAACCTCCATCCTTACTTTTACCCAAAATCGATACATATTGGGCGGTATCTAGGTATAATTTGTTAGAGAAATCTCCATTCTTACCATTACCTTAAAATGACACATATGTAGGTCATATGTAAATTCCTTTTTGCAACCTGCACCCATACCTTTAGCCTAAAATAACACAGATTGGGATATATATGTAGTTAACATTCGATAGAACAACCCCTGCCTATACATTTACCCAAGAATTGCACACATTGGATAATATCAAGGCATAATTTGTTAGAGCAAGATCCGTTCACACATTTACCATAAAGTGACACATATTTGCATAATTACATTAAGCCTAATGACAGTTGTCCTTTTTAAAACTGTACTTATCTTTCTAGCCATCAGTCAGTAAAGTTTTGACATAGTTGTATGTTATAGATCTAACCTAATCTCACCTTAAATACATACTTCTAAAGGTTTATCTCACATAACATTTACCATTGCAACACTTAAAGGTGAATGAAATGCTGTTGACTGATGTCCTACTCTATGTGAACTGTAAAGCCAGATACAACATTCAAAGAAGGTTTGGTAACCTAATCTCTATAACCAAATAGCTTTTGCCTCTTCTTCAGGTTCCATCATTCCTGTAGCACAATGACGTGCACCCATGTTGGTTATGTATACCATGCCATCTGGGAGATGCCAGTTCAAGTCTGGCCAGGAACATGAGCATCTAAATTTTCACTAACCCATTTGTAATAAATTTTAATTAAGGAATCAGATGAGCACTTTTATGCTGTCGGAATTTTCTTGTCTCATTTTCTGCCAGTTATTATTAGAGAAATCATCAGGTTTCCCATTTACAAAGCAAGTATACAATTTAAAATGGAACTATTTTCTTATCCAGTTCATAGTATGTTGTAAGTTTATACAAGAATTGTGAACATTACTAAATTTCATTATCAATTGATCGATTAATTGGTAACTTTGTGAAATTATTTTTTGGCTATGTATTTGTTAATGTTATTTTCATATTGCATTAATGTTATAGATCCATTCATGTAATTAACACAGAACTGAAGTTCTTTCCTTGTTGCTCTGTCAGTTACATGTAGTATCACACAATTCGCTAATATAAGTGACACAATTTTACATGTAATGATATAGCATTCTTGGTTGGTATTTGTAAATAATATGATCTGAAATAATATATAATATAGCCCGTTTTCACCAATCATTCTTAAGCCCAAAAGCCATGACATAAACTCAAGTCACAAGTTTTCATATTTTAAGTCGCATAATCAAAGGTGGTATCCGACTGTTTAGACCAGAAGTTCTGTTTTAAAAAAAGTTTTTGTTACACGAAGAGATACTCGAAATGTGGTTTATTAATGTCCTACATCTTTGTGAAAGGTTAAGCAGTACACCCAACTTATCATTACAAACAGTTATGTCCTATCCAAGCCACTCTGCACATTTACCTATTTCTAATTAGAAAATCTGCATGACACTTTTCTTTTGCGATCACATTTTAACATCACCTGGTAATGAGCTCCGATTTCGATATCTATTAAGTAGCATTATTACCATCATGATCATTTACACATGTGAAACTAATCATTAAGAGCGATCTATTTCATGATTTGTACTATGTGACAACTTAAAGAGTTTTTAAAATTGTATTTACTTAGACATAAGCTTTGGTTTATGCAGAACATTTGCTCTTATTCCCATAACTGTGGTATGAAATTGGAACTTTATTTAATATCGGAAAGCTGACGAATATCACCTTTAAAGTGTCATGCCAAATGTCTGACATATATTTTAACAAACTTAAGGGATATTGTGTTCTGAAGTCCATAACTTGAGCAGCTCTCGCTTAAGAATTGTTGGTGAATGCGTGCCTTAGTTTGATCGAAATGTTACACATCTTATTCATCTACAATGTATAAAATGCAGGCTATTTAAAATTTGATCCGAACCGATAAATATTTGGCGATAGTAAGTGAAATGGTAGACATAATTATTTTAAGCCATTAGTTCTGTTCCACAAATATGTCCACTCTAACTGTCTATGAGAAATAAGCATTTAAACCAGTATATAAAGCTTTCACCTATTTACATTATACAGCCTGCAGAAGAATCGTCAAAATCAGAAAAACTGTTAAGAACATCCACTGCTGACTGGACTGACCATATACTGCTGAATATATTTTATGTTCCCAGTCAGAAATGCCATGTTGGGCACCCATCCAATCAGGATGAAAAATAAATAAATTTATAAATGTATCTGAATATTTGATGAGATATAATAAGTCCACATAATTGATTTTTAAGATATCCACAGATCATCCTCAACTCGTCTGTGAACTTACTTAAAAGCCACGTTTGACATTTGGTCGAATTGCTTTTATTCAAAATAATTCATAAGTTTTACTAGACTGGCATTTTGCACATTCACTTACTGACCGAATCTTTTACTGTTCAATGGTAGCAGCGCGTTATGTTGAAGCAATGCGGTATTTGCCATTCGAAATCCCTTAGCAAATTAGTACAATGCACTAGCAAAATACTGTACCGGATATACATGTACGCATGTATTTATTTACACAAATGCGGCCTATCATTTTGTCTCTGCCGTTCCGACTCCCCAACAAATATACACTGAAAACATTGAAACTGGGCGAATTGATTTCCGTCTTTCCATAATTGTTATGCGTCACTCCTAAATGCGACAGAAAGTACTCGTACTCTCCGTGCGTGTCTCTCTGTATATGTCCGTCCTAAACAGTGTCGTGTTTCAGCAATAACTACACAAGTAACATCTTGGAGGCATATACCACTTGCAGTGAAGTTTCTTATTTTAATAATTGTCTCCGTTTATACATTCCTGATTTCTATGTGCATGCATTTATCATAAAATAAAATGAAATTCATGGGCATTTCTTTCAACATAACTAACCAAGTAATTCCAAATTACTGAAGTAAGGATTATAATTAATGATTAGCCAACAATTCTTTATCTGTCTCATAGGCTGAATAACCATTGGTTTAGATCATTACTTAGTTTGTCATGTGTTTCATTGTTTACAGTTTAATGTTGTGGTGTTTTCTGTTTTAATAATGGCCTTGTGTTACATTCTCTTTTTTTAATTGTTGAACACACGTGTCATTTTATTTAGTGAATATTGATATTATCTTTTTAAATGCGTGGTTTCTCCGTTCATTTTTTATGTTACTGTTCTAAGTATATGTATGTCATCCATCATTATTTTAAGCAAACGTCTACATGTTAAAAGCATGCGTGTGTGTGCGCGCGCGTGTGTGTGTGTGTGCGTGTCTACCTAAACACGTATATGTATTTTATGTATGCACGTATGTGCATTTATTCATGCATAGTTTGTTTGCTTTCCTTTTGCTTGAATTAGGTTGACTTGCCCCCCAGCAAAGAGACAATCGGGCTGCTGAAAAAAAAAAACATATGGCCGTTGAAGGTGTCCAAACTGTTAGAAAATGAAAGTACACATACGCACTTTTGCGTATACTTTTTAATAAATCTTTATCAGAGAAAGCTTAATACCATTGAAAACTTATTTTTTTAATTTCGTCAGCAGTATATATGTATAAGACCATGCGGAATGCAGACCAGTTCATATCAAAATATCACTAATTGTAATAATTTTATATAATCGCAGATTTGCGATTATTAAACTAATGTTATAAGAATCTGAAAGCCATTGTCATTTATAAGAAATATTTATGAGAAGGCTCGTTTACTATAACTTTCATCAACTCGTTAAATACATGTTTGTATTAAACCAACGCTCGTGTCATATCCTTTATTTCTGGTTAGCATTTGCATATATTTGAGATGAGGAAACACGTGACGCATTAAAAAGGAATGCAACTTTGAACTTGTATCATAGTAAGACAAAGGTATGGGCGGAGGTTGCTCTAAAAATTATACCTAGATGTGACTCAATATGTGTCATTTAAGTGCAATTATATGGACAGAGGTTACTCTAACAAACAACAGCTAGATATTACCCAATATGTGTGATTTTACGGTAACGGTATAGATGGACGTTGCTCTACCAAATTACACCTAGATATTACCCAATATATGCCATTTTATAGTAACTGTATGGGCGGACGTTGTTGTAACAAATCAAACCTAGATATAATCCATTATGTGCCATTTTATAATACAGGTATAGAAGGACGTTGCTCTAGCAAATTATGCCTAGATATTACCCAGTATGCGCCATTGTATGACAACGGTATGGATGGACGTTGCTCTAGTAAATTATGCCTAGATAATACCCAATATGTGCCATTTTATGGCAACAGTATGGACGGACGTTGCTATAAGTAATTATACCTAGATATTACCCAATATGTGTCATTTGTTGGTATCGGTATGGACGGGCGTTGCTCTAACAAATAATACCTAGATATTACCCATTATGTGCCATTTAATGATGTCGGTATGGACAGGCAAATTATACTTCGATATTACCCAGTATGTGTCCTTTATTGGCAACGCTATGGAGGGGTGCAGCTGTAAAAAAAGTATACCTAGATATTACCCAATATGTGCCATCTTATGGTACCGGTATGTACGGGCGTTGCTCTAACAAATTATACGTCGATATTACCCTGTATGTGTCCTTTACTGGCAACGCTAGGGAGGCACGAAGCTGTAAAAAGTATACCTAGATATAACCCAATATGTGTCATCTTATGGTAACAGTATAAACGGATTTTGCTCTTACAAATTATACCTAGATATTACCCTACATGTGCCATCTTATGGTAGCAGTATAAACGGATTTTGCTCTTACTCAATATGTGCTGTTTTTGGTACCTGTATAAACGGACGTTGTTCTAATACATCTAGATTTCACAATATTTTCCATTTTATGCTCTAACATATTATATCTAGATATGGCCAATGTGTGCAATTGTATGGTATCGGTATGGGCAGACCTTGATCATACAAATTATTCCTAGATAGTACCCAAAATGTGCAATTTTATGGAAACATTATGGAGGGAATTTGCTCTTACAAATTATACCTAGATATTACCCATTATGTGTCATTTTATGATGCTGGTATGGACGGACGTTGCTCTATGAAATTGTACCTAGATATTACCCAATATGTGTAATTTTATGATATCGGTATGGACGGTCGTTGCTCTAACAAATTATACTTAGATATTACCCAATATGTGCAATGTTATGGTAACGGTATGGACGGACGTTGCTCCAACAAAGTATACTTAGATATGACCCAGTATGATTCCTTTTATAGTAACGGTATGGACTGACGTTGCTCTAACAAATTATACCAAGATATTACCCATTATGTGCCATTTTATGATGCTGATATGGACGGACGTTGCTCTAACAAATTGTACCTAGGTGTTACCCAATATGTATTATTTTATGGTATCGGTATGGACGGTCGTTGCTCTTAAAATTAAACCTAGATATGACCCCATGTGTGCCATTTTATGGTATCGGTATGGACTGACGTTCCTCTAACAAATAATACCTAGAAAATACCCAATATGTGCAATTTTATGGTAACTGTATGGACCGACGTTGCTTTAAAAAAATATACTTAGATATGACCAAATATGTGCCATTTTATGGTAAGGGTATGGACGGACCTTGCTCTAGCAAATTATACCTAGATAATGCCCAATATGTGCAATTTTAGGGTAACTGTATGGACCGACGTTGCTCCAACAAACTATACCTATATATGACCCAATATGTGTCTTTTTATGGTAACGCTATGGACGGACGTTGCTCCAACAAATTATATTTAGATATGACCCAATATGTTTCATTTTGTGGTACCGGTATGGACGGAGCTTGCTCTAAGAAAGTGTACCTAGGTATTACCCAATATGTGTTATTTTATGGTATCGGTATGGACGGACGTTGCTCTAAATGTTATACCTAGATATGACCCAGTATGTGTTCTTTTATGGTAACGGTATGGACGGACCTTGCTCAAACTAATTTCACCTAGAAAATACCTAATATGTGCAATTTTATGGTAACTGTATGGACGGACGTTGCTCCAACAAATTATACGTAGATATGACGCAATATGTGTCTTTTTTTGGTTACTGTATGGACGGACGTTGCTTTAATAAATTTTACCTAGATAGTCCCCATTATGTGCCATTTTATGATGCGGGTATGGACGGACGTTGCTCTAACAAATTACCCTAGATATTAACCAATATTTGCCATAAGGTATGATCGGAGTTTTCTTAGCAAGGTAAACCTAGATATAAGCCATTGCTGGATCCTTTTCATGTTAACCCATCCACAGACTGATGTTGCTTCAACAAATAGAGGTAACATATTCCTTGCAATGTAATCTTATTCTGTACGAAGCACGAGATAATTCACCGGCTGATAATGGATATTCTAAATAAAGGGATAAAAAGGTATATCAGAAAGTAAGACAATTACTTGGGCGAGTGTGCCGCCGTTCTTTGAGCCGCAGTTAAAACGTTACGCTGATTCACATGGTTTATATGCATATGTAGTGTTGTTCTACACGCCGGTTGCTTTTAGATGTTGACGGCACTTGCTTTTAGCCCGTTCGGTGGATTTTTATTTGACACCGCAAACCGACGAAGTGGATCAAGATTTTGCAGGTTTTACGACAATGTTTGTGACACTAAAATATAACGTTTGATTATAAATTACAATAAAAATGTGTTTTTAGTCATACGTCAGAAATATTTTGATCGTTATCTGGTCACACGGCCCTAGTTTATAAAATCATGATCCACAATAGTCTGATGATCATTACCTGGCAATACAACCTACCTGTGTCAAATCATGATCCACAGTGGTATGTTGACTATAATTTGGTCATATTAGCCCACCTTTGTCAACTTGAGATCCTCACTAGTCTGATGACCAATACTTCGTCATATTAGGATCGTTTACCTTTTTATATTAGCCTACCTGTGTCATAGACGGGTCCACACTGGTCTGCTGACCAATTCCTGGTCATATAAGGGCAATTGTGTCAAATTCCGATCCACAGTGCTCTGATGACCAATACCGGGTTTTATTACCCCACCTGTGTCAAATTCTCATCCACAATGGTCTTATGACCATTGCCTGGTCATATTTGAACAACTGTGTCAAATTCCGATCCACACTGGTCTGATGGCCAATACATGGTCATATTAGCCCACCTGTGTCAAATTCTCATCCACAATGGTCTGATGACCATTACCTGGTCATATTTGAACAACTGTGTCAAATTCAGATCCACACTGGTCTGATGGCCAATACATGGTCATATTAGCCCACCTGTGTCAAATTCTCATCCACAATGGTCTGATGAATATTACCTGGTCATATTTGAACAACTGTGTCAAATTCAGATCCACACTGGTCTGAGGGCCAATACATGGTCATATTAGCCCACTTGTGTCAAATTCTCATCCACCATGGTCTGATGACCATAACCTGGTCATATTAGCCCAACTGTGTCTAATTCTGAGCCACAATGGTCTGCTGGTCATTACGTGGTCATATTAGCCCACCTGTGTCAAATTCCAATCCTTGAAGGTGTTGTCGCCTTTGCTGTAGAAGGGTGGGATTTTGTAATTGAGCGCGCCGCCTGTATATGGAATGCTAAAATAATTTTGCACATGCGAGCACATGTCCTCGGACATTCTCGTTCTAGCTAGAGAATGATTATGGGAAAATGGACAAGACGTTCCGAATTCTGGAAGTTTCGCGATTAACACATTCCCAACGTAAGGGTCTTATTTCGGTAAACGACGTTTTTTTTATTGTATATACAACTATAGCGAATATGCAGTATTATATTATACGTAAAGTTGTCCTTTGTATTAATATGTTTATAAATCGTATCAAAGCTATGGGTTATTCGTTTAAATTTTACTATTTTCTCTATTTCTAAAATAAGATCGATAGCGTCAGTAGTGGCACCTTACACAAAATATAAATGTTACTCATACACAGATGGCAATGGTGGCATAGCGCAATGGTTATGGAATTGTTCTGATCATAACGGTCACCTTCCCGTCGCAGTAAAAAAAGTGACTTTTTTCTTCTTTGTTTTTACAATAAATATAAGCAACGGAACATTTAAACAGACAAAAGATACTGATCAATAACAAATGTTAACCAATGATTAGGATCATTGATCAGTTATTGGCGACGCTATAAGAATGCACCTGTGAGCGGATCTCCTCAGACATTCTCGTACTCGCTAGAGAATAGGGGAGCGAAAATTGGAGAGGTGTTCCTAATTTCGGAAGTTCCGCGATTTTGCACCTTCTCACCATACGGGTCCTAATTCGGTAAATGGTGTTATTTCTATATTAATTTGTATTTATTCTTTGTTTGTAACTTCCACGCAACAAGGTACTTTTACTTTTTAAATTTCTAAACATTATTGTACTTTTAATACATATTAATTTTCATTGTTGCGTCGCCCTTTGATGCTTCGCATCAATGTTCTTCTTGTAACCTTTGTTATCTCTCCTGAATAATTGCCTCCCTTAAACGATCTTTTACGTGGAGGTCCGCATTTCATTTCCGGTGGAGAGCAAATGAAAAATATCAGCAATAAAAGAAACAGTGTTAAATTCGATTGAAAAGAAAAGACATAATTGTTGTGTTTCTAGCAATTACAGAGGAGAGTTGATAGAAGGACGCCACGTTACCCTTCCCAGATTTCCAACTGACTATAAACGGAGAAAACTGTATATAAATCGAATTAAAACAATGAGCCAAAGTTCCACTTGCAATCAAAGAATGATAGACATAATCAGAGCATTTTCTAGAGGGAAAATACACCAAGGATAACCCTATACCATGCAGATTCGTCATAGACAACAAAGTTAAAGTTTTAAATTAACGCATGCAGTCTGTTCTTTTATTAAAGTACGTTGTGTTTTTTTCAAAAGTGGGTTAGAATTGTGTGTGCATCTATCACGGCAAAATGAAAACTCAAAAACTTCTCAAAGATTTTTTTTTTACAAAACATGTATAATCTATGGCAATTTCGAAAGAATAAAAAACATAATCGCTGCATTTATTATTATTCAAGTATAAACCATGGCTGCGATTAATAGGTTATGCGAGCATATCGAAACTAACACAATCACGTGACGCTAGCAGCAGAAAATTTGCACAAAGGTCGTTTAAGGTCACACATCTAGTGCATGACCGCAACAAAAACAATTGACGGTCACAATTTGACTTTCAAGTTTTGTTAAGTGGCCGCTTATGACATATCAATTAAAGAAAAAAAAGTCAGTTCAAGCTGACCGCTGATTGGACGACAGTTAAATAACAAAATTAATTACGTTGAATTTTAGTCAATTATAGCTGTGAGGGAACTTGTAAGTAACAAACACTTTGCAGTTGTGTCTTATGTCAACAGTTTGTGAAATATAATATATATAGAATCCGATTCTGATGAAAATTCAGTCTCTACAAACAAGCCAAACTGTAATGGCTTTCCAATGCGTAAATTGCAACCGTTTTGTTACAGCAAGAATGCACGCTATCCATTGCGAAAGATGCGATGCCTGGCAGCAGTAAGGTAACTTATATGGAAGTATGCAATTCATATATAGTACGACTATTCCTAATTTGGTATGGCTATGCCCTGTACGAGAATGTAGTGGTACGACTATTTCCGCACCCGATATTTTTAAGAGCATGCTCCCCAATTCAATTTATATACTCTGTGATAACCATCAGAGATGATATTCCCAAAAACAAGATTGTCAACTATGTATTTATATGTTATGTCTGTATTTGTATATTAGAACAAAAAGAAATAATGTTTAAAAAGATCATGTTCAGCCTTTTTACCTAATTTAAAATTAAAACATGCAAAATTGTCTTTACCTGGAGAAAGATTTGGTTGTTTTGTTTAGGGGAAGTTTTGGTTGAACTGCCAAACTAAAACTGCAGTAGGATCACGTTGTAATATGGAACACTGATATATTTAAAAAATGAGCTGGGTGGGAGACTCAAAGAATTGCAATACCTTCTATTTTGAGACCATTTTTTCTCAACAACACAATGTACCAATATATCAACGTATCTCCAACCTTTGTCTGTGGTTTGATATGTCAGCCATTAACATACATTTATTGGCTAGCATGTGACACAATTAACATAATAACCATGTTTATTACCCAATGTAGTTTGAACAGGACACCAGATAAGGGGCGTATCTGTGTACTTGACTTAATTAAAAAGACAACAAACTAAAATATTTCACTTCTAAACGTAGCAGACACACCCAGAAAATATTTTTACATAGCTTTTTTAATAGCTGTGTGTAACCTATTTGATAATATTTTTTTCTTACAAATAATGACCGGTGAAGGCTATCTTAAATGGCTGAATCAGTAGTACAATGAAATGACACCCTTGATTGGTTACAATATTTAACCAGAGTGAAAGCCCAACAACACACTCTCTTCACTATGTAAATGCAGTAGACTCCATTCAAGCAGTTTCAAAATAAAAAATGTGAAAATAAAACAATTATTATTTATTCAATTATTTGAACCAAAACATTAACATTCCTTTGCTTGATGTGTATTGTCTTATAGATTTGTTACTTAATGTACTATAATTCTTATGTGGAGTTTGAAGAGTTTTGTATAAATAATATATACTGTTGCAGCTGCTTATACAGGAGTAATGTGCTTGAATATTTATGTAATAAAGATTTGTCATTGAGATGCATTTTACTTTGTTAAAGTTATAGAACATAATTTAATTATCATAGACTGTTGTGAAAATACACTTAATTACATGTTTTATTTTGGTTTCAGTATGCTGATAATATTCCTAGATTGCCAAGATTGGAATATTTTCGCAAGATGTCGTTACAAACAAGTCTCCTTCGCGTTTGATGCTGTCTTCTTCGTCGTCCAATTTAATTTCACTTAATGTCACTGTGCCAAGCATTTATATTCCTCTACTGGGCATTGAATATTCACTGATACATGCGCCCCTCTTTCTTTAAGAAAGACGTAAAGTTCACGCACTGATAGTTTTGAAAATATGCACAGATCACCGATTGTGTTGTTCTCAGACGCCATCTTGTTGGCGTTTTGTTGCCTACCGGAAGTTGTACGAAAACGAACGATAACTCTACCAAGGGAGATAACAAGGGTTACTAAACATGACTATATACATGGACGTTGACTTCCGTGTTTATTTTGTCAGATATAATTAAATCCAAAATGAAAGTCAATTGCAAAATAGTTTGTTTATGCACAAACACTGAAAAGTAGCAGTTAATCCGTAACGGTTCAAAAGAAAAATGCCTTCGTAGTTACAACAGAAACAAAAATCCCCGAATTTGATACTTATTTATAGTAAAAGACACGTTCAGTAAATGAGTTAGCTATACGATTTATGGCGGTATCTGACAGTTTGTATATATAATACATGTAACAATATATTACCCATTCATTTTTAAATAGACATGATGGAGATTTTAGCTAAAATAGATATCGACGTCAGAGCTGATTTCCTAGTTGATCATGTAATCGCAAAAAAGTATTCACGTGGTTTTCATAGTTTAAAGAAAGCTAACTGTGCAGAGTGGCTTTGATAGAAAATACCTACTGGTAATGACAAGTGGCATGTTATGGCTTACTTTTCATCTGGATGTAGGGCACCAATAAACAGCATTTTACGGGATCTTTGCGGGTAAAAATAATCTGTTATGTTTGCGTGAGAGAAAAAAATGGTCCAAACTGAGGGATACCATATTTACGAATAAAATTTCAGTTGTGTATACATGTATATGATGCATATGTTTACAACTCACTGCAATTGGTTTTGTATGCAATTAGCTAAGCGACTAAACAGAAGCTAAATGCTAATTGTATATATTATGTAAACAATTACATACATTACCGCGCAAGGTATAAATGCTGTAGCGTTATACTGACTGAACTGATTGATTCATTCACTATCTCTATGTACATTGTTATTTATTTTTTAATACCTAGCTTTCAGCAAACTTTAGCTAAATATATGTTTGAACGTAGGCAATACTTTCCACTGTGTATTCACAAAGTCTAAATCATAGGCTATAATTGGTTCAATCACAGAGTTGGCTTCAGCTTTTCCTCCCAGCTTCTTCCCCCAAAGTCCAGCGGTAGAGTACGGATACGGCAAGACTCTTTGCGGGCGTCTGTTTCATCGTCGACAAACGTCGCGGGTTTGTCCCCCAGACATGTTTTTTTCGGGAAATTGTGTTACAACATATTTATCTCATTTTTATATTTTTGACATGACATTTTTCAATAAATGTTTTACGGTATTTATAAAAATGTCATATTTTTATTCAAGCCATGCATTGTGATTTTTCATTTCTACCCTACAAGTTCGAGCAGTCTACACCCTGTCCGTGGACAATACATAAATATTACTGTACTCGAAAACAAGTTTCACTTATAATCAGAAACTACGATACTGTAAGGTATTCCTTGTGGTCTGCACCGAGTAATGTACGTTGTCGCGTGCAGAAGATAGCCTTGGTTACTGTTTTGTAGTGGACATGATGTATAACCGGTGGGAGATCGAGAGGATGAGGGGTGACATATGACACGCATACCACTTTCTAATGCCATTGATTGGTTGTGAATACCGGCCTAACAGGTGACCCTATACCACGCACATTTTGTCGTGGCAGTAGTAAGACCTTAAACCCTACATTGCACTTTATATAACAATTTTATTTCGCCAAACGACTTATGCACAAATATGTGTAAAGGTCGTTCATGAGAGGATTGTGATCAGATTAGACCAAGATCATTAAGGCTATTTTATAACACTACGAAGGATTTCCTTTATGTTGAGTTCTGTTTTTCATGAGTAAAGGCAAAATATCGGATGTCTTATAATTTAGAATGTTCTTAGAATAACCTAAATCAAGATGTGTGTTTGTTACTAAGTTGAATAGAAGAAGTCCCTGTGTGGAATAGTCCTGTTTAATAACCCCTGTTATCTCCCCTGAAAATTTGCCTCCCTTAAACGCTCTTTAGCGTGGAGGTTCGCATTTAATTTCCGGTGGAGAGCAAATCAAAAATATCAACGATGGCAGAAGGGTGTTCAACTCAACTGAAAAAAAGGATATTATTGTTGTGTGTGTAGCAATTACAGGGGAGAGTTGACAGAAGGACGCCACCCTTCACAGATTTCCAACTGACGATAAACTGAGAAAACTGTAGATAAGTTGACTAAAAACAATGAGCCAAATTTCCACTTGCAATCTGAAGAATGATCTACTTTGTTCAGAGCATTTTCTAGAGCGAAAATACAACAAGGAGAATCCTATACCGTGCAGATTTGTCGTAGACAACAGTTTCAAAAGTGGGTGGGGAATTGTGTGAATTTGAAAAAAAAAACACATACAAAGATAAAACATCGGACAAGTCTGGGATAAATAAAATGTTCAGCTAAGCATATTTTTACTCGTTGATTATTTAAACTCAATGCAACCGGTATTCAACAGATTCGAGGCCTAAACAGAAATACCCAAAACACTTGTTTATAGATGTTACATAAGGTTTCACTTTAAACTAATATGAAGTTCTGCATGCATTGTCAATTAGCTTGTCGTAATGGTTGGCGTGTGATAATAAACTGCCACTGTCGGTGCATTCTTAACAATTTCTTAGTGGCGCCATTAATTAGAATTAAGTGTCAAGTGTTTTAACCATGGCTCTTGCCAGCATACTGTTTGCGTAATTGCGTATTAAACGTCTTTAGTGTTACAACAGTTCAAATAAAATCATAGGCTCAGAAATGAACGACATAAAGCATGCCTATAAAGAACCAAGGAATGCGCATTTTTAACACAATGCCTCCAAAAGCTAATTAATTGCTACTACAGAGCAACGACATGTAGTTGCGGTGTAAACGCAACAAAGTGGTCTTTACTATCTTAACTATTTAGTATTGTTGCAACTGAAATAAATAAAATTGTCTGAAATGTCCGTTATATAGATTATGTTTCTATTGTTTACTGGTGTTGTATGAATTTACTGAAAGAAAATTTGAACTAGGAATATTGCTACTATAAGTGTTGATATCATTTTCCCTTCGCCTTTTTCTATCTCTCTTATTTTGTGTGTATCTCTATTTATTACCCACTCTATCTCACTCACATTCTCCTCCTATATTTTGACACTTTATCAGTATCTCTCGCTCTACTAGTGTACGTGTGTCTTTCTTTGCAGACAAACAGTCGGATTGTAAACAAAGACAGTCGTTCATTACGTGTAATCTATGTTGAAAGAAGGTACACAGAAAGTAAATAGGTGAGCATGGAGGTAAACAGACAACCAGTGTATAACGTGTCAATTTTTCAGGGAGTTCCCTTAAAAGAACTTATAAATGCATTAACACTTGGGCTTTTATTGTCGCTTTTACTTTTTGAATATTGTGAATACATTTACCTAACATGTATACGTGTTTTAATTTTTTTTTCTTGAAAAAATAACGTTGTTTGTAAAAAAGTGTTTGTCCATTTAATTCGTATTTGGACTTTATAATATTTTTTTCAATAGTTAACAATTTAAAAAACGTTTGATAACGTTTATTTGATATGAGCAGTTAGACACTGTGCGAGAGGTTAATAGTTCTTTTTGAGTATATTAACAACAGGAATGTTTAAAGTTTATATCATCACTTCTTATAGAAGATCGTCTTAATTGTAAGCCTAAGTATTACATGTTATTGGAAACAGTTAGTTAATTCCGACATCTTCTTTAATGTGTAAACAAACATTGTTTTATTAGCATACATCTGCTTAAGTTTCTTCTCTAAAGCACCTTTACAGTTGGACATAGTATGTACATAAACGATCGAAATATCCTTAATAAGCAAGAACATCCAAAACAAAGCAATAAAAAATATGAACTCAAAATCAATTCCTCGCGTCGCATCTTCAAATTAGTATTAAAACTGTTTGTTTTCTTTAAATAATAATAATAATAATAATAATAATAATAATAATAATTATTATTATTATTATTATTATTATTATTATTATTATTATTATTATTATTATTATTATTATTATTATTATTATTATTATTATTATTATAAATAGTTATCATTAACTCATATATTCAACATATCATCATAACGATTAGTTTCTTTTCAACATGTTCATATTAGTGGCAGCTGATGCAAGTATTGCTTACAATATAATAAATAACAGTCACTGTCGGACACTTCCTGTATGTAATCAAATTGTTTTGAATCCAATTGCTGTGCTGATTCTTTGCATAAACGTGTCAACGTTCTTTTAGAAAATATAAGGCATCCCAACAGAAGTTTTTGTTTAATCTCTATATTGTAGTAAGCAGTCAATTCTAAAATACTTTCACATGTACTAACGCACAAAGTAGACGAGCAAATATCTTACGAAAGCCATATTAAGTAGACATATGACACTTAGCATGCAAACGCATGTGTTTAAATTGTGTTAGTTCGTCTATATGTTATCTATATATGAGATAATCCTGGTTTACCTTGCGATTTTGTCGACTTGTAACTTTAAACTGTTGGGTTGTCTCTATTAATTATGCAGTTCTGATGAACTTAAGGATGCATGCAAGCACATAAAAAACGCGTATACAGGTCATAGGTTACATCAGAAATATATTCATATGTCATGAAACGCTCTCTCATCTCAAATCGATTTAGAATCGAGTACACGCTTATGCATTAACTATATACGTTTTATTACTATGCGTGTAAAATGAGATGTAACATCGTACATAATGTGCATGTGTACCGTCCAGCATGCGTTCGTTTAGCGTTCATGCTCGTCTCTTGTTAATCATCGATAGATCTTAGGCTTATACCTGTAACTACCTGTAGTTAAAAATAGCGAATTATACTGATACTGATAACTCCACTTGTCCATAAAACTATTTTTTGTTGTTGTTTTCTTTAGTTGATGTTGTTGTGTGTGTGTTTTGTTTGTGTGTGTGTTTGTGTTTGTATGTGCGTGTGTGTGTTTTTGTGTGTGTGTGTGTGTGTGTGTGTGTGTATGTGTGTGTGTAAATACTATTATCTAAATAAGATTTCTGATTAACACAAAATGAAATACCGTTGATCGTGGTTCATATAGTTGTTAAGGATAAATCATTCTGGTAAATGATCGATATTGTCATTCTTAAATGAACATGTAAAACGACTTTGTCTCGATTACAGTTGATAAGCACTAGTCGAAGACGAAGAAACCCGACTTTACAATTCCTGTGCAATCATGCACAACATATCAGTAACCGGTGTTGATTTTGTTACATTTACATAATAGTTCATGTCTTATGTAGAAAAGAAAATGCATCAAATTACCAAACTCCTAAGTATGTAGCCATATTGAGATACAATAAAGTAATACTATATCAAAATGCGGGTGCGAATGACATTTAATATACAACCTATTCATCTGGAAGCATAAAGAATAAAGGAAGTCACTCATTATGATTTCTCATATTGAGGAGTGTCTACCTTAAACGCCGATCGTTGTGCAATACACAATCATTCAGGTAATAAGGATAAGATTGGTTTGTATATACAGATGCAGAGTGTAATTCTTATAAATTTTCATGTTTGGTTAGATTAGAGCAATGTTTATAGTATCACTAAACCTTCTTGTATTCACCAAGGATTACAGGAAAGTTATTTCGTAGAACCAAGTGTTTTCACGTCAACTCGAATTTCGTCCTACTTATCTTAGATAAAACATATTTGAAAGAGGACCCTTTATACAATTGCGTGTATTCGTATAAAGTACCATGATTCTAGTTAATATCACAGTAATGGCAACATCATCAACAACAACATGATTGAACTATTTATTATATGAAACACACTTGTATATCAACGGCAATCGAAATGGTTATACTATAAACAGGTTCTACATTAATCGGTCAATAGTGCATGTAATCCCAAAGCTATACAAAATGCATTAATACAGGCGACATGGGACGCAGTAATTATGATACCCACGACTTACCGAATGCCTTGTTGACATGTTGGTTCCGTTCCATTCGTAAAAGTGTACACAAAATTAACGCTATTAAAAATCTTTGAGGTATCACCTTCTATCTTGCATTGTTTGCATGTGGTAAAATATGTTATATTAAGCATTCATAATTTAATTAATGGGCGAGATTTAAATATCGATATAATAATATGTTCTTCTACTGACATCCCATTTATGATCATGAAATAAAATGTTGCAAAAATTATATCTATTTAACAGTATACTCTTCGTCAAGAAGCATACATCTTGAAAGATATAGCTTTAAATAACAACAATACAAATTTCAAAAGTACCACAAACACACCTCAGGTTAAATTCAAGTGTAAAGCAAAGAAATAAAGTGTAAAGGATGATAAAAACAGACTTGATTTATGCAATATGACCAACAAGTCACCTTTTTCACAGCGAACTTCGTTGTTTGCGAAATGAATTAGTTCATCAGTTTTTGTTGTAAATCCTTTGTATGTATAATTGTATAATCAAAGGTAACTGTTCATCTCTTTTCCAAATAACTCATGACGCTATCAATACAAAATGAATAAAACAGTATAGATGATCAGTGTATTAGCCTTTCAGCGATAGTTTGATCTTAACCTTCGTCCTCTAAATACCCCTAGACGGAGTCTTGAAGTATTAAGTCTTTATTGAGAAAGTAGTTTACGTAGATATCATTAGGATGCACATAATCAAATCACAATTGTTACCGTAATAAGTATCTCATACTGCTACTGAAACACACAATTACATAAAGCAAGTCATAAAGTAAATAAGCTAAAGCTATAGTTCATATTCGTTGTATGTACAGTCATAAGAAAGTAGCACTGGATAATCCTTATGTTATATAAACTAAATCAGCAACTCTCTAAATAGACAAGAAAATTGTTAAATATCTTATTACAATTTATATTAAAGGAGCTTATTATATTTTCTTTCGAATTCATCTATGTGTAAATGTATATTTTGAATTCATTGAAATACTGACTTTTCTTATACTTAGGACTACTATGCAACACCATCACATACATCACTAGAGGTGGTGTTAAAATCAATAAATGACAGTGCCTCACGTCAAACGAAACACCTCGATAATGCAAAATATATAAACATGTCGGTGTCTATGACGTTGTTATCTTCTCTGAAAATGCAGATATATTTAATTGATCAATTAAAGTTTATAGGATGAAATAATCCTTTAACTCCACACACTGCTTTTCATGGCATATTATTCTTCCGAGTGTAATTCTGATAGTACCAGATACATCCGATGTGTGATTGTCCCGAGGACATAATTATCCGAGGCGTTCCGAGTGTGTCTCACATATGCCTGAAATAGCAGTATATAGTTACATGATTTATATCTAGTAGAAAACAGAGAATAACGCCGTCATGCGATTACGAAATGTTTAGTTAAGTGATTTTTTTTACTTACATATTAATAATTTTAATTTCATTTTTAAATCTTTTACACCAATTCAATTTTCGGGTGCCTTCGTATATGATCCCAAACTATAAAGTCGCGTAAATATTAAATGCAAGATTGTTCCGTTTCATGACGACCGAGTATTTTACGATATACCATATTGCTGTCTCAAGTTAAAGGCAGCTAAATGAGTATATTTACGATTCACTACGAATATGACAATCTAATTATTAGACCACAGTGTTACATTTTATTCACTTGGCTTTATTTTAAGTCTTTGTTCATTGCTGATCATACTATGCAGTCTGTGCGTCTTCAAAAATGCTCAGTAGTTTCCTGATAATGTCACCCGCCTGCTCACATGAATGTCACTCTAGCATTTATAAACAACATTATTATTATATTATGTGTGATTTGCATAACTACATTTGTTGTCCCATGTTCTCTTTTGAGGCTTAGCGAATAAAAATGCAATGCTACTTATGAAACCATAAAATTGATTTTGAATTTTAGTTATATGTTACACAACTATTTTTTTTGCAACTAAAATTATAAATTTACCACCAATCCGACCAGCGTGAACGTCGATCTGAAGCAATCCAACATTGAGGTGTAATCGTCAAACGACATGTGTATTCTTTATCTAAACCAATATCCCTATTCTTGGTTATACTGTAATCTGTGCACACTACCGCATTCGTAAACATCTGACATACACAGCTTTTAAGAAAAAAATCATGAACAGGTTTTATTATTTTCGTAAAAAGAGGATAGATGGATCTTAACTTACGATTCTGATTGTCATGCAATTGTTAATGGAACGGGTTCATGATCTTTAAATGTAGGTATAGTTCTAGTTTTTTTAGCAATCTTATTATAGGTGTATCAATGTTTCAGTTTGGTTTTCGTTGTGCACCTTTACAATTATACTATATAAAGTTAAAGTATTGATCGATATGTTACAATGACTTATTACAAGTGCAATCGGAAATTCAATCCTCTTGTCTGCACCAATATACCATTAAACTATAATTATGTCTAGTCTCCCAGAAGTCATACTTATTTTGATATATACAAATATAAATATAGATTTTTTTTTTATTTATGAAACGTTTAAAGAAAAAAATGCAACAAATGCAAACCAATATTAACAGGTATCAAAAGTAAGTTCAGGTATAATTCAGAAATAATGTAAGATACAATGTACACTGAACGACCGTAAGGACTACTTATATGCACGAATGCTCACTAAGGCAACATCTTTAGTTGTGTGTGTGTTTTATCCTTCTGGAAACTAAGATAGAGTTTGTAAGACGTGTCCTTACCGAAAACACATAGATGAAGCACAGAGACTAGATATTACATATAAAAAGTAAAAACAAAAGTCAAAGGCTTACAGTCAAGCAGTAAATGGACAGACTGTGGTGCATAAACATGATTTGTGGAACGCTAAATCCGCTAGCTTCCTGAAGGTTTTTCTCTAAAACAAACAGTGTAAAAAGATATTTCATCAAAATGAGACAACTAACAAGAAGTACTTGCATAAGGAGTTGAAACCAATAAAATAATTGTTTATATATTACAACGTAACGTTAATATTAACGAACTATGATAATAAGTTATATCTTGTATAATTACGTGTTGCATCAGTTCTAAGCATGTGTTTGTTTTTTCTTACATTATCACACTAGTGTAAGTAAGTAATCGTAGATTTGTATTATTCATCTAACTTTTAAGTATTTTTATGTAATGTCCGTATGATAAAAATGGCACTTGTGGAGACCTCATCCAACAAATCCGCACGTTATGCGACAGATATAATAGAAATGTACATCCATTTTTAATTTTAAGATCGATCGTGCATAATCACGATTGGTTAAGAAGAAATCGCGGATTTTATCTAAGATAATTATTTTTCTGATCTAGAAAGATATCAATCATATGATGTCGAGGCATATTTCATGTCGGTATGATAAAATCGACACTTACAGCGACCTCTTTTAACAACTCCCCACTTAATGGGACTTATAAATGTTGGTATCAGATGAGTGCATTATTTATTTAGAGTATATTTGTGTGCATCATCACACTTAAAATAATTAAGTTTCAACAATTTAAACAGTTTCGACGGAACAGACGAGACATAGATGCTTAAATTTGCTAAAAAAACTTGATTTATCTATTCCAATAATTACTAATAAAATAAAGGCATTATTATAAAGTTAACAAAGGAGTATTTGACGCTCTTATCAACATCAGCTAAGAAGATGGAGCGTGAAAAAGGAGACTTCGAATAGTAAAATGACACTTAAAATGACTCGCAGGCACGAATCTGAACTAACCCACATCGTTTGTCGTGATTGTAATATTTTATTGTGGTGAATGTGTGTTGCAAAGTTATTTTGATTAAAGTGATGGTCTACTTGCAGAAAAATAAATTATATATATATATAATAGATATGGATTTTAGTTAGGTCTGTTCGATAAACATTGTCTTGATTCACTATGTAATCATAATAAGGTTTAACAAAGTTGTTTATGTAGACTTTGATTATATAAGCAATACAATGGCCGTGTTGTTTCAAAACTAAAATGCTATTTTTTAAGTTTATATATTAATCGAAACGTCGATCTTTGTCCATGCCCTTATCATAAAAAACGACACTTAGAACGAACTCATCTGACAAATCCGCACTTACGGCGATATGTATCATAAAGTGTCGAATCGGTTCTTAAGCATCTACGGGCATTATCACTTTTGGGTCAGTAAGTAATTTCAGTTTCGTGAATCTTACATTAATATATATCTCAACTATAAAGTATTGTTTAATTGACTTTTACGAAGTTCTTTAAATATAGTCTGTATCTATCTGTCTGTCTGTGTGTGTGGCTGTCTGTCTGTTTGCATGTATGTATGTATGTACGTATCATGCATGTATTTATCTCTCCTTATACATCTCTATATGAAATCCCCCTCTATATATTTCTTTCTCTCTTCCTCTCTATTTCTCTACGTATTCATATATATAATAAATATTTTTCTTTTTCAATATACATCGCTGTATCTTCTCTATATGAATTTCTATATTTCTCTATGTACCCATCTCTGTATGCATTCCCCTCTCTCTCTCTCTCTCTCGCTCTCTTTCTCTTTCTCTTCATCTCCCTGCATGCATCTCTCTGTATATTTATGTCTCTCTGTATACATCGTATACATCTCCATAAGAGTTCCTATATATGCTGTCTCTTTGTCTGACTTTATGCCTATCTGTCTGTATGCATGTATCCATTTTTTCTTGTATGTCTGTTTGTCTATGCCTCTCTTTATCCATTTACATGTGTATTTCTGTTTCTCAGTCTCAACATTGCACGTTTATTTTAACGTATAGCGCACAATACTGGAGGCTATTGTAACGTTTTGTATCATTCTGAACACATCGTAGCTTTTGAATATGAAACTTGAAACCAGGTCTTGTTTGCACAAACACGAATAGCACAAACAATGAAAGTTCCATTCAGAAAAGATGGAAGACACATGTTTATGTATGTATATTTTGTATCTTTACATCTACAGAGATAATTACCGTTCTGGCAAAAACACCAATGGCTCAAGAGTTACTGACCAGTTCTGCGTTGATGTTCTGGCTAGAAGACACACAGTAGATCGTGTTTGGCATTGTTATACTTGATTTTATCTTCGGAAGTTATAGATGGCTGGCAAATTATTTCGATTAAAATAAAGGACGTCAGAATCAGAAGAAACGATTATATATCATCATGATGGGATCGTAACTTCAGCGGAAAAAATAATCAACTACTTTGAACTTTTAAATACACGTAGACGTGTCTGTACGCCCAATTTTTTAATTAAGCATGAACGTTTTTTGTTATTGCATTTGCAGTATAAGATACCAATTTTAAGGTCTGGTTGTATGTCACATTTTGGTTGAATTTTTGTTTAAAATGGTTGGTTTATGGTTGGGTTCTGGTTGATGTTTTCGCAAAATCCTGCGGAAAAACAACAAATTATTATTGTTTTTTTCTACTACTACTACTAGTAGTAGTAGTAGTAGTAGTAGTAGTAGTAGTAGTAATAATAGTAGAAGTAGTAGTTTTTGCTTATTTTGTTTAAATCATAGAACTCTGTTAACTTACGCACGAAAAATGATAGTCATATTAGTAATTTTACTGCTCAACGGAGGCAAGTGGTAGGACTAGTGATAAGAACTGTACAGGCACTGAGGCGAAGGAAGACAATGCACACGCTTTTCAAATAGTTCATGGACTGCTTACGGGGATAGAATTAAACAAATATATTTGTATGTTTATATTGATGTTTTTGTTGTTATTATAATAAATATTATTGCTATTACTTTTTTTTAGTTGTTCCGGTACTATAACACGGTTAAAATTATCAAATAAGACAATCGTAATATATCTTAAAACGTCTAAAAAGGCAATGAAAACAGGATTTTTACGAAAATTTATCCGACTCACGCCAACAGCACATGCATATAACTGCAGTTTATGCAGTAGATAATCGTGCTATAAATGTGCACGCCTTTATAAGATAAGAATATTGAAAAATAGTGATTTCGCGGATCGGTTTTGTATTTTATTTCTTAGAGAAAGTGGTCAGTGTCCCCTAACTTGAAATTCTGCCGCTTTTTGAATACATAAAAGCTTAACTTCGCCGATCTGAACATTTTTAGTCAATACGGTGTGCGAAATAAAATAAAACCACACACAAAAGCCCATGCAAGATTGATGGTTCTACATTGAAAAATCCGTTCATACTCGGAAGCAACTGGTCATGTCCTATCGTTTATTAAGTTAACTTTTTTGTTTGTTTTGTTTTGTTTGTTTTTTTATATTTTTTGTTGTTGATTTTTGTTTGTTTATTTGTTGTTGTTTTGTGTTGTTGTTTTTTTTTTTTGTTGTTTAGTTTGTTGGTTGCTTGTGTTTTGTTGTTGTTGTTTTGGTATTATAATTTGACTGTGTACTGAAAAATATGGTTCAGTCCACCAAGAATAAAATTATTTGTTTTGTTTTAAAGCTGGACAACGTTTCGGGTATAGGATTAGAGAAGTTTAAGCTTTTCAACTTGTTACGCGTGTCAAAAAGATTTGATGTGTCTGCGGAAGAAGACCGTTGGGGCGAAATAATATATTTATATATATATATATATATATATATATATATATATATATAATATAGTATAATATAATATAATAATATAATATAATATAATATAATATAATATAATATAGTATATTAAAAATTAACGATATATAACGATAAATTTAAGCTGCATGCATATTAATGTTGATATTCTTACATTTTTTTTATATTACACTAAAACTGGACATCTTTGTAACTGCAGACCTATAGGTTAATGCATTTTTTAACTTTCTAACAGAAATGCTTGTCAATTCCTTAGTCCAATATCAACATATCTTTAAAAAAGACATACTACGAAGGCATTTTAATATTTTGGATTAAATTTACACAGTGTATTTTTGTCCGTAAAACCAAGTGTTCAGCAATATGAAACGAGATGTTAAAGAGAAAACAGCAACTTTTTACACACACGAATTTTAAAGAATGAGTAAGCATTGATTTTAAATATGTATCTTTAGCACAATTGAAGGAAAACTGTTTAGTATATATCAGTTGTATATGTCTGTCATTATGGGGCTATATATGTTGATATATAAATCATTATGTAAAATCTCTCAATAAAAATAAATGTAACGGTCGCAATTTTCAACAATTATCAAACACATAAAGGCATAACGTTTGGCAACATAAAGTCAAAATTATATCGGCTATTTACTTTTTATTGTTTAAAAGACTAACACAATGGTAGAGCGTCGGCTTGCGAATTGGAAGGTTTAAACCCCGGTCGGATCAAACCAAAGACTATAAAGTTGGTAGTAGTTGCTTTCCTCGTAACGCCTTGTTGCCGGCCTCGTTCAGTCCCAGGGAACCTCATATGTGCCCCAGTGCTATAATGATAGAACTGTCGCTGCACAGCATCGGCAAAATGGCGACAAAATCCCAATCCCATTCAAAAAAAAAAAAAAAACAAAAAAAAAAAACAAATCAGTACTCCCTAATATCCATATTTTCATACCTGACACATAACGCACGCATCTTTATTCGCCACGAACCAACTTAAAGAATGGGAATTATGAAACCTAACATGGCTTTAGTTTAAATAGAGATATTTACTGTAATGTATTTTTTTTTTAAATTTCTATGCTTAAAAAGAAGAGATTTGATCGCATTTAGCGTCCACCTAAGTACGGGTCGCTCTAAGGTCTATGTTTCACTAGTTTTTGTCCACACATACACACACACAAACACACACACATTGTTATGTTGTACCTATCTGAAAGCAAGTCTTCATTGTCTTGCCAAAGAATCACCAGCAACAGCTCCAGCAGATGCACCAGCAGCAATGCCAAGAGGACCAGCCGGAATACCCATAACTCCACCCACCACAGCACCAAGGGTACTGCCTAGCGACCACTGAATAAATAAATAAACAAACATGTAAAACTCTCTCTCTCACACACTCTCTCTGTCAATATACAAATGGCTGTATTTCGAAGAAAATGTCTTAATAACATAATTTTCAAAAGGGTTTTACTGTTTCTAAAGTCTTAAATTTCGTTCTAAATATCTAAACATTCCAGCTATATATATAGTTTATATAGGAATATAATGCCTGCTACAGTAGTCCTTCCTCTGGCGGAACATTCACCCTTATACATGATTCTGCAGTTATGTTCCAGTATGTTGTGTGATAGTTATATAATGCTACGTGTGCAGCAATTGAAATAAAAGGGTTCATACAATTCTGTAGATACACCTGAATAGGAAAGCAACCATAGAATGAAATATGCTTATATGCAAGACATGCAGTTAAGGGACACATCCGAGACTGAAATAGGCTTAATTCGTGTTATAAATCCAAGTAAGTCGATGATCAACTGCTAGAGGTCATTAATAGATCCCATATAACCCATCGAGTCGACGTAAAGTTCGGGGGCCTATCAGTGATAAGCCGAAAAAGTGGTGTTTACATTTGAAACGTTCGTAACGCAAACACCTTGACAATGTTTACAAACATTACACTACTTAGCATGCGTAATCCATTGTGGGTACTATTTTCTTGAATCTCATTGGCCGAAAAATCCAACATGGCGATTAGAGCAGGAAGACATGTTCGGAGTTGAAGAGAGAAAGCAGTAAATGCATGCACAGCTACCATGCGCAAGTGCTTTTTTGCGATGCTTTAATCGAATGGATGGATTTACGAAACATTTTGTTGATCAGAGTAAACAAGAACTTTTTTAAGCTTCTTTTGAAAAGGTACGTCAGTGGTTTTCCCAAACAAAGTGTTGACACGATATCACATTTCGACGGTTCCCGATATTCGTTTTGTTTTATTGTTGTTTTTAGCCCTTAAGCTATATTTCGTCAGTTTTACGATGCTTCTTATTTAGTTAATTAGAACTGAAAAGGCGTTGTTACAATAGCTCATGATATATTTGAATATATATCCAAGTGTCACTTGTTCTGATTAAATATGTTGTTAGCTTTGAGTATGTTATAGAACTACTACTTGACTTATTTCAACATTACCAATAGCAAAAAATATGTTGTGCTGCTTTTTAGCACCAAGAAAGATGTCAGACCCAACAAATACAAAATAAAACTTCCACCTACACTTGGATATCTTCCAAGAACAGTAATTTCACTGCAATAGACAGATACGTCAACAACATGACCAGCTGTACCACAAAAAGGTATAAACATGTGTATACATTGTAGTTTTAAACTTATTTTAATATACTTTATAGTAGGTTTGTTCTGATACCGTTAATTCTGGTGTTACAGACAGCTAAACTTATTTTGATACCCAGCACATGTGTGGTAAGCACTAAAATACATAACAACAGTCATAAATCCCAGGACACTAAAACATCAACTTGTGTGTGGGTAGAACCACTTACACCCCATGACCAAATAATAATCAGGTAGTTTTTGTATAGCACCATACGTATCAATTAAAATTAATCATAAATATATACAAATTTAGCCTAAATGGCAAGTATTATGCCTAATTACAAGTCTACATGTTCTTATAAAAGCTTAAATAGCAAGTCGTATGCCTAATTATGTTTTTATAATAACTTGCTTCACCAGACTGGCAATAAAAACACAGCAAAATATTTCGCATCCGAAAATAACCATATCCGGATTGTGTACTGAGCGACGAGGTGACCATAAATGACAGGTAAATTTCAATAAACGTGGCAGAAACAGCCTTTATCGGACTCAAACCTGAATTGAACTAGTGAATTGGCAATAAAATACATACACCACGATGCATGTCCGGTCTTAAGTGTGATGGAGGTCGAGAAACAGACCCCCTCCACCCCCACCCCAACAACCGCAGTTCAGCTTTGTGTTCATGAAAAATGGAAAATGTGACTGACCGGCTAATGCATTTCCGAATATGACAAAGACATACATTCTTCGAGAAAGTGTTATTTCCGATCTACCGTAAGGTTGAATAATTATGCTGGGGCAGCACAAGGTTAACTCAGTTGAATTGAACTATTTCTTTGTTTCCTACTGATTTGCTACATTTATTGTCTATGCTCTTTTTGTTACAGTGTCCCAATTAATAATATAATTATATTGAAATCAATTTTAAAAATTGTGTTAGCTTGTTTCTTTGAGAATTACGCCATATACAGACATGTAAATTTTAATCTAGGACATGACGTATCATTTTGTCTGACAAAGCGTAGATGCTTACAAAAACACGCACACACGAGTGCTTACTAAGAATTATTCTCACTTTGTTTTCAAAAGTATAGACCATAACCTACCAATTGATTGATTTTGTACACAAACAATAACAAGTATTACCTCCTAACCTCATAAATATCACTATTTACATACACCCCACTATACATCTTCGTAGATGTTTGTTTATTGTTTATTTGATTTATCGTCCCATCGACAGTATTTCAGTTATCTGGAGACGGTGTCTACTTAAAGCAGATTTAGTGCTGCCTTTACCGTGTATAGCATGGCATGAACACCTGACATTACACCACACCCAGTCGAAATATCCTGACACCAGGCCAACCAGTCGTATAACTGCCATTATATTTGCTTGAGCGTTAGCAAGGGAGATTTGCCACTACCATCCTTAACTTCGTTGGTATGTTGCGGTCAGGGATCGAAACCGGGGCCTTCCGTACCTGGAGCCGACGCTCTTCCTATTGCGCTACCAGGTCTGTACGTTGTAAATGATTTGCTTCGTCTTAAACTGGCGACACTTATACAATTTTATTTAAAAACATTGGTCTTCCCGCATCCCAGAGATGTCACGTAATTCAGTTTCATGAAAGTTGATTTAATAATATCAATTAGAGATGGCAATGGTTAATCTTCGTAAAATATGAAATGGTGCCTTTTAGCTTCAAGAAAGATGCCAGGCTTTCAAAGACAAAACGAGAAGAACAGTTATGTCTACACCTTAACCTAAACAATGCTATAGGAAAGGACAGACACGCCAACACCATTGTTTACTTTGCCATTAAAACATACAAGGCAAAAATCTGTATATAAAAACAGATTGTGATAATGGGTTAAGTCAGCAAAGATGACATGCATTCATTATTATTGTTGCTGCATTTGTGTTTTCATATTGTCAATAGTGTTTTTTTTTTCTTTTAATGTTAATAATAAAGTAGAGAAAACTAGTGTGTGTGCTTGTGGTTTGAAAATAATCATACGGAAGAGAAAGTATTTCATACGATGTTAAGGATTCAAAAGGAAATCTTTATTCCTGAGAGATAATCCAGTTTTCACATTTAGCAGAGTCGGTTGAGGATTTTGCCTGTTAGCGTAGGGTCCCGGTTCCGAGTCCTGAATTGGCTGCACACTTTTCTCCCTATGTTAAATGGGCATGCTTTTTTATGGGATAAAGGATTTAAAGAGGAATAACAATATATGACAAAGTCCTATGAGTATTGCAACATATACCAAACTCCGAAAAGGCGCAGAACATAGGTAATTCACATGCAAGCCAAGCGAAAAGTAAGAACAAATTTGCGATGAGTCATTAAACGAAAAGAGCAAACCCGACATTTTCCGATTTGGAACGGTCAGTCGGCAATATGGACCGACTGGGGTGCTTAAACCGGTTTTACAGAGCTCTAACCTCGCACTTCCTGACGAGTTTCTCAAAATCAAGCAACGAAAAGAAAAACGATCTAATTGAAAACAAAATGTCCATGCGCTGATATTTTCTATACGTTATGACGAAAGTAGTGACGTCATCGAAAAATAATGTCCACATAGTGTTCAGAAAAGGAATATGGTATTATTTCGATTTGAACCCCCCCCCCCCCCCCCCCCCAAAGAAATGGTTGACAACAAATAAATTAACTTTCTGAATCATGAACACACATGACCAGAGACTAATAAATGGTTGAAGCATCCTGTTCATATGAAGATGGCATTGAAGAACCAAGCATAAGCCAAAATTAAAATGACTACAATTCGTGTAGAATCATGTAGAATTAGCAACTATTTAATGCAAAATGATATTTACTTACAGTATACAGCGACTCCAACTGCAATTGTTCTAGTGAAACCTCGCGACCTCACGTTTATCCGGTGCGGTAGGGCTAATGAATTTCCCGAATGCATTTGTTTACATAAGCCGACATACGGACTTAAATAAACTACATATTTGTTGTATATACTTATCAAATTTAAACAAATACCTTAAAACTGTAATTTTGAATTAATTTACTTTTAACAAATATGCTTTATTCCCAGTCTTCCAGTGTTTGTTACTCGGTTGTGTCCCTTTGCAACAGCCTATATACCTACAAACAACAAGCAGGCTTCACTGACAAGCACAATAATTAGTAATCACTTTTAGTTGTTCACACAAGTAAAACATATCACCTTTCTTTAATGAAGCACGAAAAATAGCATTACATAAGCTAGTTTTACACATGAGAGAGTGGGATGGCTCTTTCTGTATATATAACCATAAATTAGGTTTTTGCAAATTGGAATCGACACTGACTCCTACTTAAATCCACCCACTCTCTCATTTGTAAAAAAAGCTTATATAATAATCAACAGTCATTAAGGGAATATTTTGAAATGTAATGTAACATAGGGAGAAAATAGTGCAGCCAGTCCGGGACTCGAACCCGGGACGCTTCGCTTACAGGGCGAATGCTCTACCGACTGAGCTAACCGGACCGCTTACAAATTCTCTCCCTATCACCCGGCTACATACACCCCGGGCAACTTGAAATTCGTCCTCGAATTTCCACAGACCTTATGCTCTACTCATAACCAACTCAAACACTTGAGTACAGTAACGACCGCGGGTCGTTTACGTTGGGCGTCAATGTAACATAGGCAGAAAAATGTGCAGCCAGTCCGGGACTCGAATCCGGGACACTTCGCTTAAAGGGCAAATGCTCTACCGACTGAGCTAACCGGACCGCTTACACATTCTCTCCCTATCACCCGGCTACAGTAGCATTCAACTAAGGACATTTCATGAATTTCAGAACCTGCAAGAAACATTGTCCAACTTTTCATGGAAAGATACCAATATAATCCATTTAAGTTCATCGGCTGAGAGCGATAAGTTAACTTGTGCGAGAATCATAGGTTCGAGTAGTGTAAGGCGGTGTGGGGGCATGCTCCCACGATAAGCGCGTTGGAGACTGTCATCCAAAATATGTTTGTACACAGTTAGTGTCAATGCGTCTTTTTATAGAAGGCATTTTAGCCGTAAACACGTGCGTAAACGTCTAGAAGCAATGGGCAGATAAGTGACTATTATTCTACCATTGGCATTACGATGTGAAATGCTGAAATGTTAAAATATACCTTCATGGAAGGTATTAATTCACAATTTATGGGACATCTAGTTTATTTCTCAACAACGAACCCCTCACTCAATCCACGCGCTAGATCCACCTATATAGAATCTTTCTGCATATGTTAACATTAAAATCTATAAGATAACGTTAAAGCACATGTTTTAACTGTCAGAGTAGTCTATTTACGGTAAAATAGTAGGTTTACTTAGCAGTCTATAACTCTGAATATAATATTGTTGTCGGTGCAGCTGCAGCTTAGTTAAACACAGCAGTATTAGCCATGCTGTTTACCTTAATCGGTACATATGTAAAATTTCCATTTTTGATAACTTATTGGCCTTATCCATGACAAAGTTCAACTGTTTTGGGAAGCAAAGACCAAAAAATCGATCCACCGTGAGAAGTGATCGTGGCTCTCCCACATGAGAGACCATAATGCTTACCACTGAGCATCTTTGCCTTGAGTTGCCGGTTAAGTAACATAAGTAGGTGAAATAGACAGCATGAAACGAAGTTCAACGTTAAATTAACTGACCAGTTCAGATGGAGATTACTTTGACATAAGCATACAATTACATGTGTTTTCCATTTACCTATATACTTTTGCAGACAATGGCAACCAAAAATTATAAAGCGGTTTAGATCAATAAAGGGCATTTGACAATTACATTGTATATTAAGGAAGAGTGTAAAACTTAAATGACAGTTATGAATAAAAATGAGTTTAAGTTTCGCTTTATCACAAATAACATATTTATGTTATACTCGCCATCTTTGTACTTCGTATGGTTCATTGTGAGAAAGGACAGTTAATTACGGACATTCAATTTATGTAAACTGCAATATCTCGGTAGTCCGATATCTTAATATGATTCATAGCCGATTAAAACAATATCGATCGGTATCTAATGCATTAAGCGCGGATGTTTCAAATATTGTTTTTAGCATCGCTGACATTAAAGACAACGAGAGTTCAACTCTGAAAAAGTCCAAACAATTGCAATCATAAAGTATTCACAAGGTCATACGATTTTTACAGCAACGTTTTAACATAATCTTGTCAGGTCATAAATAATGTCAATGTGTTCGGGAAAAGGTATCTTATAGATGCCATTCATGACGTTGCGTAAAAGCGGCCAACGATTGGCGTGATTAAGATAAGTGTAAAAGACATGTGGCCTGTGAAGATTTATGGTACCAAAGTCTATACGTACACCCTGCCGTGTCTCCCTCTGCAAAAAAAAAAAACACACAAAAACAACGTGTAACTTACAATACGACAGTGGCAGGATATAATCTTAACTAGACAATTAATAATACCAATTAAAGCAAATGGTCAACTAAAACAACGAAGGCGTTTATTGAGGACTTTTTTCGAGACAGATATAAAACTTGATCTATATGTGAAAAACATTTTTGAACGTATTACTTATGTCCTTAATTTAACTATCGTAAATTAATGGCCTATAAAACAGAGTTCTGAATCGTCAAGGAACAACAACAAATACAACAGTATATACATACCTTGTTTTCAACCTGCATAGTTTTCTGTATAAACAGAAAAGAAATGTACAACTTACTATATGAAATTGGCAGGCTTTAACATTGAACAATAACACCATAACTAGAAAGTATATATATATATATATATATATATATATATATATATATATATATATATATATATATATATATATATATATATATATATATGTGTGTGTTTGTGTGTGTGTGTATGTGTGTGTGTGTGTGTGCGTGAGTGGGTGGGTGGGTGGGTGTGCATGCGTACCTGTGTGTTTTCGTGCGAGTATGTAAGAGAGAGAGAGATAAATATATATGGATAGACAGATAAGTAGATAGAGAAAAGATCGATCGATCGATCGATCGATAGATAGATAGATAGACATATAGCTAGCTAGCTAGCTAGCTAGCTAGCTAGCTAGCTAGATAGATAGATAGATAGATAGATAGATAGATAGATAGATGGATAGATAGATAGAAGATGGTCACATTAAAGACAAATTTGGTTCAAATCACAAAACGAATTGAAATTTTGCAAAAATGAACTGTTTACAAGGTCATCAGCTTTGTAATTTACTATTTTGGTCCTAAAATATGATCGACTTTTTCGCAAAGACATACACAATGTCAATTAGTCGTTATATGGGAACAGGGATCATACCGACATCATGTATGACCTTGCGAAAAAAAGTGTTTAAAGTTGACGTCATCAAAGCTAGTGTAAAAAGCCTGCGACCTTGTGAAGAGTTATGATACCATAGTCTCTACATACCATTTCTTCTAACAGCAACTGGAAAAAAAGCAAACAGATACAACTTGTAGCTTACTATATAGCAATAGCACGATCTAATCATAACTAGACCATTTAATGATTTTATATATAGAACGACTCAATTAAAACACCGTTGACGCCAACAGAGGACATATCTTTCGAGACAGATACACAACTTCATCCATGTGAAGTACAATTGTTGAACGTTTTAATCATTTTCTTAATTTAATTATCGTAAATTGAAGCCTATAAAAACGGAGTTCTGAATTGTCGAGAAATGACAATAAATATCTGTACACTATGATATACATACCATTCGTTCATTCTGCCTCTGTCGCTGTATAAACAGAAAAAAAACAGTGTTTTATATGACACTGGCTGACTCTAATTATAACGGGACAGTTAACACAGTACATACATATATAACGAAGCTCAAGTAAAAAAATCGTTGACCTCAACTCTAATGTTCGAGACAGATAGAAGACAGGCTCTTTGTATGAAGAATACGTTGTGAACGTCTTACTTATGTCATTAATTTCACTATCGTGACCGCTTAAAGTGATTGTCAATACATACCAAACTATGAACCGTTGAGGAACTACAAGAAGTACTGGTATTTTAGTCTCTAATAACTTTTTCCAAATGGACACTGGTTTTCAAGTAGATGTGCACACAGAAAAAAGTTGTAGTTCTCTATATTATAATAGCAGCTCTAATCATAAATATACACTTAAATTATGATTACCTTTTATGAAACTTTGACGTACGATTAGTACCTTAAGATATGTTTTCGAGAAATATGTAACGTTGACTCCAGGGGTAAAGAACATGTATTTTAAAACTTATAGATGGCTGTACTTCATAAAGTAAACTACCGTTAATTGGTGACTTAAAGTGATATGCAAATGAGTTTAAGTTGTACGTTTAAAGAAACATACATGGATATAGAAATGTTGATATTATTTTTATAACAACCTTCTGAAATAAATGACAAGTCTCTCTGACACGTAGCTCATGACAAATTGCGAAGACTTAGATAGAAGCGTTTGATGTTGCCTTTTTTTTGTCGGTTTTCTTTTCAAGCAATATAAGTGGTTAGAATAAAGCTTTTCTATAAGAAATATTTATATTTTCCTAGTAAAATGCTCGTGTGAATAATTATTGCTTTCATCCTTTTCTGAGATACATTTTAACAAATTATTGAATTTCTATGCCTCTGTATCCTCAATATATTTTGGTCATTAGTACGTGCTTAACTATCTTATTTCTAGCTCTGGGCACACAGGTGTGAAAAAATGAAATGCTAAGACAATTCTTGAACCATATATTTCACAATGTATGGGGTAAGTAGAATATTTCCGTCAAAAATCCCCAACCCTTGTGCTAGATCCACAAACTGATAACATTGAAATCTATAAAATAATCTCGATATATAGTATATGCATATATGCACTTGTCGGCGCAGTACAATAAGTCATGCTAAATTTACCGTAATCGGTAATGTGAGGATTCTATCTTGACATATATGATTCGGAGTAACACAAATTAGCGTTTAACCTGTTGCCGTGAGAGATTCTAGCAACAGCTTTTTCGTTAAGGGCTTCTCTTTAACCGCCCATTTGTTTGTTCATGTTGATTTGTGGATTCAATTTAATTTACGCACACACACACACACACACACACACACACACACACACACACACACACACACACACACACACACACACACACACACACACATACATACATATATATATATATACAAACGGCAATATGGATTCTTGACGATATAATATGATATATTGACAGACGTGCACCAGCTTCTTCAAGAATAATCTTAAATAAAGCATTGAGCTATTTTCTCTTAAGTACTGGTTCAATACAACAAGTAGGTAAACCTATTGGTCTAAAACTGAAACTAAGTTAAAGGTTTAACTATTTGTGCAGTTACATTGCACATTACGTGGGTGATAGCATACATGTATAACTATTCCAGTTATTAATATAATTCAGCTTTAGAAAACATCAATAATTCTGTAACAGTTTAGCTAAATTTGATTGGACAATTTGTCGACATAACCGGTCAAGTTCACTTCTACGTTCTAATATTTAATGACATACTTTAAGAATGTATGTTTTGTTTTACACGCCATCATACTTGTGTTGCATGTGGTACTTGGTGAAAAGGACATATATTACCTAACTGTCAGGGTATGGAAACTGCAAGTTTCTGGTTGAATGAACACAATATTATTATCTATACACGAATAACACAAAATCTGTACCTAAGGAAATAAGGACGATTAAATAAAACAAATATTAGCCTCGATGTTGACATTACAAGGATCGATGAATCAAATCACGTGAGAATAGAATTGTTATAAACATGAACTCTTCACGTGGGGTTCTAAAATTTGACCGACTTTGTTTGCAAGGACATACATGTTGACAATAAGAATTTATTTAGAAACAGGGATATCAGTGACATCATTTATGAGGTGAAAAAAGTGGTCGAAGTTAACGTTATCAGAGTTACTGTAAAAATGTGATAATGTTAAGAGTTATGCTTAAATAGTCTATACATACATTTTCTTCAAGCTGCATCTGGAAAATAAACACAGATTAAAAGTGTAGCTTATTATATAACAATGGCAAGCTTTAATCATAACTAGAAATTTAATGATTTAATATACACCACCACTTAAGTAAAACATCATTGACGACTATGAAGGATTTCATGTGTATTGTTAGAGGCAGATCCAAGACTGGATCTGTGTTTGAAGAACAGGTTTTAATCATATTATTTACGTCTTTAAATAACTATCGAAAACTGGTCGATTAAAGTGATAGTCTACAACAGAGAGTTCTGAATCGTAGAAGAACCACAAATATATTGGTGCACTAGTAAATACATACCGCTCTGTCAAACGCCCTCTGTCGCTATATAAACAGAAAAAAAACAAAGGATTTGTAGCTTACAATATTACAATGGCAATCTCTCTCTTCTTCTCTCTCTCTCTGTCTGTCTCTCTGTCTGTCTGTCTCTCTCTCTGTCTGCCTCTGTCTCTATCTCTGTCTCTCTGTCTGTCTGCCTCTGGCTGTCTCTCTCTGAGTCTCTCTCTCTCTGATACTCTCTCTGTGTCTCTCATATATATATATATATATATATATATATATATATATATATATATAGAGAGAGAGAGAGAGAGAGAGAGAGAGAGAGAGAGAGAGAGAGAGAGAAAGAGAGAGAGAGAGAGAGGGAGAGAGAGAGAGAGAGAGAGAGAGAGATTATTCATACATTTTCTGTCATTGTTAAATAGAAATTCGAACGATAATGGTGAACTGTCCGGTTAGCTCGGTCGGGTTAAGACTCTGCTTCTTAAAAAGTGCAATCTTGTCTGCAGCACAGAGATCGAGACCTCGCAAATATTTCCTTTTTTAATGCCTCGATTGCTCTTTTTTATATTATGGACATTTTTGTGTGATCTCAAGCACAATAACACGAAAAGTAAATTTCGTTCACGTAAACGTTCGTGATCGTGTCGTCAAAATGTAGTCCGGCTTAGTTAATGGTGCTCGAATATAGGTTGATGAAGCTTATCTTTATCACCCTTGTTATATCAACCGATATTTACAAAGATGGGATAAAATGCAATAATATGTGTTATTCTTATAATATATCATAATATGAATGCCATACAGATTAAACTTTTTTAAAGTACACATTACCTGGACAATTATATGCATGCATATATGCCCTGACCAGTGTAGCTGCAATTTAAGTGAACACAGAACAATCAATTATGCTAGTTACAGTTATTTGTCTATATGTACACTTTTCATTTATACACATTGTTTTCGTCTTATACAGGATAACGTTAAGTTGTTTTGGGAAAGCAATATAGTCTCTTTACAAATGTCTGCACCTGTTTTTGGTATATTATACAATGGCGTTTGTACATTAGGAATAAAGCAAATGAAAAGAAAACCTGTTGCGGATGTAGATTATAAAAGAAATCATTTCGTTTAGGGCTTGTCGTAAAGTTCCATTGGATTTTTCCTGTTGATTTTTCGATGTAATGTAATCTAGATACAGAACTGCAACACTGTACCTTAAAGATAAAACATGGTATATTGACAAATATACACCAGTTATTCAAGGATTATCTTAAATGTCAGCATTTCGATTTTTGATGATAATCCACTATGCGAATTGAACTCGGTACTTCCATGTGGGCAACGATGATGTTTACCACAGAGCTACTTTACCTTAAGGCACAGGTTAAATAGAGCAAATAGATAATCAAAAAATGTTTACGGCAGAAGCGAATTGTAAGATTTGATTGTTTGACCAGTTCAGTTGCACGATAGTGGGCATAAAAATGAGTTCATGTCTGTTTTCCAGGTACTTACAATGTTTGTACTTTAACCGAAACATACGAGAGGCATTTTAATGCGATTTAGTTCTAAACACCTGATTTGACTTGTCATCGACAGATTCGGGCAAATATTATTTGTAAACCTTGAATGACTGTTTCAAAGAAAATAAAGTATAATGTAATCACCAAGAACATATTTATGATATACATGCCATGAAACAAATAAACTCTTCGCAAGTGTGTATGTTTTCAATATTAATATTGAGTTCTAAACTTTGACCGACTTTGCCTCAAGATCATACACGCTGTCAATAAGGCTTAATGTGGAAATGGGGATTTTAGAGTCGTCATTTATGACTTTGGGAAAAAACGGTTGAAGTTGACGTCATCAAAGTTATTGTAATATAAACCTGATACATTTTGAACAGTTATGGTACAATAGTTTATGCATACCGTTTCTTTTGACAGGATGCAAGCATAACTTAAACATGTTTTGATTATGTATATAGCACGTCTCAAGTTAAACGTCTATGGATTTTTTTCAAGACGGATATGACCCTTGATGCATGTGGGAAGAACATGCTTTATTCGTATTACTTATGCACTTAATTTAACTATCGTAAATTAATAGTCTATAAATACAGTTCTGAATAATCGAGGAACCACAATATATGTTGGTCTAATAAAGTATATACATACCGTGAATTCAATCTCCTTCTGTTGCTGTATAAACAGAAAAAAAAATGCAGCTTACTAAATGGCAGCAACAGGATCTAGTCAAAACTAAGGAGCGAAAATAGTATGTGGCTGTGTGTCTGTGTATGTTTGTGTGTCCATGTGCGTATGTAGTTGGTGTCAAACGGGGAGATTTGTATGAATACACACTGTCCAACAGGGGACACCCACCAAACCGAGGACGACCCCGATTGTACTTATGCTGAATTCCCTGCCTACAGGCATTGACAGATAAAATATGTTACATTTTAAAATGTAATCGTTACATGTTAAATACAAATAAGACATTATATGTAACCCTGGTGGATTTTAGTAAAACTTCAATCTTATAATACGAGTTGTAGCCTGGTGCAAGCTCATCAGGTATGGCGTAAGGGGTCAAATTCTTAACATATTAAATTTTAATGCATGTAAACTTCAATTTAGACAAAAGTAAGGGGCGGTGATATATAGTTATATAAATTCATGCGGGGTAGCTCAAGATGAGTGTTAACCTTCGATTTTGTTTTCTATATACTTAAATGACTTATTATTATTATGAAGAAACGTTAGAACTTGGCGGTTTAAAGGGAATTAAGATTGGCAGGTAGAAGTTATGTGTTCCTCTGTATGTTGACGATATAATAATATTTTCGGATGAAGACAAAATACAACAAAGCTTAATATATTGCACGGTTTGTGTATTAAATCAAAAGTAAATGTTAACGTAAAAAAGAAAAGTGTATGGTCTTTAAAACGGGAAGAGCATCGTCAAACGAAAGATTTATATTTAACAATGAACCCTTAGAGCTAGTTTCAATTTATAAAACAAATGTTTGGGTAAAGTTATATCGTCAGGTGGAACGTCCAGGCACACATGCGATGCGTTGGCTAGCTAGGCACTGAAGGCAATATTTAAATAGAAAAAAAGTAAAGCAATTGAAAAGTTAATAGACATTGAAGCATGTCATTATATACATTTTTGTGATAGATAAGCCTATCCGTCCTGTACTTAAGTACGATGCTGAGATATAGGGTAACATTGACGCAAAGCAAATTGAAATTATATGCTAAAATTATGTAAAGAAATTAATGACGTAAAGCTTAAAATACAGAATAATATTATTTATGGAGAATTAGGAAGAATGTCTCTTAGACAACAAAGAATAGTAGCAAAGATAAGATACTGGCTAAAATTACCACATATAATGAGACAAAATACATAAAACAAGCATATAATATACTAATACAAGATATGGGCACATATACCCAAATATAGCTAAATGGGCAGGTGTGACTAAACAGATCCTAGACAGTGCAGGTTTTAGTGGTGAATGGATGTTCCAAGGTGTTGGCAGAATTAATGTGTTTACGGCATTATTTAAGCAAAGACTCAATGCTCTTGTCTGTTAATATAATGTGTATCATTATATTTAACTGCATTCAATTTGCTTAAGTCATTGGCCACTTTCTGTTATTTGCTAATACAACCTTTGTACTGACAGGTCATTGGCCCATTGTATGAATAATCTATTTATCTATGTATGTAATCCATAAAATGTCCCTCCTACATGTAGGTACGAAAGATTTTTACAATCAGCATAAATATTGTGTTTGTTAAATATGTAATAGTTCATAGCTTATTAGCATATGATTTATTTTAGTACATGTTGTCGAAGATTTCTAATGTTACAAGAACAGCAACATACAGGTGGATATCTCGTTGTTAGGTAGAACTGTTTATAATACAAGAGCTCTTTAAACAACACCTTTTCAATTCATGCTTTAAATTCTTATACGAATGTTTGAAACCTCATAGCAAGTGACTTTACTACGAAATTACATCTCGTTAGTAATGTCTAAAGATAGGTGAAAATCTTCTGAAAATAGCATGGTCATATATAATTTTGTAGTCAGTTACTATTTGATTATAATGCCCATATTATAAAAAAAAACAATATATAAACACATGGCAATGTATAAGTACCTATTATTAGACAACGTTAAACTTCCCCTCTTTCTTTTTTTCGGATTTGTAAATATTATACAATTAATGTCTAATATTTCAATGCATTGCTTTATGTTTATTAGCACTAGTTATAAATGTAATTTGTGTATGTTTGTGTGTGTGTGTGTGGGGGGGGGGAGGGGGTGTGCGTGCGTTATATTAACGGCATATTCTATTTTTAAAATATAGTGCGAACTATTAATGTTCAAGAAAAATAATTTGCCTTCATTACAGCATTTCTCTCAGTACGTCTATATAAAAACATTATAACAAGCTGTGACGCAATGTGAATGTTACCTGTTTGCATATTTTTATACATTGATGGAACTAAGCACTATAATAACAAAATTGAAAAGGATTTGCCATAAAAAAATCTATCACAGCAATAAAAAAAATATACACAATGTGCGTTTAGTTGAAACAAAAGTCCCTGAACCATAATCGTAAGTTAATGTGCAAACAATCCCTCACTTATTCAGTATTTAGGTAGTTGGTATACCCAATTGTTTAATAGTTATGTTGTCATTTTCTTCTAGACGTATGTATTAAACAATTCAAATAATGATATACGATATTCGAAGAAATCATTATCTCCTTTATCATCGCAATCAACGTACTTCTGCTTATCATCGCCATCATCAACAACACTTGAATTGAATAACAAGACAACGTTTATAATGATGAGCAGCATCATGACCACTACTACAGTTACGACCAGTATGATTGTAATCTTCAATATAGTCAATAGCTGCATCTACGTAATCACTCCCATCATAACGATCACTATCGGTGTCATTATCACTATTAGGACCAGTCTCACGACCATCACCATTATGACATATGTAAGAAAATCTCTGCGGCATGTGATCAATACTGGGTGAATGCTTGAAAATTAAAATTTGTCCTCTGTATTTTGGGTTTTACGGCACATCGACACTTGATAGGTCATACGGCGCCGAAAAAAATGCCGTCAAAAGAGATGATAAATGTGATGTGATGTATTCGTTGCCACATTTGTCTTCCTGTAAACACTTCATGTTTGCGTCTTATTTTTTGGTGTACATAGAAACTTAAGTCACACAAATATATTAGCTTTTGTATACTATATTTCCTTGATGCGCGTGTCATTTTCGACCTAATATACCACACATGTGATATATTCGGTCAAAGATTGTACTAGTATGACATAGATGATCTGTGACATACAAAGCTAAACAGGCTCGTTAGATGGAATAGTCATAATCTGCCTTGCCTTCGTATAGCACCTCAAGTGACCGATTTTAATGCTTATTTTATTTCTCCCTCTGTTTTATTTGTTATGCTCCTGGGTAGAAATGAAACGCGATACATGCTTGCTCTCTCGTTTGGATCTTAGAGTTGACAATGCGAGTGTCTTGGTGTTTGCACTTAATAAATATTAGGAAATGAAGCTATCGGTGAATGTGCGGCATAGATGCATGTTCAGTACGATATCCAGCACTTTACTCAAATCGACTCAGATTGAAAGCCGTGCTGACACAACAAGGGGCGCGACATCCGGCACGACTTTCAAAATAACTAAGTTTGAAAATTGTGCTGGCGCAATATTGAATACGACATCGAGCTCGACATTCAAAATCACTAAGTTTTAAGTTTTGTTTTCGACAATAGTTGTACAATTTGTTGGTCATTTTCTGCAGGATCACGAAAGTAGAAACATACTTTACAATGCATTTTTATTTTACATACTTATTGAAATCACCAAAAAGCAGATTATTGGGACGTCTAAAATTGTAGGGATTCCAAAGTCCGCGATCGCTGTCGTAGAATTAGTATGATTAGGCCGTTTCCGAGTCTGGAAAAATAATCGGGAACATGACCAGAATTGTATTGTAAAGACAAATGATGTAAAAGAAGCTTCCCTTTTTAACCTCACCAAAATATAGCTTATGTCCCTGCTTTGTGGCCCTAATAAAACTGCTTTTTACCCAGTTATTATACAGACATGAAGTTTCTAGGTCATATGTACTTAACTTAATTTCAGCTATTCATACGACCAAGTCTATGTAATCATTTCTTTCTAACATATAAATATTGGTGGAGAATAAAAAGAAGTAACCTCAATGAAAAGACATATAACTAAATGTAAGTAATTAATACGGTATAATAACTCCATGTATGCAATCTAAAGTCCCAAGTCGGTAATTTATGCGGCCTAGTATCTCCAATAACACTATGTCGGCAATTTATATCAGTAGCTTATGCGACCTTATAATTTCACATAGGTAGTTTATGTGGCGAAAAAACTCCATGATGGTCATTTATTTTACGGTAGAACTCCCTGTTTGCAATGTATACAGCGAAATAACTCCATATCCCTAATGTATTCGGACTTATATCTCGACATCGAAAAGCGACGTAACAACTACATGTCGGCCTAATATCTCATTTTACAGATTTAATATAATAATTATAATATAGATAATTCGAGAATAAATGCAACCTATTAACTAAATGTGTGTAATTTAAACGGAGTGTGACTTAATGCGGATATTTTAGACT